>JAWWES010000133.1:37908593-37941430 GCA_035583135.1 Lophotriccus pileatus | reverse complement strand
ATCCACTGCGCAGGCTCGAAGGCCTTATCTGCATATGCGGGTAAGGACCTTCCCCGGCTCTTCGTTCGCGAAGACGGACCATTATTATATTTATTATTATATAAAATCATGAAGCTATCCAAATAAGCTATCCAAATATTGAATATTATTTATACACTGTTGGATCTTGCCTGGTTTCCTTACTTGATAGTGCCTGTGTGTTCTCACCATTGATTCTCACCACATTCATTTAATATCTTCTGATAGAAATAGGGGTGATAGCTCCATGAAATTGCTTACTACCTATGAGATTGTTTATGCAAATCCTCATTGAAAGGGAACATGAAGTAAATTATTGTGATTGACCAAAATTCATCCAAAAGACAAGACACTGATGAATATAAACAAGTAGTCAGAAGGTCACAGTAGAAATATTTTCCAAATAAAATAGCTTCACCAATCTCACTGAGTAGGAAGCTTGCTAGGATTTTGAATTTGCAGATAGTTTCTTTGTTTACATGGCAGGTTCATACCTAAGTTTCTAAAATACTGCCTGGCAATTTTATTTTGTGATATATAAAGTAAATAAGCTGAGTATAGAGTGTAAAATTATTCAGACTAACAAAGGAATAATGGGATAAGTGTCAACTAGCAAAAGAACATCCCGCCTTTTTGGATTTAGATATACCTAGGAAAATATGGTTAAAAAAAGTATTACTTCACATCTGACTGGTAACTTACCCATTTTTAAACTTAATT
The DNA here is from genome assembly GCA_035583135.1 of Lophotriccus pileatus. Lineage (NCBI taxonomy): Eukaryota > Metazoa > Chordata > Aves > Passeriformes > Tyrannidae > Lophotriccus > Lophotriccus pileatus. The sequence goes on along the minus strand of JAWWES010000133.1, from coordinate 37,940,692 downwards.
TTTCTATTCTATAAAATAAGCTCAATGATTCTGCTAAACAGGGTGATTTTCCATGCTTGAAAACTAAGAGACGGTGTCCTGCAAAATTCAAAACTGGTACAAAAGAAGTGTCTTTTATTAGGGGAGATAAACAACATAAGAAAATGACCATTAGTACCTTCAGAAGTCATATATGCTTTATCTATTCTGACAGAGAGATAAAATTACTTAGTACTGTGAGCTGCATATTAACATTTTCAACACAAAGATATTAGGGTCAACAGTGATTCCATGCTGGCTCTATGAATCATGAACCTTTTATGTTTTAGTTTGTGGGCACAAAGAAGTTATGAACCTGCATTCAGCTGCATTTGCAAATGCATTTTAATGGAGGAAGGTGAATATTAATAGATTTTTTTCAGTCTAATTCAAGGGAATTTATTTGTCCATATCTCATCATCTTAACATTAAGCAGCAGCAACTAGAACCTGTAATATTTGATAAGAGCAGACATTATATATGACTGATATGATGTACAGCATATGTGGTTACTTATTTTCATCATTTAAATAGTAATAAAAGGGAATAGGGAATTTGCAGGAGGCAGCTTGTTTGCAAAATTTACCAAAATCAAGTTTTTTGTGATTTAGTAAATCCAAACAGGCTTCTCAAGTCATCTCTGCATTTTATGGTGACATAATACTTTTGCACACTTAAAAGATTTATGTAAAAGAGCTTAATAGAATATTTTTCCATCGAAAAAATAAGTTATAAAACTAAAATAAAGACAGATCAAAAGAATAATCAAGACAAAACAATCCCTTTGAGAATGAGGTTTGTATTTGCTTTGTTCATCTCTTACCTTACCCCAGCCCCCAACAAAAAGCAACAACAAAAACAAACAAACAAACCCACAACCCAATTCTAGAACTAGTACCTACTTATAGGATTTATAGGCATATAGAAAACGGCTCGCTTCAAACCTAGTTCTCCTTGCTTGAATTCTTTGACTTTCCTTACCAAATCTGTTTCTGCACTGATTGGAACCTCTAAAATCCAGCTAATACACAGGACAGCTACAGGCACTAGAGGGAGACAACAACACATTGACTTAGTCAGTGTATTAACATAATATTTAAGTCTTGTGAGAAATTACTATAGATATATATATATATAGAGAGAGAGAGAGACCAGATGAAACATTAGTTCTGAAGGAAGTCTGTAGATACCAACACTTCAAGTGTTTAATGTATGACTCGTAATGATTTTGAGAGCTATAATGGGTATTATTATAGATCTTGAAATAAAGTAAATGAAGTTGCTTACTACAGAATTAAGTTACCAGCAGTTAGAAATACTCTTTCAAATCCACTGCAATACAGTTGTTGTAAATTTTAACACAAAAGTACAAGTTAAAAAACTCATTTTCTAAGGTCCTTTACAAGTTCTCCTGTTTAATTTTGCCCGTGTATCCTTTTCTGTATACAAAGTTATTTCCAATAACTTTGAGAAGAGATACACACTGATGCTAGACAAATATATGACATTCCATTAGAGATTTTACCAAGGAAGAAAACTTTTATTTTGCATAGTATATTAAAAGTGAAAGATAAAGGTTTTCATGTGGGTTTATGATTTAATAAAATGTCACCACCTGTTTTTGGGTTTGCTTTTATTTTTTAATAATCATGTTTGGTAAATTACAATAAATGCATGGTATAATTATTATAATTACAATTATTTTTAGTTACTTGAGAGATCACATTACATCCAGCCCTCTTAACCTGATAATGTTTTAGACACATGGAACTTCAGTTCCTAAGAATCTAAGCTTTATCTGGTAAAGCAATCCATTAAGATCCAGACATTTTGTGACCTGTAATGGGATATGAAAAGATTCAAACAATTTGTTTGTGCAAGCCATCTGTATAAAATCAGGATGTTTGCTCAAAGATATTCTCAAATCAGATTATCTTCTCAGCCATATTCAGCTGCTTGGGAATAATACACTGTATTCTAACTGCTTTCTCTAATTCCGTCATCAGCATTGATTCGGATGTATAGAATATGGATCAGACACAGCCTTTTAGAAACAAAGTATGTTTATATGACATCTATAATACTTTTTGCTGTAGTTTTTTGATTTTTTTTTTACATAATAGCAAAAGTATATTTTGCTAACTTACTAGCCATGTTAAATTTTTATATAAATCAGTGTTGGTAGGCAGTGCTGCCTAAGGAAATAATGTGGTTTAGGAACTATACACTTTAAAGAGAAATTTAACTCTTACTGCTAGCTCTGTGTCTAGCTTTGGATAATTTCTTAATTCTCTTTCAGAAAAACTTGTCAGAATACCTGTGGCTTCATTTCCAATAAAGCAGTTTCTGTGTTCTCTCTGGATAATGCTGGCTTACCAATTATTACTGGAAATAAAATAGTTTATTCATGTACCACTTATCACTCAGAAAAACAAAGAAAAGAAAGCAAACCAAACAAGAAGGTTGGGTCCATGTAATAGGAAGATGTGCTTTTCCCATCTGTCATGCGTGGTTTTGCTTGTATGTATGTGACATCTTAACTACCAGGATGTGTTGTACTAATCCAGTTATATGTGAGAAATCAAACATAAGTTTATTTGTCTGTCATTATAGTATAAGAAAGTACTTTTCAAGCAATTTAATAGATTCCCACTCCTACTCTGTCTCACCTCAGTACACAGTGCTTACTATAGGTCAGAAAACTAAGTGTCAAACTCTCACTTAAACACTGACACAAGTGCACAAATGCATCTTGTGTCTATTTCTGTAGTGGCAAAGTGAGGCTAAAAAATTTACATCTTTAAAGTATGAGTGGTCAGCAGTGAAAATGTTTGCAGCATTTTGCAATTGCCAAAGCCCTGATCATTACAAAGGTTTTAATCAAATTAAGAAATAGACTTTGAAGATAAATTCTATAAAGTATTTTCTAGATTGAGTTGCCACTTTAATAAGGTAATATTTTAATATTCAAAATAAATTCTCACATACATTGATGTTCTTATCTATATATAAAGTAGTTGCTGTCAAGATATAATATAAAGTTGATGGCTGATAATTCCCTACAAAAGATATTTTTAATTATTTTATTAGAAAGCAAGTATAAGAACACAAAAAAGGCTCAGAATGCAGTAAAGCCATTCAAAAGGCATTAAAAAAACCTCAGCCCAGTAGAACAAAAGACTACAAGCATGTTGTTGCATTTTATTAGAGCCAGTCTACATGCCTGAGGAAGAGCATCATATAAATAATTCTTAAGTTTTTGCATAATTATGTTTATTCCTGTTGTTGCTTGTAAACTCTAAGAGTGTGAGACCTTCATGTATTTAGTACAAAGGAGGTTTTCCAAAAAAGTCCACTCTTTGAACCCAGAATACAGATACTTTTGTCAGAAGCAATAGAAATATAAGTAAAAATAATTATGTTCTATAAAATATTAACTAGATGATGCATTTTGTTTTCATCATCCTTGGTGTATTGTTATATATGATCATTCATACATTCATCCAGTATCCTGATAATCATTTAATTATTTATAAGTTTTGGCATCATTCTTAGGAGACACTAAGTACCTTTTTGTCTTCATTAAGTGGGTAGCCAGGCTTTGCCGCTAGGGAACTGCTTGGCATTATACAGAATGCAGGATTGAGCCTGTTGTTCCCATCCAGTTGTAAGGTTTGGGGAGTCCTTTGTACCTCCTACTTTGTAAAAAAGACCTTCATAAACAGATGAACACCATTAGGAAACAAACTTTAGGTTGTTTTTGATGAAAACCATAACTGAAGGGAAGTAGTTATTACCACTCAGGCTAGGTAAATTAAGATGTACTCCTTGCTACCTTTCATTCCCATCTATTTATCGTCTTCCTATGATCTTTTCGTATGTTCTTAATTCATATTGTGCATTACATGAGGGGCTCAAATGTCTAGTTCAGTGTTTAGAATTTAACTTCCATGCATTTCCATGAAATTTTTTATCTTCTGTCTTCCATACCTTAAATCCCATTACCTTTGTTTTCTTATTCAGATACCATAGAAAGCATCTCTGGTAACACTAGGATACATCTAGAATACATTAAATAGAAACCCATTTAAGAGATTTACAATAATCATTATGGTAAAAATGCACTGTGCTCAGTGGAAACAGCTTCTATATCTTTGAAAGAAAATATCCTCTGTCTTTGGAAGTGTGCATTTGCTGTTAGTCTAATTTTGTATAGATGAAGGCTTCACAAGAGCAGGCTTCGGTCGCTGGGTTTTTCATTCTTTCCTGAAGAGACGTGAAAAATGGAAAGCTTCTTAAACAAATACATTCTGATTTTTAAAAAAGTTAGAATGGTTTAACTGTGCTTTCTGAATTAAAAGCAACTTCTGTAGTATCAACAATTCTCCTAATGTCAGTTTTTGCCTTTAGTATACTAGGAGACTGTTTTCACTAGGAGCTGTATTCACACAGATAGTTTATAAAGACCCTAAGATAAATATCTGCAGTTGATTTCTGAAATTATGATTACAACATGCACTAACATAGTTCACATCTCACTAATCTGTCCTATCAGCTCTGGAAAACTGTAATAGCATTGCAGATATTTTGCCCAGATGCCCCTGAACACTCACTGGATGATTTGAGTCACTCACAGGTGATTTGAGTTTATTCTGTGTTTAACTAAGTGTACCTAATGTATTATGTTATTGTAACTCAATAGGAAAGATGCTTCACAGTAATTGTCTATTACAAGCTTGCTTTCTTCCTGAATATAAGCTATTTATCATTTAAAATATAATTTAAATGGTGCTGGGGTCCTTATGCAAAGGTAGACTGCTGATTTTGTTGTAATTCATGCTATTTAGTTAACATAGTTGCCTTATAAAATCAGCTACTGTCAGGAAAATTTGATGCTTAGCTTGTCTTACGGTATAGCTTTATGTAGGGTCAACTTAATGTCACAAAGACTGTCCCAATTAGGTAAACTCTTGGAGGGATTACATGCATATTCCAGTCACTTATTAGCCAGAAGAAAATCACTTTGAGAGCTGTAAAGCTGAAGACAAGCTAAATACAAACTCTTATATATATCTGGCATGTTGGATAGATTAGTCTTACTAAAACACATTATAGTTCTATAGGGCTATTAGGAACAGCTACAGATGTTTTAAAAGCAGCTGCTAATCAGCCTGGAGTGGTCTAAGCTGTTATTTGGGCCCTTTAGTTTTTTTCAAAACTGACAAAAAACCTCAGCAGGTTGTGTAACATATGCAGGGAATTGCATTAATTAATCTTAGAATAACAAAATGCACAAAAGTAACATAATAGTTAGAACTTATTTGAATCAGACCCTTCACTAAAGTTTATGCTTTCTGATACAGTGCTTTCATAATTGTATGGCAAGGGAAGAAATAAAGAGTAAGTTTTTAGAAGACAAAATAAGTGAAAGATATGGTAAGGGAGTTTTTTCTTCATTTAAATTTCCATGACAAAATTCTCAAGTAATTAGCATTTAAATATTTTCTAGATAAGAATTACTGTAAATTGAAATGTATTTTTTATAGCAATAAACAGTCACAAACCAGGTAATCAGATTTTGGATTTGTAATGGGTGTGTTGGCACTTCCCTCTTGACTTATAATTTCTTGAGAAAGTTAAAACAAAGATAAAAGTTCCAAAATTATGAATTCATCCTAAAAAGGTCTTCTGATATGCTGTTTATAGCTGATGATTTTTAATGTTTGAAAATCATGGTTTAGCAATATAATAACTGAGGTTTTGAAATATCTAGTTTAAAAATGACTGATTTTCTCATTTTCCTTATTACTGTTTATAGAGAGATTTGTAATAAAATGATTACACTTCTTTAAAGCTTCGTAGTGAATAAGACAAATGTCTCAAATACTTACAGTTAAAGTAAACTGATCAAAAGTCAGCATGAGGAAAAATACTTAAGAATTAAAGTTGTTTTTTTCAGCTTATATGTTAAATATACCAACAAGTTACACAATTCCTTGCTTTCCTTTTATTCTTAGTCAAAATGCATAGAGTACAAAACTGTTAAGGCTTCATTTTCAATAAAAGAAAACTGAATTATCCTAGGAAAACAAGAATGAAACTGCTTAAAAATCTTTTGACCCTACTTCTTTTTCAGGAGTTCTTTTGAAAATTTGTAACATGTTTAGTTTAAATGTCATAAGCTTGTGTTTATGTCTTGCAGCCAGATATAACAGGTCACACATTTGTTTGAGAGTACAAGGAAAATCAAATTTTGGACAAAAAACTGATAGACAAGACGTATTCAGTTGCTGAGTCACAGTCCATTTCTGTGACAGTACCAGTTAAGTAGCAAACCAAAATTGTTTAGAAATGTGAAGGATGCAGTACTAGATCAGCTCATATATATATATATATATATTAGTGATATTCCAAAGGTATACTATTGAAAAGAGTGATTGATAAGGACAATTTCATTTGAAGCTATCCCTGGCTATCAAGGTCAGTTGCTTCATTTTCTCTGAAAATTTGGTTTTCTTTGATTTTGGGTTTGGATGATTTGAGAGCCTGTTTCTATACTCAAACCAGAAGTCAGACAAAAGGAAATTTTTATTACATTCAAAAATAATATTTGCTATCTTGTTTGATGTCATTAGCCTTCTGTGATGGCAGTTTAGCATACTGAGGCAGAAAAGACATATCTATTTAAAATATATAAAAGTGTCATTATTTCAGACAGACAAGAAAGCATTATTTTATCTAGAAATTCTACTGGGAACTCATACTGACTGAGACAAGCCATTAGCAATAGTCTAGCTATGAATATGCTTGTCCTTCTCACTGAAGAAAATATTAGAGAATATTTACACAGCTATGTGGCAATACTCATTTTGTTTCTCAACAGAAGGAAGACTCTTGTCCATTAGAAAGTGTGGAACTAGAATATGAGGCAGAATGTTTAAAGTAACTGGGAATAGCATCTGGTGGCTGTAAAAATTAATTTTTTCTCCACTGATGGTAATTATTGTTTCTTTTACATTTCAATATATGAATGTTTATGTCATAGAAATGTTTTGTATGGCATATACTTTGTGTCCTACATAGTTCATCACCTGTCATATGTTACATTGAAATATTAGTTGATCATACTGTCAGCTCTTTTTTTAAGACTTGGAATTGGTTTAAAACGTGAGAAACATAAGCCAGACAGTATAATTCCTTTATGTTTTGGTTTTGACCCCTCTAAGACCCCAGGTCTCGAGCTATGAGCTCACCAAGGCAGTTTTATTACAAGGCTCCAAAAATTTGCCTGCCAAATTATTAGAAAATGCCTCATTTCTTTTAACACTTTAGGAGAGACTCCATAGGAGACAAGCTGCACACATTTTTTAAGAGGGTACTTTTACTGGTAAACTTTAGGAAATAAGAGATCTTGGCAAAAGTTTAAAGGGTAACATATAACCAAAATAAAGCACTCCACAAAGCATTGACTTAGCACATGCTAACCCATACAGTTTAGCAAATTCCAACCCATTCAGTCCCAAGTTACCCAGAAATAGTAAGAAAGGAGATTAAGAGAAGAAGTAAAGAATGAGAGAGAAAAAGAGAAAGTTATGTAGCTGCCACTGTGCTGAAGTCCTGTGCAAGTCCAGCTTCCATGTGGCCAGGTGGTAGGTCTCAAGGGAAGATGAGAGCACATGTTGCTGCTCCACCTCCCAGGTGGGATTTCTGGCCCACTGGCCACTCTGGGGTGGGATGAGGGGTGTTGCTCCCACTGTGGCAGCCAATCTAAGGCTGGCTCAGGGGCTCCAAAGTGTGGTGTGGGCCTTGCTACCAGGCTGCCTTTGACTGATGGCTGCTCCAGGGCTGCCCCGGGATAGTTGCAGCGGTTGGGATGTGGGACAAGGCATGACCTCACCTCCATGAAATTCAGCCTCTCTCTCCCCTCCTCATACACACACACCTGAGTTGTTCCATGCTAATATAATAATCCAGTGTCTCACAACCCCTCAAATTCATTCTGGAATTCATAGAGTAGTGTAGTCCCTTATGTTTCAAGTTTGCCTCTAAAGTTCCTGTCATCTGGAGCTTTCCCCACTGGATCTTTACCTCTAGCTCTGCCGCTAAAACCATGTAAAATCAGGGATAATCCACACATGTAAACATTTTTATCTATCAACTCAGTTAAAAAGTCTTATCATAAGAATTTTGCTGGATTCTGAGTAGTGGTTGAGAGAACAAAAGGATTAGGTTTTTTCATTTGCTTTTTTGGAACGGTTTATTCTTTTAATAATGCAAGAAGTATGTTCTATTTTCAGTTACACTTTTGTGAGTCAAGTTACTCCATTGTTTCAGTCAATGGGATTTAATCCAAAGAGAAGACAACACTAAGTGTATTTTTAGTTCCTTCTGAACCATACAGTATTATTTCACATGTTTTCATGTCTGTCAGACATTTTGTAAAACAAGTAGGTATGGAATAAACTAGAATATAAATTTATTCATTTAAAGTTCTGCTTCGTTGCATATTGACTTGAACGCTAGATTATGCAGAGTACTAAAGAAAATATTTGCAGAACTTTGCAAGACAAGGTAACACTTAACATTTTTGAGGAGTGGAAATCACACAGATCACCAAAATATAAATTATTACACTCTAATTCCTAAATTCCCTGAAGCACTTATATTTAAAAGTTTACTGGCTTACAACATTAACAGCAAGAAAACTTTACCTGATAATTTCTGCTAATTTCTTATAAAACTGATCTAAAAATTATAAATGTAGAAACTTAGCTGCTAGCAGAAATAAAATATGTCTTCAAGAACAAGAATTTTAGGCATATCAAGGAAAACTCATCCCTAATAAAGCATTAAATGAAGAACCTGTAAGATAGCAAGTTCTATGTTGTCTTTCTGTATTTATTTCTTTTTTTTTTTCAATTAATCAAAAAGCCACATTGATAGAGTGGTATCTCAAAAAATATTGCAAAACTTGTTTTGTACTTGTATTCCCCAAATCCCTGTTATTTCATGTTAGAGGACTGTTCAGATTTTAAGAAATTAAGTGAAGGCAAATAGTTGTTTGAAATTCTTATGACCTTAGCCAATAAACACATTTCATCACTATGGCTGCAAAAAACAAATACCCACTATTGCAGTTTGTCTCCCAGGCACATAAGAATTAGTTGGCATGGAAGGATTTGCTCTCTGAAACCTGAATTCTTCAGGGAAAAGGAATGCAAGTAGAGTAATTTGATTAGGTGAAATATTTGGTATAAGGTTTTATTCTTCATGTGGGTTTGTATTTGATCAGTTCTGATGTACGAAAAAGTTTGCTCTGAGCCCTACTTTAAGTATATGAACAGTGCTTGTACAATGACAGACGAACTGTTTCATGACATTTTTTTCCAGCTGACTTAATCACCACATTCTTCGTGTACCTGGTCCCTAGATGGGGGAAAAAAAAGCATGTATGTTAAAATTTCATTGTTAAAAGTGGTCCAGAGCTTTATTTGCTAAATTTGGCCAAATGTCTTTAGAGGAAAGCAGACTATGTTTCTCTATAGATTTTCGAATTACTAACTTGCTTATAACAGTTCAGTGTTTCACAAGCACTCAGGCATTTATTTTAACTGTAAACTGCGTGACGTGAGATGATATTGCTGTTACCATTTTATGGGAATCAAATTGCAAAATCAGGTTACAGAATCAAAATAGAAAGTACCCACTAACTTTTGTTGTCAATTTTGAAATATCATAGACCTAAATAAACAGTGTGTTTAGCAGTATGTGTTAGTATTTCTCTGTGTCCATAAGCTTAAATTACTTCTCAAACTGAAGTTTTAATCAAATGTTTGCCCTGCCAAAGTACCAGGCGCAAGAGTACTAAGAGTGCTGGATCATGCTAGATTCACCCTAGAATTCATCCTCCACCTTTCTTGTAGTCTTCTGTGATTAGTTGTAGGCAAAAGTTTTCATAAGTAAGCTAGTGACACATTTTCTACTTTCTTATCTGAAATGAGTAGCATTTATCTTATTTCTCATTTCTTTAATGTATTGTATTATTTTCTAACTACTTAATTTTTCTTCCTCTGTGGAAAAGATACTAACTGGATAATGAGCTTTCTCGAAATGAAAGAATGTTGAAGTCTAAAACACTGCAAGGGTTGTTTTGATCATGAAATGGAAAAAAAATTCTATTCTGCTAAGTACAAAACAAGGTAGACTACTTGCCCATAAAAATTGTCCTTTTTCTCTCTCCTGCGTCAGTGTAGGAGTCATTAATGACTTCTAAATATTTTAAATATTTTTTGTCATTACATCACTTTCCAAATCAATACAGTTGTTAAATTATGTTAAAACAAACACAAACACACACACACACACACACACACACATACACACACAGAGGCATGCACCCTGAATCCCAGAGTCATCAGCAAGATGAGGCAAGGCTTCTGCACCTGCCCAGAGGAGCCCCTGAAGATGCAGCCCCACTCCAGCTGTGGTTATAGACTTTGCACACACACAGATGGCTGAGATTTCCCAGTCCCCAATGCAGGCAGACCATGGACTGTACCACCCAGGAAAGACTTAGAAAGAAATGTAATAAGAAGGCAGAAGAGATGGCACTGATCTGTTCATACATGACCAGCCCCTTTCATCCTCTTACCTTTCTTTTCCAACACATTTTCTCCCTAAATCTCCTAAACCCCTCCCTTTTCTCTATCTTCTCTTTTTTCCCTGAATATCCTGCAAAATTCCTGTGCAATCCCAAAACACTCTTGCCCTGTATCCCATATAATGTCCCAGGATAATAGGCTTGTGGATCTGTTGAGACAGCCCTGGAAAGGGCCCAGACAAATTGTTTATTCTTTGAGAGTCCTTGATCTGGGTTCCCAGTTGTCATTGTGCCCCTGGGCTCCCCTGGGTTTGTGGAGAAGGGCTGTGAACGGGTTGATAACCCCTGTGATGGGACATCGTGTCCCTGGGCTCCTTTGTGAGTGTCCAGATGGCTTTTATCACATGACCCAACAAAGTCCAACATGGATGCTATTAGTTCTGCTCCTGTCCACACTCCTCCTTTACCTTTAATCCTTTCTGAGCTGTTTCTGCAGACAGAAAGCATTTGTCTAGCAACAGACAGCTGTGGCAAAATGTAAATAATGTTTCGGATGTTTTCTAGCGGGATTAGGCAAATGTCAAGTACTTCAGTGTAAATGTGTGCCACGGGCAGTCTGGAGGGTACTAGAGACTCTGGTAGCTTGATCACAAATGAAACATTCCATCTTGGGCACCTTCACTGGTACAGTCCTCATGCATGTCTGAACAAAGCAGTGTAGAAGCACCTATGATGACTGATACTTTTACTGTCTCTATTTTGGAATATCATACTTAAGGAGAACTGATATTTCCAGATATAGATGCCAGCATTTTACAGAGGTTGAGGTCTTTTTAGTATTTTTAGAGCCACTGAATTAGCTTGAGATAAGAAGTTTAAATCCATATATTTTTAAAACTAATACCTGGGTTTGTTTTGTTGTTTTGTTTTGTTTTGGGTTTTTTGTTGGTTTTTTTGTTTGTTTGTTTGGTGTGTGTTTTTTTTGTTTGTTTGTTTTGTTTTGTTTTTTTTCAGAAAGGTTAAGCAGATATTTAGGATATTAAATTTATTTTTTTCACTGCTGGAGTCATCTTCTGTGAACACCTGATTCTTCCTCCACCCGCTGAGAATTACTATTTCTGTTCATGTTTGTTAACCCTCGTCTTCACATAATAGGATTTTCTGTCTAGATAAAATGAAATTTACACTTTAGTGAAAGAAGTCTTATCCTTTATCACATTTGAAAACTGATTATTTTCTGTACAAATATAGTTTAAACAAGGCTGCATTGCTTGAAAATTGAAATAAGACACAGAATAAGATACATAAAGAGCATGAAATACTTATTCAAATAATGTAAGTTTAATGAAGGCCTGATATGAGAAAAGGAGAGCATAATGCATGCAGCATGCATAATGAGCTCCAGGATAAGTAAATTACCTTCTTAAAATTATGTTTCCACAGTCAACATAGAGCCAGAACTATGGTGTTCGAAAGGTATAATTCTCTTTTTGAACAGAAAGATAAAAACTGCATAACTGTCTAATTCTAGAAATAAAGCATTAAGATATTCCTACCAATTTATTGCACACATGAATTAGCCGAATACAGACATTCTTCCATGTTAGGTTATGTCTTTGCATATGAAAGACAAAGTCAGTGCTCAGCTTGCACTTCAGCTGCGGCATGTTCATTTATTTTTTCATCCACTCTGCTGAAAACTGTACCAGAAGATAAGCAGAATAATCTACAGAGCTTAGTGAATCTACTAATGTTTGTTTTTTCTCTTTAATAATGTACAAAGAGGAAAGATGTAGGTTATTATATCCAATTGAGCACTGTATAGCACTTTGCAGGAATAAGCAGGAGATATGGGGAGGCTTAGCATTAGGACAATATAGTTTGTGGCAGCAGTGCAGAATATAGATGGTGGACAGATGGAAGAGAACTGAATAGCAGATATTTTCAGTACTATTTTCCCCATTATTCATATAATTTTCAAGTATACAGGTAAAATTTTTAACAGCTATATTCCTACACATACTCTGTTCTGTTTTTTCGATTTGAAATGCACTTGATCCTTGTTTTGAATTGATGCTTTGTAGTCAAGTATATGAACGCTCTACACAAGCCTTCAGTCTTCCTAACTCCTTTTCTGCTATTGTGTCACTGTGATTACCTACACTACAAAGCCCTACAGTCTTAAAAATTGTCTTAAGAACCAAGTATGAGCATACTGTTTGTCCTACTGAGCACACTGTTAGAAACAAACCAGTTCATTTCAAACTAGATCGTGATGCCAAGGACAGGAAAGAAAGAAAGAAAGAGAAAGTTGACCCGGTTATGCTCTGTTGTCCTGGATCTCTCCACTCCCCTCACCAGGATCTACAAATATTCTCGTAGTACTGTCTTATGAAATTTACACTGCCATTACCTGTAAGTTGGCTGAATAATACAATCCAGAAGGACACCAATGGCAGCTGTGATATAGAAAATAAGCTAGTAGGAATAAAATCTATTTATAAAATCAATTACTGCTAAAGTCATAAAAAAAGTTCCTGAAAAAAAATTTAAGATTTCTCTGCCTAAAAGGAAATAATGCTAAAACTGTAAAATTCCTCTGCCTAAAAGAAAATAATGCTAAAAATATGAGTTTACATGCAATGTTTGTTAGCTGAAAAAATGTCATTGTTGAAGAAAATATCTTCAGTACCCTGCTTCAAGAGAAAGCACCTTTTGCACATTTAAGTGGCAGAACTCCCATAGCAAATTAGGAGTCTAAAATTAGGAACAAGTGGTCCCCTTGACTGTTTCTGATTGAAGATTATTAACTTCTAGGAATGTTCTTGCTTTGAAATTATGACCTCTGCTGCTAAGAACTTGATTTATGAAGGGAACAACTAGATCCCCTATTAATGACATAGGAAAGTGAATCACCAGGCAAACATTCATAAGGTACAGTCAGTTGTGGAACATTCCTTAGAAAATCAGGCCTCAAACATCTAATTAAAGCAATTTGTGAAAGCCCTTAGCTTAGAGCTCAAGGAATTCTATGAAAGAATTCCAGAGTGTTTCAACCACTACTAAGCAGTGACTATAAATCACAGATTATTACATGACTGCTCTAGATTGTACTTTTAATGTTGATGACACTCAAGGAGACATCAAATCTGAAAGAAATCAAGTATTTTATCTGTACTCTCTCACTTTACTATTTTATGAACATAAACATTTCCCTACTGCTATATTGAAAGACACTAGCATAGGAGTTTGACTTTTAAGTATAGCAGAGGTAACTCTGAGAAATATCACAAATGTAAGTATAATATAAAAACATTAAATTAATTTTTCAGTTGGATGGGCATGGTACATTTAAAACAGGCATAAACTTTTCTTGAATTCCTTAACCTAAAGGGTTTGCTTCTAAGTATGAAAGTGGTATTAATTTCAGTGCCTCTTCTGTTTTAATTTTTCTTCAGCAACCCAAAAGAATTACAATTAGTTCCAAACCTTGTGAATTAGTTTCAGTTAAGACTGACCTTTTTTCATATGGGAAACTGCAGTGTGCATGTAAATTTATCACTGAACATCAAAGGTTTAACAAACTGCTGTCTGTCATCTCTGTTAATCCTGTTTTGCTGTTGATGTCGTGTGAAAGTCAGGACCAACCCAGAGAAAAGACAGCCCACATAGTTTTTGCAGAGAGAGCAAAATTCTTGTACTCTTAGAAAAAGACATAGGTAAGTCCAGATCTGTATCAGAGACTACTGCAGAGAAGAGACACACCAGTTTTTCCTTTCTGAGTCGTTGTGTACTCTTTTGAACTTCAGATATTGCATATGTATTTTAGATGAGTTCTGCTTCATATTTGAAAAGTTTGAAACTGCCTTGAGTAAATCGAATGATAATGCCTACAAAAGATGCAGAAGTGTGGTGAAGAAGGCAGGTAGTCACATTCTCTAAATTTTTACCTAGAAATTACAAACCCAAGCCTATGCCATTATGTTAAAGAATGCTCAGCTGTTATTGGGTCTTGTGTGCAGTGCTGGCTCCCTCACCCTCTTGCTCTCCAACCGTGGTTCCTGCTTATGTGGTAGTAGTATTTAAAAAGTAAGGAGAAAAGTAATAAAGAAGATAGAAAGAATAGAACACATACACAAAATTATGGAAAAGCTGAGGAAATCATGCTTTTCTACCTGAAAAGCAGACAACTGCAGGGTGATGCAACAAAGGTTAGAAGTTGTTGGAGGCTAGAAGTGCAATTGAGAGAACAGTGTTTTTTCTGTTCTTACATTCCCTTCTAGGACTTGGCTTTAGTTACTACCTGTGGCCTAATACAAATGCAAACTACTCTCATATAAACTGATAAATTGTTCTAGAAGGAGCCAGAGTACAATACAGCAATAAGGTAAATTGTAACCAGAAACAGACTGAACTACTGGAAACAGAACTAGAAATCTGGGGGGGTTTTTTGTGTGAGCATATCTGTATTAGGATTAATCTGTCAAGCCTTTTATAAGAAGTGGAAGATTATAGGGTCTGCAGACAGATTACTCCTAATCTGTAATTTATCAAAATTATAACCCCAGTTTCATAAATTTCATAAATCGAGCAATTCTTGCATACTTTGCATATATTTGAAGATTGATAGACATGGAATAAAAATATTGCTATTTCTGTTATAGAAATGACTTAAAAGAAGCCCATTTGCAAACAATTTAATTTTGCTTTATTTATACTATTGTAAAGGTTAACAGCCATAGTAGTATATTGCTTTGATGTTTTTGGTTCTTCATCACTTTAAAAAAATCACTGAAAATTGTCTCTTCCCAAAATAATACAATTTTGTGATTAAAATTTTGTGGTTTGAAGAGATAAGAGAAAGCAGACATAAATTATTTACTATTCATGAGGAGTCTCTGCTGATAAAGCAATATGTTCCTTATCTATTGATTTAAAAGATCAAATGACATACTCAGGTTACATTTCTGTTTTGTTTAAGTAAGGTCAAATTCTTTCAGTACCTTCACCTCTTGTACTCTCACCTTCCAGGTTTTGAATGATTGTGATAAATTAGTTGTTGATAGAGATCAGTCTTACTGAAACTGTAACTTGAAATCCTTCAGAATAGATGTAGATAGTTTTGTCAGCACTGCTTACTATATGTATCCAAAGCAGGATTTCTCTGCTATAATGATGTGGGTTGTACCACGTCTGTTGTAGCTGTTTATTAATTATTTTATTATAAACCCAGTGTTGTGTAGCAATCTTTTCTTAATAAATATGAAGTTTTAAATTGCTCAGTGAGAAGAATACACTTAGAGCTAGAGTATCAGTAAAATTAGCATTTAATTATTTGTTTGAGGGACACAGCTGAAGGTGTCATTCAAAAATACTACTAAACTCATGCCTCTGTTCAGCAAAGTTCAAATCTTGCTTTGATTAGCAGACGCAAAAAAATTTTGAGGATCAGGTGTATGAAACATACACCAGGCATGGTATGGAAAATTAAGTCTGCTCACAATTCATGCATCCATCAGAATAATTCTTTTGTAAAATCCTGCAAGCAAGGAATATTTACTTGAACAATAAAGCACAGTCATGCAAATATTCTACATGTTAATTTTGAATAGGCTTTTTTCAGTCACTAAGTGTCCCAGTCTGACTTAAAGTAGTCTAGCATTTTAGATACTGATTAAACCTTTGAATTCAGAACAGTTAATGCTTAAAAGTTAGCAGAGTGTTAAATATTTCTTGATACTATGAAGTAAGTTTTTAAATTAGTAAATACTGAAATGGCAAAGAAAAGTCAGTTTCTGGCAAAACTTTTCTACATTCATCTGCACAAAAACTGAGAAAGTGGAATTATAGACAGGCAAAATCAGAATGTGATTAAAGAAATCTAAGTTGCTAAAAAGCCCCTTTATAATGTCACAGCCAGCTGTGCACTGAGTTAATAAGTCTGAATGACCTAAAACATCAGTTATGCAAAAGTGCCTGAATATTAGTACAGGATTGTTTATGTAGTATTAACTACTTTGTTGCTTATTCATGGTTTCCAACAGTTATTTACATCTTTAGGCTTTTTTATATTTTTAGAAGCTGTGTTGTGCAACAAGAAATGATATTGTGCAACAAAGTTAATACTGAATAAACAAGAAAAGAGTTTAAGGAAGCTGATGCATGCATTTCTGAGCTCAGTTTGTTTTTCAACATAGTGTATTTTCTGTAGGATGAATCTACATAAGATTTTATGTGATGACAGATTATCAGCCTCTCTTATCTTGCACATATGTTTCTCAACACTTTTAGTAAATGCCAAGTTTTGGGATCTATTATTCCAGTAGACTTCTAAAAAATCATTAATAGGATAACTATTTGTTGAGAGGAAGAAAAAGTTGTTTATAGTTTACAAAAAAGCATGAACATTCAAAGCCAGATATAGCCCAATAGAAGTGGCTGAAGTGGAATATTACTAATAGAAAAAATTAATTGATAAGAAATAAAAACATTTTCAAAGTATTATTTTCTTCTAGTGTTCTGTGAACATTCCAAATCCAAAACATATTTAACTGTTGCCAAATCAATTTCTGTACATCCCTTCCTTTCAGCAACTTGGAAAGTGATGTGGTTTCTGCTTAATGAAAATGAAAATTGGGCCAAGAGCAGAAAGCCCATTTCATATGGCTTTAACTCCTGTAGTATAATCTCTGAGCTGTTCTCTGTCTCTGACTGATTATACAAGCATTAACCAAAAGAGCCTTGACATAAAATGGCGTTAGTACAAAAAAAGTCTTTTAGAAATCGTAGATTATTGATAAAGAGTTAAATGGAAGGTCAAAGCTCTAGTGGACTGGCTGTAGAACACATGTGGAACCTAATCTTAATACGCTTTTTAGTAAATAAATTGGGATAATTTCAAAATTATATAGTCTCAACAAATTGACATATTCCTACTGATCTACTATGGGTATTATTCTTTTGATTGTTTATTTAATTCAGTGTGAATTCTCAACAGTGTAACATAGGGCAAATGCAGATTTTAATAGTAGAAATATTTCTTAAAATTTATCCTGGATAATGAAATCAACAATGGAGGTTGATTAAGAAAAACATGAACCTTTTATACATATCTCACTCACTCCACCTCCATAATCAGTCAATATTTTTCTGTTAAACTCTTCTTACAGACAAAACTGCATATTTAAAGCTTTTGTTTATGAAACTGTGATTTCATGTGTAAAAATAAATAAATATATGCATAAAATAGCCTGGTAATTATAAATATTCCACTCCAAAATTTATCAGTTCAAGGAAGCAATAAAAGGAGGTAAATAATTAACATTGCACATAAACTTCTGAGTCACTGTAACTTTGCTCCTCTCTACTCCAATTTTAATTTATTTTGTTCAATTTTTTTGATAAACTGGGATTTAAAATGTTTCCTTTTAAATTCAAAATATCTTATTTGTATACAAAAAAATAGATGTCTAAAAAAATGTATAATTTTTTAAAGAGAATGTTTCAGTGCATGTAGATCATCTGTGAATACTGAGTGCACGATTTCCCACAAAAAAACAAAAAACAAAAAACAAACAAACAAAAAACCCACAACCAAACATATAGAGTGCTTTTGGAGTAAAAATGTCAGAACTGAATGTTAATGTGGAGATTGAACTGGGAAAAGCTGAGTGCGTAAAGGAATATTTATAATACATGGAATATTTTGAGCATGGAAATGTTTTGCATTGTATAAAATCAGTTCAATGAGCTATATTGTGTGAAATAGCATGCAGTTATTTCTAGATACCTAAGTATAAATAAACAAATAATGATAATTCCAAAATTATTCTAGATTTTCAAGTTCACTTAATCTTGGAAAAATAAAAACCATTGTACTTCACACTTGAAACATATGAGTTATATACTAAACATCAGATAATTCTGATTTGCGAATTTTACTTTATTGTATTATCTTTATTGCATTAGACCATGTTGTGTGTTGCACAAATAAAGTTAATGTGCCCTAACATTTACATTTTCACTAATTAGCCTGTCATGTGAAGCTCTTTTCATAGGCCATGACTGTTAGTCAACATAATCAACAGAATCCTAAGTCCATTTCACATTAAGGCGGCAACTATATTTTGTTAAGTGAATTACACTCTGAAAATACCTGTTTCTTTCACTGAAACACAAGCCAAGTTGTGGTTGACTAATATAGACGTTGTCTGTGCTGTACCTGCCTATGCTTCAGGGAGAGAAATCCCGTGCAGTGAATCCAGGTTATGTGAATGAATTAGAAGTTTCATGGAAACCATTGACTCAGCAGAGATTCTACCAAACTTCTATGATGTGAATGTTTGATACATCCCCTGTCCAAGTGATCTGGGTATTTTCAGTACCTCATAACAAGCCCACAGGAATTCCTGCATGCCCACAGGCTATAGCCGCTGCGTATATCAGGTTGAAGAAATTCAAGATACAAAAGGCCCAGGATATGGGCCAGTTGGCTTGTCTGCACATGCATAGAAAATTATTCTGGCATTTATTGATATGCTGCAAATGCTATACCACCTGAACCATTGGACATTCTGAGTAAATGTCCATGCTGCCATGTTTTTCTCAGTCAAGGTTACCAAAAAGAGAGTTCATAGTATTACAGAATTACAGAATGAGTAAGATTGGAAGGGACCACAGTGGGTCATTTGGCCCAACCTCCCTGCTTAAGCAGGGTCATCTTAGAGCACATTGAACAGGACTGTGTCCAAACGGTTCTTGAATTAATCTGGAGAAATGCAGAACTATGTTAGCTCTCATACATTTTCTGGAAAGCATACCAAGTGTAGAGATTTCAATTTCCCTCCAAATTCTGGCAGCAGTTTCTCACAATGCAATATAAGTATAATTGCATTTGTATAACAAGAAGGGAAGGATTGCTCTTATAGAAAGGTCATCAAGGTAGTCATCAGTCTTCAGAACTAATTTATCAAATTGGTTTTATGAACCACTGGAGCTGAAAAGCCTTGGAGACTTCTTTGCAATTTCTTGGCAGAAATAATACAGTTGGCTGAGCCTAATAAAACACAGGGCATCTCAACTAGGTATGAAATTGTTGTTATCATTAGAAAATCATTGGCCATCTGGTTTGGCATTATGTGCAATAAGCTATAGACTATTGATGTAAAATTCAGCATTAGAAATATTTTCTTGAAAACAGAAGAGTCAAATATAAGCTACATCATCAATATTCATAACCAGAGAGAGATATTTTTAAGGTCTGAACTCTACAGTGTGAAAGCTAATAGAGGACAAACAAATTAAGCTGTTTGCCTGAAAGTAAATAAGCATGTTGGTGGGGTGACACCTTAATTTAAACTCAGATACTAAAGGATACTACAGTAGCACTTCAGATATAATTTAAAGTCTTTATTATAAAATTATTGTGTGCATCATCTTAGAAGCTGTGCAAAGATCATGTGATTTAGAAACAGTACGCTTTTCTGAAAAAAGAAGAAAAAGGATAGAAGAAAGAAATTTCCTGTTTTCTTTATTGTAAACTTTATTTTTGCAACTTTAAGTGCTCTTTGAATCAAGGCAAATCCATGGGTTAATGCAGAATTGAATTAAGGCAAATCCATCTAGGTAATGCAGAAAAGGCAGTTCTGTTTAAAATCCATATTTACAGTGATCAGTTAAAAATAATATTTGATAAATTAATACTTGCAATTAATTCTTTGAGTTAAAAAGGTGAATTATTTATACCATAATCTATATTACCCTAAAACTACACATATTCCTTTTTCTCCCAGCTGACTTCCATGGATTTAAGTGGCTGTGTAATGGAAATTAATGAGAAATTGCTGTTTATGTTGAAAGACCACATGGATCTCAACAGAAGTTTTATTGGAAATGGATAAATTTTTGTCTTCTGATTTAAATAGGTGAATGAAGACAGAATAGTTTTCAGTAAACAGAAGGCAGAAATTATCTGCATCTTTGGAAAAGCTATAAAACACATGGTTTTGCTTCAGGTCATTTGTAAGTTTGGACACACTGGGTACATCATTGACAATCTGAAAATATGTATCCAGGCATTACATGTTGTTCTGGGAGGGAAGCCTCTCTGGCTGCACTTTGTGTGCCAGGCAGGAATACTTTGCACTGCATTCAGGAGTCCTTTTCCCCCTGATTGCTGTATCAGGTACTTGACTAGGTCACTTCACATCTTTGGAATCCAAATGCTCTAATGTTTGAGGGAAGATGGAATATGTGTATGTCTGAGAAGAGTGCGGAGAAAAAAGCATACACAGGTCTTCTTCCAGAAATTGAGCAGCATTTTTGTGTTACAGAGTCCTTTCTTCTCTTATGAAAAGCCAACTATCCAAAACAAGTATAGGATATGATTATAATCCTGATAGATAAAAGTTGCTATCTATTATTGTCATTACTTCATTGTCCTCAGAGTCAGATCTTGGGGATAAAAAGCATCTGGGTCTCATATATGAAATCTAAAGTTAATGAATGTATTTGAGCAATTTGTTAAATGAAACTGGGGCGTTGACAACAAAAATAAAAGGAATATGTTACCTCCCCGCTGTATAATACCCAGCATGTCTAGGAGTAATTTGTCTTTTTTTTCCCCTGGGAAATCAATACTACATGAAAGAAAAATTCATAACAACAGAAGAGCAATTTGTATGCCAGCATTCCCCATATATCTTGAGATACAAGTATATCCTGCCAGGCATCAGCACTAAATAGCTTGCAGCAGAAAATATTTTTCAGTGTAGCAAAAGACAGAAGGTGACTATTAAAGGAACGTCTTTTATAATTTAAAAAGAAGGACTGTCTAAATATTCCATCTGAATATTTATTGCAGTTGTTTTCTGCAAAGAATACATTCGGTAAAATATTTGGTTTGTTGTACTTGAACTTACGTGAAGATGAAGCCACATGATACACAAGCATAAATGGTGAAGAAATGTGAATTTCAGTAAGGAACCCAAATTTATCTATCAATTTTCTATCTTTTTCTGTCCCACTATACACTCATTCTATGTTAAGGTCAAGATCTTAGAAAACTGCAATGAGGACCAGTATCCAAATCTTGCAGGTCTAGTCCCCATTCACGGTAATTTGTTCCTTTCGTGTACATATTTCACTATAACTCTGATCAGTTGTTTAGTGGTATGAGGATGATTGGAAACCCAAACTCTGAATGCTATGGACTCATGAATTAACTTTATGATGTCCAGAAGTCTTCTTTACCTAAATAACGGAAGCTTGGAGGGGGTGGGAGAATGGTATGGTAATGCTTCTGTCAGATGTTCCACTCATGATTAATGAAACTTATCCCTACATTTCTTCATTAGTTCTGTTAAACAAGATGATATTATACCTTTTATATATTGTACTTTATATATGTACACATCATACACATGCACAGACACGTACATCAATGCTAAATGTGCCAGAAAACAGGTTCAAAATTAAATTAAAATCAATAAATAAGGAATACAGAATGTTTTCAAAAAGTCAAATAATGTAAAAAAGCCTCAGAATTGGTGGGATTTTCTGTATTTTTAGATCATGGAGAACATATATGGTTGTTAGAAAACAATGTTCTAGGATAAATTTCTGTGTGCAACATACTATTATAAAAGCGGGGGGAGAAGCTTTTAGTTATCAAAATAAGGTCATCATACTTGGTCATCTGTACAGACAAAAATAGCAGATTTGAACATTGTTATAAGAGATGTGACATTTAAACCCCACGTAGACATTTAGATTTAGCTGGAGTCCTGGGATTAGGGGCATACCCAGGCCTGAATACTAGTAAAAATAGTTGTTCATGCAGATTTAAAAAAAAGGCATAATTTGATTTGTCATATGCGTAGTGAACAATTCATTTGGTCGTGATTTCATGACCAATTAGAATTCTATATTTTTTTCATGCAAGTGTGGTGTAACAAGAGATTAGTCACGAGTAGGAACTCAAACTCATCCAAAATCAAATGCCACCCCTAATACTGATGGGAGTACTTTTAGTTGTGATGCCTACTGCATCATAATAGACCATTGTCTTGTTCATTTATAATTTCCTGTTGTTTTTTAAGAAGAATTTTGCATTATTTCACTGGGGAAGTAATGTGTTTTAGAAATTTTCATTCATAATGTTTTGTGGAGCCTACATTGCTTTACAAATTGTAGGTAGATATTTTAATAGATAACTAATTCTATTCTTTAAATAGCATAAGCATAGAAGAAAATTGCTTCAAGGTCTGAGCAACGTAAATAATTTTTGAAAGACTATACAAAGTTCCCTATTAGTATTACTCTAAAGGAGCTAACACAACATTAAACAAAAAAAAGAAATAAAAGAGAATTAGAAACTAGCACTGTATGAAAAATTCTTAACTTGCAATATGGCAATTTGTAAAAAAATCCAACATTTTAGTTAATTTCAACAGTGCTTTCATTGTGTGTTATTGAAAAGATCAGAAAATGGGATTTCTGGTCAAAAAGAAAGATAGATCATCTAGTAAGACAGGTATTCAGATGAGCTCTACTAAACTGATTCAAACCAAAAACTAAAGTTTCAGGTTTTCCAAATTCTTGTTGACTGTCTGACCACCAAGCTAAAATGCTGTTAATGAATTTTGTATTATATTTTGGCTTGCACCATGCTGTAATCCTTTGCAGTCAGCAGTGAACATATTCAGCAGCCCCCTATATAAAACGTTTTGGAATGCAATTGCTGAGAAGCATTTCTGTTACCATGAATCCCCATGGTGATTTTAATCCCTATGGTGATTAAAATGTCAGTTTGATATTCTTTTAGAGTTCCTATTTCATTATAGTAATGTATGAAGAGTAAAAGTGCTATATTACATGAAGCCTAGGCTGGTACATATGCCAAACATATCTCTAGTTAAAAGAAGCATGTTATGTCTCTATCACTTCTTCCTTCCCCGTTCTTTTCCCCCACTTTCTTCAGATCTCAACCTCAGACCCAGAACAGAGGGAAAGTTCACACTCACCAAAAATCCTACATCAGTGTGTCAGAGTTACAGAATCCCCTCTGTATGTCTGTAGGTTTTTTAACTCGTAACAATCAAAATTCAAAGAGGATGGTCTTATGGCAAAGGTGATTCAGAAAATCTGGGCTCTGATTATTGGTTTTCTCCTGAGCAAGTAAATCACGTTGCACTTCATTTCTTCCCTTGGAAGACACAGAAAATATATCTTTCCCTTGTGGTTTTTTTTTGGTTTTTTTTTTGGTCTATTATCTCATTGTAAATTGAAGAAACAAACCTGTCATTTTTTGTGTACTTTCACAGTGTCTAGAATCAAAGCTTGCATTGGCTGTAGTTTCTGTCTGGGGTGACTTACAGCTTCTCAGGGGCATCTCCTGAAGATGAGCAGGCTCAGTCAGTGAAGGGCTGCTAGTTCCCTTACGAGGAAGAAAAAGATGGAGCAAAGGTAGAGGAATAGAGTTGAATTAGACTTCCTGTTACCCCTGAAGATGATACCAAGGTTTATTATTACTGGGAAGTAGCATTCTTCTTATCAATAATTAGAGCACACAGTGCATTTGGTCCCTTAATATGAACTACAGTCCAAGAGTTTGGCACTGACAGTAGTCTGCTTATGAGAAGCAGGAAGTTTTTTCTGTTTATTAGATAGGAAAGCAATTACTAGCAATGATAATATTAGAAGAAAAACAACCTATATCTGAAAGTTCTTTGTCCTTTCAATAAATTTTGAATTTCTTATATACCGCCCTTTTGTCTAAGGATTCTTGATCGTGGTGGTTGCATTTTGGGAACTGAAATGCAATTGTTGCAGGAGTGTAGAATAGTCCATACAGAAGAGTAGATATATGTATTTAGTGTGCATATGCATCTTATATATATAGTGCTGTACATGCAGTCACACGTTTCACTTGGCATAAGAGGCACCTGTTGAAGTAGTCAGATTGACTTTATTCAGCTGGGTTTTTGTCAAGCTGAGTATAATGTAGAGGACTAAATGTGACTCTGCTTTACTAAAAGTAACACTGTCTAAATGAAGAAGCAATATCAGCAGAGTGAAAAATCTCACTGCTGTGCTAGGGAAAAAGAAGCAGCAGAGGTTTGGGGAACAATGTCCCAGCACTATGTTGCACAAAAATAATAGTACAACCTATTTTGCAGTATTTTCATATATATGAATATTTACAGTTTTATATACAAATATGTATACACTTCCTTTCAACAAGCAGCAGAAGAGTTATAAATGCCTTTCTTTCCCCACTTGCTGTGTTGCCAGCAATACAGAGAGAATTAACAAAATGTTTTATAGACTTTTTTGATGAAAAATGTTTTAAAGCTGCCAAGTTCATAGTCATTTGTGCCTTGAAGCTAGATGAGAAAGATTGTCAAGGAAACACATAATAACAAGTTCCAATAGAAAATGTTGCCTTTAGAAAATTAGGGAAATGGGAGCCAAAGATCTACGAGGCTAATCTGTAATTGTTGTGGCTTTTACAACAGAACAAAACACTGCATGGATACCCCAGGTTTTGATGTAGAAAGTTTATTTGTAAATGCTTTAATGAGTTTTCAAAGAACATTAAGATGACAAATGTCAAAAGACAGTTTTTGCATCAAGCAGAAAGTACTACAATAATTTTCTGAAATATGTTCTGACTGCTTGGGTCATTTCTACACACATTAAAGATTTTTAAAGTAGTAATATCATGTGAAGAACATTTTTTTTTCTTCAGTCCTAACTGCAATGCGATATGATCTTAGGGAAATTTGGTGAAGGCCATGTAAATAAATCAATGGGAAAGGAACATAACTTTTATATATTTACTGATGGATATTTTCCAGAAGTCCATTATTTTCCCAGAGGTCACAGAATCACAGAATGATTAAAGAGGGGTTCACCAGTGGGGTCATCTGGTCCAACCTCCCTGCTCAAGCAGGGTCATCCTGGAGCACAGTATTTTGTCTAGATGTTTCTTGAGTATCTCCAGTGAGGGAGACTCCACAAACTCTCTGGGAAATCTGTTCTAGTGCTTGGTCACCCGTGTAGTACAGAAATTGTTCCTCATGTTCAGGTGAAACTTATTGTGCATCAGTTTCTGCCCATTGCATCTTGTCCTGTTGCTTGACATGGCTGAGAAAAACCTGCATCCACTCTCTTGACACTCTCCCTTCAGATAATTATAGACATTGATGAGGTCCCCATCTCTTCTCTAGACTGAACAGGCCCAGCTCCCTCAGCCTTTCCTCCTAAGAGAGATGCTTCAGCCAATTCATCATCTTTGCTGCTCTCCTCTGGACCCCATCCAGGAGGTCCATGTCTCTCCTAAGGAGTCCAGAACTCGACACAGCACTCCAGATGTGGCCTCACTAGAGCTGAGTAAAGGGGCAGGATCAACTCTCTTGACCTTCTGGCAATGCTCTTCCTAATGCACCCCAGGATTTCATTGGCTTTCCTGACCACAAAGACACACTGCTGGCTCATGGACAGTTTGTTTTCCACCAGGAACCCCAGGTCCTTCTCTACAGAGCTGCTTTCCAGCAGATCAGACCCCAGCCTGTACTGCTGCCTGGGGTTATTCCTCCCCAGGCGCAAGACCCTGCCTTTGCCTTTGTTGAATTTCAGACAGTTCTTCTCTGCCCATCTCTCCAACCTTCTGAAGGGCTGCACAGCCCTCTGGGGTATCAGCCACTCTTCCCAGCTTTGTATCATCAGTAAACTTGCTGAGGAGGCACTGTTTATTTACATGAGACTTTGTTCTATGGTTATATTATACATCAAAATTTGAGTGTTTAGCAAAACAAACAATTTAACATTGATACAAAGGACATTTGGAAATATTTCTCTCTTTCCTAACCCTGAAAATTTCCTGTTTAGTATGATCTTATTCAGTAAAGCAGTTCTAGAAGAGGATTTTTTGTTTGTTTAAGTACTTATTGTAAGACCTGTTGATGGGCAATTAAACTAAAACAACACTTTCATTGCACCAAGCCAGAATGGAACCCTGTCTTCCAACAGACTGTCAGGAGTATGCAAAGAAAATTCATCTACTGTAAAAGGTAAGAATAAAACCTTAATTTCCCCAAGGAGCTGATGTTTTAAAAATGAAAATACTGATTCTTTTCTGCTTTGATTCATTTTGCTATAAATTATATACTAGCCCCCTAAAAGATTACCCATGGGAGGAAAGGATTAAAATGGAGCCTGGCCTAGAAAAAAAGTCATCTGATTGAAACATACTACTTTTTTTTTTTCAATCTGCCTTTGAAAAATAACTAAATAGGGTCTTTTTGGTAGATATCATATTAGTTTGCAAATATAACACACAAGGTTCATTACCAGGAACAAAACCAGCTGGGAAGGCAAAATTAGGAGGAAATATATTATTGAGGTACGGAGAAACATCTACAGTAGATTACTAGTTCTCAATTCAGTGATGTTGTCACCATTTTCTAGCATCTAATAAATCTGACACAAAATGCGTAATCATAATTGAGATCCACAATCCACAGGGGTTTTATAAAATCCAAGGGGGACCCTGGCAATTTTCTGGAATCAATATTTACATGTAAACCCTGCAGGCTGGTGCACTCAGTCAGCCACAGGAACATACATTTTGTTGTCACCCAAAAGACTTAAGAAAGATAAGGTAGCAATGTTGGACAATACATATATCCATGCATTCAGCCTACTCTTTTAATGTTGCTGAACTAGCAGGTCTTATAGCTTTTGTTGCCAGTAAAGTGTTGATACAATGTCAGTAACTTCAGGGCTGTAATTTGTCAACCGTCTATGAACTGATAGTCTGAGAGCCATGAGATTTGGAAAGTTCACAGACCAGCATCTCATCTGTATGATTTTGGTCATATGGGATTTCAGATAAATAAACAGTCAGTGGAAAAAACTCTGGCCTTTTATACTTCCACTGTGGGGCAGCACATATCGATTTAGTGCTGAAGAGAAAGGACACAGAAAACAGGTTCTGCCGTAAACCTTTATGTCAACCTAATAATTTTCTTCCCATCACTGCAGTGGAGGTGGTATTAGGCTTGGTACTGTGAGGCACAGTACCAAGATACTGTGAGACATTTCATGGTTATTTACTGTCTGATTATTACCTCCTCTTTTCGATCCTTCACCATCATGTATGACATATTTAGGAGAAGGATACTACAAAACAACCACCAGAATGTGAGACTAGAAGGGGAGCATCAACCCTCTAAGAATTGTTATATGGAATAGTGGTTATCCAAGTAACCACCACTTGATCACAGAGGCAGAAACACACTGGTATCTAGCTGGAGTATCATGCTAAACTAGATGTCCTCCATGTTTGGGTTTGTTCTTGATGACATGGCTTTACTCCCTTGTTTTATCCTGGGTAACCACGGCTTCTCAATTTTTATTTTGCGCAAAAGCTGAAGTTGAGAGCCAATGTGAAGTTGATGTGCTTGTGTAAAGATACTGACTTTTCCGTGCTTACCCTCTACTAGCCAAAAAGCTGCTTTACTTTTATTTTTTTTAAAAAAAAAATAATTCATCTAGCTTAAAAATGGATTAGTGTTGACATCTCTTCTTAACAGTAAGGATAGAAACTCGGAATGAACAGCTGTTTGGACAATCTTGGATGAAAGCCTTTCCCTAGGCAAACACAGTAGATGCACAAGCACATGCAAGGGCACATTGCTGCCATTATTGATGCCCATCTGTTAGATTGGCATGGTGCCCACTCAGAAGCTCAGTCTAAAGGAAGGTCTTTGTGATGTAGGCTCTACCTCCTCTATGACAGTACTGCCACCTGGGTGCCAAATGACTTTTCACAATACCTTCAATTTTTAGGTAAAGCTCAAAATACTATTTAAAAAAAAGGAGGAAAAAACTAAATATAATCAAATTAAAAACTTGGTTTACTTTCAAAAAAATTTAGTGTAATGATTTTTTATATGTCTCTGTGTAGTGCATAAATATATATACACATACACATTTATATGTAAAATCACATTGCTTTTGCTTGTTCTGATAGGTGGCTAGAGCTACTTGTTTTCATGAAGACACAGAATTTTTCATTAACCAAGTAAGTGATTTATAGATTTGCCAGAATATTAGGGGAAGGGAGAGTTCAGAATATTCAGTAGTTTCAGTTGGGAAAAGTTTACTTACAGAGAAGTGATCACATTTAAGAACATGAAAAGGCTGATTCTTTCTACTCCTGTATATTCTTTGAATAACTAAATACGAGCTATTGGTTTTCTTGCTTCTGAATGCTTCTGAAATGTCCATTCCGTGACTAATGTTTCTGATGGACCCAGTGTCACCAAACACCTAGCAGTAATCTTTTCTCAGCAGTGAATGGAATTCCAAGTAATTCCTACTGCCATGCATAATCCTCCTCCAGGCTATTAAAATGACCTTAACTGTTGTGTGCGGAATTATAGCTGCAGTGTTTCATGTCCTGCCAAAATTCAGCTTATTTTTCACGCAGAATATTCTATTTAATTATGTTTTCTTCAATGGAACTATTTATTCTTCTATTTTATTTTGGTCTGGTAAATGAAGTACGAAGCTTTATGCCATGTCTAATAATATTATGTAAAATATGGGTCAGTTTAATTTTTTTACTGATATGACTCTAAGTATGAAAGTGATTCTGTATTTGGAACTCTGGGCTGTTGCCAATCTGCCCTGGAAACCTTACTGATGAGATTAATAAGAAATAACTTCAGAATATTCTAGGTTTTCCTATTTTATGAAATCTGAATATTTTCCTTTTAAATGCTTACAGGTTTTTATTGTTATTAGAATTATTTATAGTTCTGAAGAAGAATACCATACAACAGTTATAGAGGTAAAAATTAATTTTAAGTTTTGAAATAGAAATATTACAAAAAATGTCACCAGGTGGCAATGTTACACAACCTCTTCCAAGTTATTTTTGTTGTGTAAGCAAACAGCATGCTTTAGACAGATGTGTTAGCTTTAGCCTTCAGTTAGGTAAGACTAATAGCAGTTCACTCTGAAGAGAAAACTTCTTGAGTGTCAGTAATATTTACCATCTTGGCTTCTGATTAGAATTCATCATTGAGGCGGAGCTGGCTATGGATAAGTAGACACTGTTTTCTGTGAATGGCAGATATATATGATGCCCTACGGGCTACTCAGATTACACAATATAGTTTTATCACTACCAGGACCTCCTAACTGGACTAATGAAGCAACTGCTATGAAGTGGAACCCCTTAATGTGGGGATAGTTTTACTGTACAAAGAGCTTTCCTAAAGAAAAGATGTTGTCATCCGTTCAGTTCTCTGCATTGGGATAGTTACCTCACAAAATAAAAGCAGTGTTGGAATACACTGAACTGGCTTTTTGCCAAAAGCTAGTAGCACCAACGTGTCTGATTCAGTGGTAAAAAAAAGAAAAAAAAAAGTTTAGTTAGTGTTTCAGTAGGAAAAGATGGTTGAAGTAGGTGCAAGTAGGAAGGGCATTCCCCACAGCTGGTGAAAAAGCTTATACTATCTATTCCAGCTCTGTGACTTAGGATTGTCCTTTCTTATAGCCATGCAGTGTAATTAACAACGATGATACAAAGAACAATCTTTTTTTTTTTCTTTTTGTTGTTGTTGTATTCATGGAAAGATTTATTTAGAACTGTCATACATAATTTTATGAACCAGAAGAAGCGTTTCATGTGGTTTCATCCAAAATATTTAAATTGCAACTTGTATTTTTAGTTATAAAGCAATGGCACTCAGGATATCATAGATTAAAAAAAATATTCCAAATCCAGCAGGGTTAGAATATTTTAGGTTATTTTCAGCCCTGCCATTTTAGAGGGCCTAATCTTAGATTTAGTCTGTTGCATTTCTAGGCAAGAATAGAATAATTTTTTTCTTAATCAAAAGTCATAGAAGACTTGTCACATGGCAGGTAATATACTAAAACCCCACATACTTCTGAAAATAATAGTGCAGAAAATGTTCCAATGTGGTTCTGGGAAACATAGATGGAACTATGTATGGAATTGAGCTGGCTTTTGTATTAATTAATGTAATTAATTAATGTAATTAGTTCACTGTAATGCTTTAGCTGACTTCAAGTAATATAAGCGGTGTAATAGATGCACAAATCAGATGGAGATAGTTTGAGTCCTGGTCTAGCCCAATGACCTAATACTTGGTTTTATATACCTGTTTATCAGGCGTACAAAAAAATTCAGACTGCTTTCATTTGCCTCTAAGGGGAACGAATTTCTGTGAATTTGAAGCAGAATTTATGTGTTTTGAACAGCTGTTTGCTGACTTCAAGGACAAATGCTCATTTCTAAGCTGTGGTAAGTCTACTTACAAACTGAGTCAAATACTCCAAAATTATATAATGGATTAGTTAAATTAGTGAAAAGAATACTTGAAAAACATAACATTTATTACCTTCTCTTATGGATTTCCAACTTCTGGAATAATACATTATCATTTGAATCACTTTCCCAGACACAGATGTTACTCAAAAGAGGGTGACTAAAATGAGGTTGAATAGGAGAGCACCATAGTTACTTTTTTGCAAAATAAAAAGCAGGCTCTGGAAGAAGTCCAAACTCAAAGAATATTAGCCCTGGAAATAGATGTGGGAAACCCAACTTTTCGCATTCTCCAGGCATATTCAGATAGACAGATTATGAAATATCACTTTGTTTGAGCCATGAAAATTTAGATGTCCTGAAATAGTGTGACAGGAATCATTTATTTACCAATCTCTTGGCCACTATTTCATATGAATGCTTTAAATGCTTATTTCCCAGTGAAGTGCACTAGAAACAATATTTCAGAAGTTAGCAACCATAGTTTAAAACTCCCTAAAAATTACCCTTGGGCTTTTTCAATAACTTGTGAAATCCATGCTGCTAGTACTGATAAACTTCTTTCAGCCATGATGACCACTTTCAATTGTTTAAAATGTTGTTTCATCATGTCTTTTTACTAGAATGTCAGGATGAACCTAGGGTTTATACAAAAAAAAAATCGAAGATCTCCAGATATGTAATTTGAAGTCAGGAGCAGACTAACTGGTGGGAGATGTAATGATCAGAGTCTGTCTGGGACACAGCGACCATGAAATAATAGAGTTTGCAATACTCAGGGATGTGAGGAAGGCCACCAATAAAACCTCCACATTGGACTTCCGGAGGGCAGATTTCGGCCTGTTCCCAAAGACTGGTCCAGAGCATACCCTGGGAAAAAACCCTTGAAAACAAGGGGATAGAGGAGGGATGGGCATGCTTCAAGAAGGAAGTCTTGAGTGCACAGGAACAGGCTGTACCAGTCAGCCAAAAGGCAAGCCGGCAAGGGTAGATGACCAGCTTGGTTGAACAGGGAGATTCAGAAGAAAATCAGAGCTAAAAAGAGAGCTTACTGACTGTGGAAAATAGGGTGGGCTACTCAGGATGAGTTTAGGAATATAACTTGGTCATGCA
>JAWWES010000133.1:37778029-37908493 GCA_035583135.1 Lophotriccus pileatus | reverse complement strand
GTTGGATCAAGGGTTGGACTTGATGATCTCGGAGGTCTCTTCCAACCCAGTTAATTCTATGATTCTATGATTCTGTGAATTACCTTTGATACCTCTAGCACTGATCATTTTACACAAGAGCGTGCTGCCACTACATTTTTACC
This sequence comes from Lophotriccus pileatus, assembly GCA_035583135.1. NCBI lineage: Eukaryota > Metazoa > Chordata > Aves > Passeriformes > Tyrannidae > Lophotriccus > Lophotriccus pileatus. The sequence goes on along the minus strand of JAWWES010000133.1, from coordinate 37,908,350 downwards.
ATCTACTAATTTTTTGTGTGACTTTCAAAGTAGAACAGTTCACTGCATTGTTTTCATGCTTCTGTGAGGTTCTTTGCTTGCAGTGATGTGGACGTTTCAGCTTATTCGGTTTGCAGTACAGTGCTAAGATCTATTGCCTTACATGATTCTCGCGATTTTCTTTCCACTGCTTTCTTTTTTTCTGTCCCTACGTACAAACACACAGCACAGTATCATCCCTCTAGAATTAACTTTTACATAAATCTGGCTTGGAATCTGACTGTTTCAGAGACTATCTCTATTTCCCTGGCAGCTGGAATTAATGAGGACATTATGTCTACTGAAAAATGACACTTTTAGAAAGTAGGATCAGGGCATTCTCAGTGCATGTAATTCATATTCAATCTACATATGATATGTGGATTTTCTCTTTGCTTACACACGCAGAGAATGATCTGTTTGGAAAAAAAGACATTTGCCTTTGTCAAACAATAATCTCAGAAAACTCATAGAAAAGGAATATAAATAAACACCTTTTTCAATTACATGAGTTCTGTAACAAGTAGTTAACTTTGGGATATATTTTTGGTCATACCAAAAACTAAAGCTAGAAGACTTGTACAGAAGGTTTTTAACAAAATCCATCAATATTTTAGTGTAAATCAAGACAAACATAAGAAATAAATCTCAGTCAAATAATCTTGGGTTTTCCCAGGATAAACATTGAAGTTAATAAAGAAATTATATAAAGAATTCAGATAAAGTATGTAAAAAATTGATTTTGATAAATATCAAAATATTCTACAACATCTTTTGTCTTCTTTTATCTTCAACTTTTTTACGATGTAAGGAAGTAAAATTGAAGGGTATACTTAAAGATGAAATATACAATGATAAGCTTAGTTCAAAAAAGGGAACTATAAGTGTAAGGTAAAAATATAATAGGAAATACTGTTAAACAAAGAGGAAAAGACAGGCTATCTTTTTTTTTTTCAATTTTGGAGCCTGCAGGTGTTGTATGTACCTTAAGTGTTATTCAGAGTTCCAAAACAATCGTTATTTTCCTCTTTTCTACTACTATTTTATACAACTATAGTGTATGTTTGGTAAGATTGTCTTTTCTAATCTGATAGAATTCTGGGTTTTTTTGTGGATGAATGAGTAAAAAATTCATTTTGTAGTAGTCAAAGAGCTGCATAACAATGCAGGTTCTTGGACTGTATCATCTACAAATAATTAAAATATATTTTATTAATTTATTTATAGGTTACTTGTGTGTGGAGGGGGGAAAGTGAATGGGATACTAGAACAAGAGAGCTGTGTGTTTTACTTAAGAAATGTTTGAAGCCTAGTTTGAAGTAAACACATCCGTACCTGTAATGTGACCTGCACAGAAAGCTTTTCTTTTGCTGCTGGAACTCAAAAATTCAGAAGCACTTTTTATAAAAAGGAGTTCCAGTTATTATGTTTGAAAGATGAATGTGAAATACATTTAATGGCATATTTATGCTTTAAAATCAGTACCAAAAGAAAAATAAAAATCATCCACTAGCAGTTTTTATCTCTTGTTGTACTATTAGCAGCCCATTACTTTTTGCTAAATGATAGTGCTGATAAATAAACAAAAAATACAAGGCATTATCTTTCATTCTGTCTGCTAAATGCCAGCAGTTAAACAACAGCTGTAATAGTTCCTCAAAGTGTAAAACCATAACCTCAATGTGGTATAAAATGAAACATGGCTTCCCAGATTCCAATTACATAATGAAGACTCTTGTCTTAGACACCAGAATTTTACTATGACATTAATGTCATTGAGTGATGGTTTCCACCAGACATCAGCCCACTGTGGAGAAGTAATGACTCCTAAGTTGGGCATTTGTTGGAAGATGTCTGACTGTGACTCAGTTTTTTTCTAGATGAATGACACATACGTATTTTGACACTAAATTAAGGACTTTATTTTGTGTTTTATGACACATAAAGAATATATTCTGAAATTATATCCTTTCTAGATTTTAAATTAACTGGATATACATTCTTTACTGAGCTTTTACAGAAAACAACTTACACAAAAGCAATTTTAGTAGATGGAAGACAATAATTTTCCTATGCAGAAATAATAAGCTTGTCTACTTTGTTTGCTTTTCTGTGTCTTTCCTTACTGTTTTAACCTTAAGGAAAGAAAATGGATTTTGTCCAACAGTTCAATTAGTTGTGGGGTTTTTTTTTCTCTCTAGAGAGTAGTAACCTGATACCAAGATTTTAATTTAAAAAGTACACTCTATTGACTATTATACAGTAGTGTAATAGTATACAATCTTCTTAATTTCAGTTCACTAGAAATAATATAATATCTTAAGCTGCTAAAGATGAAGTCTCACAGCCTCCAAACTCCCCAGGTATCATTTGCAAAACTCTATTCCTTCTTTTATCTGAAAGGTCAAAATAGGAAACATAGGGAAAGATGATCAGTGTTTTCCAAATGGAAATTAATAAAAAAAAATCTATTAATGTCTTAAACTTGAAGGTACAAACAAGTTTTAAATATGATATTTTTAGAAAAAAACTATTTTTGTTTGATTGATATTGCTGTAATATCTATTTTTTCAATTATCATATATATGATTAGTATTTATAATCTGAACTTGTAAGACACTTCTTGAACTGTTTATTTCTCTGAAGAAAGATTAAGGAAGGTTCTATACTCCTCATGCAAAGGGGGTTTTTTTGCAAATTTTGTCTGGTTTGAGCCTTTTAGCATTATGTGGATATCAACAGGTGATAAAGTAATATGAGTTTAATAACAGCACTAAAATTTTCATACTGCATTGAGATACATTTTTTTCTCTTCTAAATAATTGTAGTTTCAACTTAAAAATATTAACGTTCTGTAGCTTAGATAAGGGGAAAGACTGCATATAACAAGAGTAATTCCTATTTTTTCATGTTTGTCATGACTTTCTCCCTTTTTTCCTTAGCTGAGTACCCCCTTCTTCAATTCTTTTTTCTGTTCAAAAAATAAACTATTTAATTGTGATAAGAGAAGCAGTTTTACATCCATTAGTATATTAAACTGAAATGAAATCTATTATTTCCACCCAGATTTTTGTTTACCCAGACTGCTGAATGAGCTGCAGGAATTGTCGTTGTGTCTGCACTTGTTGCTAATGATTTTCTTTGGTTATTGAGCTTTGTGATGGATTACTTTCTCCAGCTACACCAAATAATTTGACATAATCTATTTCTCAAAAATAAAGCAGTTGTAAGGGGGCCCAGAATGTAACAGCCACTCAAAACAATGCAATTGTGCCATCGTACTTTGCTGAATTCCTCAAAAAGAAGCTTTTCATTTTAAAGGTTTTCTTCATTTAAAAATGATTAGTTTTTACAGTACCAATGTTGAACTCTAAAATTTCTCTAATGTTTCCACTGTCAAAACTTTATTTATTTATTTATTTAACCCTAAAAAGGAAACATTTCAAAATAATAGCATTTGGATATTCAGATCTGAAAAGTTTTGTTATTTACAACTTATGAAAGCAAACCCTTGGGGAACATGGAAGCACAAAACCCACTTTACACTTTAAAAAAAACCCCAGCATGTTTTCTCAGCTATGTCATTGATCTCCTAGAGCTTTTGGCTGAAAGTCATCTCACGTGTTTTAATCTCTATATCTGTTTCTAATGTTACCAGTCTGACATATTCGCTACTATGAAGACTCTGATCCAGAAAAATAAGTAAATGATTATTGTAGGCTCTTGAGAAATACTGAACTAAATAAGAATCTAACAGAACACTTAACTGAAAAATATGTTCTCTTAACTGACAAATATATATTTTTTTGCATATCTGTAGCAGAAAGAACTATGAAGCAATTAAATTATGGTAATTTTAAATAAAAACATAGATAATATTCTCCACAGCCATTCTTACACAGCTATTTGCATTTTTACAGAAAACCTGTAACATAATCAGAATAGCCACGCTTTGCATTCTGTTCAGACTGAATTTGTAAGTGATTACAGATATGCAAGCTGGGAGAGAATCAGATTCACTACTGGATTGGGTAAACATAGGATGAACACTCTGTGCTTATAATCCCCGTAAACAACAGCATAGAACATATCCTCTATAAGCTTATTCAGAAAAATTGAAACACATCTCATGGGTTACAAGTAGAGTTTATACAAACTGCTACATTTAGTAATATTACTATCTTGAAAGAAATAACATATTTCCTGTAAGTTTATTTTCCCAAATTTTTTATTTGCAGAGGACCAAAATGTTATCGGTGCTGAATTTTACTACTAAGGCTTTAAATTGTTGTCAGACAGAACAGGAGTTAACTGTTTGTCTTTGACCTTGGCATAAGCCATGGATTAAAGTGCATATTTATCATAACATGCAAAAAATATGCATTGAAGTCTGAGAGCTGGTAGAAGAAAAGGTTTCTGCCAAAAAAACAATGATAGATATAGCAGTACATGGGAGAGATCCCAAGGTTGAGGCACCAGATGTGAGTTATAAAATTTGTGAGGAAAGATGTTTAATGTGACCACTGCACAGCCAGTGTAAAGTAATACTTGAACAAATTAGGTGTTGTTTACATAGGACTCTATGAAGTGATAACATTAAGTGAGTATACTTTGTTGGAAAACATTTATTCCATTATGTGGTTGTCTGCAACGAGTAAATTTGATACACATCACTCTGTGTGTGCGTAACTCTTGTCTTAACTGTAGGAAAACATATTTTCTATTAGCCAAAAAGCAAGTGTTACTAGAATTGTGAGATAAACTATAACAGAAGGGCTGCCAAGCAGCCCATTCCCTGTAATCCTAGTCTTGGAAAGGGAAAAGAATTAAACAAAGTTAAAGAAGTAGGAGGACAGTTTATTAAGTATGAGATCAAAATTTTGTGAAAAATTAAGAATAAAGCAGTCAACAATTTGACTACGTTTTCTTCTCTGACTTAGGTACTTTTGTCTAACTACTGTCTCCTGTTGCTACATTGTATTTTAGGCCTTTGTAATCCATGTGAAAGGATGTAAATTATTTCACTAGCTTTCTTCTAAAAAAACTAGGTAAAAAATTACTAGTCTGCTGCCAAGAAATAACTTTGTTCCCAACAATAACCTACTGAAAGCCTAACTATCAGGCTCTTAATGGAAGCCTACAGAATATTTAAATTACAATATTAAAACATTTTGATCACCACGCAGAGGAAGAATACATTTATGCATAACACAAGAAGTTCAATTCCTTAGCATGTAGAGAACCTTTTAAAGGGTTTATTATTTCTTTGCTTATCTACAGAATAAAGAATTTTAAAATTAAACTGAACAATGTTTTCAAAACCAGAAATTGCATCTCAAAAGTCTTTTGGCAGTTGGGATACACAAATATATTTTTAAAAAGCCATTAGGCATCTAGTGCCCAATCTACATGTGGACAAACTGAGTTTAGGACATCTAAGTTTTTTTAACTTCTAAGGTTTTCTAACTCCATATTCCTTCACTGTACAATTTTGAGTGTAGATATGAGCCTTGGGAGTTAGAAAGCCTTGGTAGTTAGAAAAGTAGTGTTTAAGCTTTCAGTGACGCAGGAAATCAATGAAGTTTTGCTTCAGACTTCAGGGATTGAAGGGAAAACTATACTGAATCTTGATACTCTTTAAGGATTCCTCTTCCTATTAGTTCCCATTACCTTTAGTATCCTGTGACTCCCATTCTTGTCTTCTGGTCCCTCAATATATTTAGCTTCTTTGGTACTTCCTTTTGGTGCCTTCAATTCTGTGTAATTAGCCCCATAAAATTCCTCCTTCTTATGTTCTGCCTGGTTAGAAAATCAGTAAGCTCACTCAACAGTACAGGGTTCCATATATACCGATGACCAGGAGCTAGGTAGTAAGCACAATACCACTAATGAGACTCTCCACTTTCTTTTTTTGCCCAGCAGATGTGATGAGATCTGTAATCTTGACCAGTCATTGCACTTTACAAAATGTGCAGCAAAATGAGACACTTCCTCTCTGAAAAAATGGGTGTACATTGACCACTTTGTATCAAAGGTGTTTGGCTGATGCAACTGTATAAACTCAGTTTTCTTTGGAAACAAGGCAAAAATAGGAATGCCATCATCTAGTACTGTTGTTTGAGAACCTGTAATGTCATTGCAGAAGAGCTTCAGCTCTGGAAAGAGAACAGAAAATCATTCAAAAGTACTGACAAATTCCTAGATGAATGCCTATATTTAAGTTGTATTCTGTAGCCTGTGAGTCTGATAAGTACTGGTAGTCATTTGAGGAACAGATGAGATTTAGGAACACTGACTATGTATGCCCACTTTCTAGTCATGATGTGATTCATTTGGCTCTTGGTCATCTTTCTTTCCATGTAATTTCCTTCCATCTTCTTCCATATTATTAATGCTTTGCTATAGCTGTTCTAATCCCTCAGTTTCCCTTTACAGTCTTGTAAACCTTGTTGGTAACCCTATTACCAACTTAATATCCTAGGGTTGTTTTTTTCTTCAGTCCCTGTTATCTATCTTTCCATCTCAACTCTTCTTTAACAGTCAGTAGAGACTGTCCTCAGTGCCTCTTATTCACAGGTATGTCCTTCAGTCATTATTCAATTTGTGTTTCCACTCTCTTACTTCCTTGTCATGGTTAGCTTGCCTAGCTAGCCAGAAATTCCTACTCTGCTTACTGAAATATATTTCCCTTGACTGTTTCCTTCACATCTTTTAAGCAACCATTTTTCTTCGACTTGCATCTTTTCTCCCATTCTGTAAAAAACTTCAAAAAGATATTTTCATGGGACAGGATTTTTTTTGCCTTAAAAATGCACAGAACTCCTGTTGCTGCCCATAGAACCTGTCAGTGTAATGTGAAGAACTTTACAAGTTAATGTAACCTCTTAACTTTTTCAGTAAAGAAAGAAATGTAAGCTGTCATGCTGATAGCTCACTCATTATGGATCAGGGCAAAACCTTCAATAGAAAACCTAGACATCCTCCCCCAGCAACCTAATTCCCATAGTCTGCTCTTTTCCTGACCTAACAGTGTGCCTCCCTTCCTGTTAAATAGCAATGGTCCCATGCCACTGGAAATATTTACAATAAGCCAAAATTATTACAGTAAAATTGACTTATTTATTGCCAACAATGAAAGATGTTGTCGAGGTCAGTGAATGCCATTAATGTTGAACTTAAGCAGCTGATGCTTTCAGTGCTCCCCAACTCAAGTCATTTTTCTAGAAATGAACTAAATTTCACACCGCAAGTATTTATTAACTGATATAGTGTAAAATTTCAGATACAACATTGATGCAGCATAGCAAAATAGATTTTATGTGCTGGGAAAATGTACTTGGTGTCATATAAAACTTAAAATCAGACAACTTTACAATTTTTACAAGACCAACTGCCAGGAATAGTTTTTATACATTGCCATCCAAATAAAATATTTACATATGCAACATAAGATTCATAAATATGTTAATCTTAGTCATTTAACATTATCATAGGCTGCTAGATAGCCTAGAGAAGAAGAATACTGTTCCAATTAAAGTCAGCCATTTATTAAAGTGCTGGTGGGTTCAATAACACCCTTCCAATAAAATAATTCAGTAGAAATCGATCATGTAAACTATTACCTTCTCCACAATTTCTTCCCCAGAGGTCCTGTAGATGCAGGATGGAGCAGTGATGCTCCATTGGCAGTGAAATTTAGTAATGACATGTGATTATCAGGCAACCACAAGATTCACAGAATTTATGAGAAACAATCTCTTCCTACAGGGATTATACACACACAAGGAAGAGTTTAACTTTAGTAAAATGTAACTCAAAATGTGCATTAAAGAGGTTCTGTAATTTCTCTTCCTCTCATAACGAAGTGTGCAAAACCAACAATAAAAGATGCATTCTACTCATAAAGAAAAGTAATGAAAGAAAAATTATTATGAAACTCCAGTTATTGGAGGTACTGAGGTGCTAAGATGTTTTGTTGCTTGTTTCTTGTTGCCCAGGAAAATGCTCTGACCTGGTTAGCTAAAATTTCCTTCTGTGATCAATTTACACCATAAAAAATGGGTGTCTGCATTTTCATTGAGGACAGATCCACCTCTCACTGGGTCCCAGATGGGATCAAGTGGCATAAAAGTGTCTAGGTGCTCAGTCAGTATGGTATTGCGGACTCTATTTTTGGACATAGATTTTAAATGTCAAAATCCTTTTTCAGATACAGGCCTTGAACTATTGTTATATGTGATCAAAATCAACCACAGCTGGCAATCAAACAGCTAAATATGTTCTGTTCCTAATCTAAAGTAACCAGACTGAATGATTAGGAAGCTTTCATTCAGATTTCTCTGGTTAGAGCCTTCTGAAGGGTTCTATTGCTTGTGCCAAATGCTTTTAGTTGTTCATCACCAAATTAAAGCTGACAGTAAATGTTTCTTTAGCTCTTCAGTAGTTCTTTAAAGTTCAAATTATTTGTTTTGTACTTCATTGCATTTCACTGCACTCATCACATGGCAAGTTAAAATTCATAAACAGTCTGCCTAGTTTCTTTCAAACAGTGACTAATGCTATTTTTATATATACTGGATGTATTTGTTTAAAGAAGACTGTATTCATATACACAATATTCATGTAAATATTGAAAATCATCTTTTACAGAATCAAGTCAACATCAGGTTTTCACTGTTTTGCATTGTTCTGAAGCATATGCTTCCATTCCCCATTCTTTAAATTTGTGGATTAATCTATGCCTTATTGTTTAAAGAATTTAGACTGTATGTATTAAAGCTGTTCAGTAAGGTTTTTATTACTTTTTTTTTTTTGCTTTTTTTGATTCTGCAGGTAGGCATAAGCAATTATTTTCAAAAAGATTTAATGATTTTAGATGCATGCATTTCTTCCGTACCAAATTGAGAGATTTTTACTGGGTTTCAATCCAGCCCATTGGATATGATTTGACTTACATCCAGAAACTAAAACAACTACAGTCAGATTCAAATCCTGGAAAAATTTGGTGTTATTCAGAAATCTTTGCCAATTATTGCAAGCTTGTTGTAGCTATAATAGATATGAAAGTTTGATCAGAAACCCTGAGATTGAAAGGTGAATAACAAAATGCTTGTTGTTCAAGGCCAGGTTGCGACCTGGTCTAGCTAAAGGTGTCCCTGCCCACACCAGGGTGTGATTGGAACTAGATGATCTTCCAGGTTCCCTTCCATCCTAAACCATTTTATGATTATGTGATTTTATGATGCTTCCAAAATTAAATCAGCTATAAAGTTTTTACTTTTTTCCCCCTCTCTCTCTAGTTGTTGATGTTTAGAAAGGATCTTTAATAAAGAAATAAATTCATAAAATACATTCTTGATGTATTATACAAGTTTGGCTAAGGTTTTGCTTCTGTGAATATTTGTTTGATTAGAGTATGCCTATGTAGAAAATACCACACTAATTATAATAAAGGTCAAAATGGTAATTATTTTTAAATGTCCAGGGACAGTACAGTTGGTCAACAGAAAAGCAATAACAGCAGGACTGTGGAGAGGAAGGGGTGGGAGAGGGGCAGCTTGCCCTGCTGCAGGGTGCTGATATCACTGATGGCCCTGGAGGGTGGCCAGAAGGGACAGTCGGGCTCAGTGGTGCCCTCGGGGCCCTGGTGTCAAGGTGGGGAAAGACAGAAGTGGTCACATGCACCCAAATTTACTTGTAATGCTCTGCAATGAAAGGCATTACTTGAAGCTCCATGATGGCTTCTTATCTTTGCACTTTTTTGTGCTCTTCTAACATGTCTCTCACTACAGTCTTGGGAGAGAGACTGAATTTATTACTCACAGTGACAGCTGGACTTAGTAATCCTATTTCTTTTAATAGTAGTACAAACAGTTTTTCTTTTGTTCTATTTGAGCTTCCTACTCATGGATGCCTTCCTAGAATTTACTCAAACTGGTTTTCAGTGGCCCTTTTTATGAATTTACTCTTTTAGTCAGTGCTTTTAATACAGGAAGGGTGTGTTTTGTTATTTATTGTCATTATAATGCCTATGAATATGAAACTTGCCACGTATTTGCTAGTTATGAATTCACCTCATTTCTTTGCTAGCCATTTAAGAAGTTTTGTCTGAAAGAGACTCCAAGTTTTACTAGCAAAGCTTAAGTTCTTTTAAATTTCTCAGAGCTTATGGATATATTAAATGAGTGGATATCATAATCTAACTACAGGTGGTACCAAAAATACAGAGTTATAAGTCAGATTAAATTGTATTTTGTGTTTCATCTTAAACTTTTTGAGGTAATCTCTGTTCATAGATTAAGATTTGTTGAACAAACAGTTACGAATCATTGGCTCTGGCACCAAGTTTATTAGAGCTGGACCAACACCAACAACCATGATTTTCAAAATAAACTTGAGTCTTCCAGTAGATCCCTGCTGGTGTTTCTCTAAGTTTCCACCAATGTCGGGGTGAATTAGACAATATGTGATACTCTGAATCCCATGTAAGCTTCGAAACTGGGTCAAAAGTAAGCTGGCTCGGGCACAGCTCTGTGTTGAGCTGCAATAGCTGCACTGCTAATCACAGTACAGCTAATCAGCTGAGAGATAGCACAAGTATCTCACATAGAAGTCAGCTATGCAAGCTGACTGTAGAATAAGTTGGCTTTCATCAGCAAAGTAATAACTGCTATAACCATACAGCAAAAGCAAATTCAGTTATATTTCCATTTTCAGAGTTGTAAAAGAGTTCAAAATAATTCTATTTCTTCTCTGTTCAACTTTTAGTGAAACATAAGCACTGTGCAGTCACTTTCTTTAGAGCCATGTACCTAACATTCCTGTGATGAGTTTAGGTAACATGACCCAGGGGCTGGGGGAGGTGGGGATGCACACACACATTGGTAACTCAAGTATTCTGATTGAGGCTGGGTGTAAGCTCTTCTGCTGGATATTTTCTCCTGTAAATACTCTTTCTCTGTTCAGATTGACTACAGCTAATGTAGATGATTTTGGACTTCTGATATGTTTAAAACTCTATCTTATGTCCAAAAGCATATAATCTAGTTTCAGTAACTTTATTTTAAAAATCTGTTATTTATAAATCATTGAATCACTGTTTCTCAGGAAAAATTATTTTTAAATAATACCTTAGTATGCCAAATTGAAATAATGAATACATTGATAATTTTCTTGTAACTAATGGTTTAACAATAAAAGTTTTTATATTAAGTTCATTGTATATATTCTTATACATTTTAAGTGAAAGAATAGTAGAATCATTTAGGTTGGATCATCGAGTCCAGCCTTATGATCACCGAGTCCAACCCTTAACCCAGCATTGCCAAGTCCACCACTAAAACTTGTTCCTAAGTGCCACACCTATATGTCTTTTCAACACGTCTTCAAAAAGGGCAAGAAATAGAAACTAGGGAATTACAGGCTGGTCAGCCTTACTTTGATCCAATATTTGATAGAACAACTAATTCTGGAAATAATTTCTGAGCACATGAAGTACAGGAAGGTGATTAGGAGTAATCAGCATGGCTTCACAGAAGGGAAGTCATGCTTGAGTAGCCTGATTACCTTCTATGATGAAACAACAGGTTTGGTAGATGAGGGGAGAGCAGTGGATATTGTCCACCTTGATTTCTATAAGACTTTTGACACTGTTTTCCATAAAATCATAGAATCATAGAATTGTTTCGGTTGGAAGGGAGCTTAAAGATCATCTAGTTGCAACTCCCATGTTGTGGGCAGGGACACCTTTCACTACACCAAGTTATTCAGATGTTCAAAGAGAAGTTGATGAAGTATGGACTGCATAAGCAGGGAGAGAGGACTAAAAACTGGCTCAAGGGCTTAGCTCAGAGTGTTGTGAACAGTGGTACAAAGTCTAATTTGAGTCAGTAACTAGTAGTGTACCACTGGGGTCAATACAGTATTCAATATTGTTCAACATCTTCATGAATGATCTGAATCATCTGATAGAGTGTATCCTCATCTAGTTTGCAGATGATGAAAAACTGGGAAGAGTGGCTGAAACACCATAAGGTTGTGCTGTCATCAGAGTTGTCTCAATAGTCTGGAGAAATGGGCTGATATGGACCACATGCAGTTCAACACAGAGAAATGCAAAGTCCTGAATCTGGGGAGAAACAGTCTGATGCAGCAGAATATGCTGAGAGCTGATCATTTAGCTGCATAAAGAGAAGAGTTGGCAACAGATTGAGAAAGGGACACAACTGGAGTATTGTGTCCAGTTCTGGGCTTCCCAGAACAAGAAAGACATGGACATAGTGGAGACAGTTCAGTGGAAGACCTCTAAGATAAGGGCATGTCTTCTATAAGAAAAGTCTGAGAAAGCTGAGACTGTTCAGCCTGGAGAAGAGAAGGCTCGGGCGGATCTTAGCAATTCATACACATACCTGAAGGGTAGGTGTAAAGAAGATGAAGCCAGTCACTTTTCGGTGGTGTCTAGTGACAGGACAAGAGGTGACAAGTACAAACTGGAACACAGAGTGGGTCTGCATATCAGGAAGCACTTCTTTACTGTGAGGGTGACTGCACATTGGCACAGGTTGCCCAGAGAGGTTGTGGAGTCTCCTTAGGGTTACTCAAAAGCTGTCTGGACATGGTTTTGGGGAACCTGATCTAGGTGATTCTGCTTGAGCAGGAGGTTTGGACCAGGTGACCTCCAGAGGCCCCTTCCAAGCCCATCTATTCTGTGATTCACTAATCCAGCTGTATGGCATTTCTAACAGACTGTAAGAGGAGCTGTTTGTGGTTCATTGTATCACGTTAATTTCTATAAACCATATTCAAGTTTGATGAACTGGAATTTTCCAACCAGATTTGTTGAAAAGCTAAGTTTTGAGGAAGGCTTAACATCACTAATGCCATGAAAATTGTTTCTTTGGCTGCTCTAAATAGTGTGGATTGCTGACATCCTGGAGGCTTGCAAGACAGGGATACAGATATAAGATACAGAGACAAAATAAGCAAGTTGCAGGAAACCTGACAAATATCTGATAGGAAACGCTAACCCAAACAAAGTTTTATCAGAAACAATTCTGGTATCCACTGATTAAGAAAAAAAAGTTTCAGGATTTCACAGACTCCTTTAATTTCATCTAATGAAAACACGGCATATTTCCAGTACTGTATTTTCTGCTGAGTGCCTTTCAAGAATTGGAAACCTTTCGTCAGTACGTTTTATCTTCAGAAATAACCTCCCAGACTTAGACATATGTTACTACTACTATTACTACTAAAGTAATCGCATCTTGTACCACATCTCCTCTATAAATTTATAGAAAAGTTCTCAAATTTTTGAGAATAGCAAAACAATTACAAGTTTTTTTCTGTGTTGGAAAATGAGAGCACAGTAACATTGTCTGGATAATGTGTAACCAAGTGAAGCAACAGCTGGATGAAGTGGCAAGCTGTGATTTCCTGTTGAATGGAAAGAATTTAACTCAGAATTTGAAAAATATGGTGCAGTATTGGAAAAATTCATAGGAACAAGAGAAAGCCAAATACGAGCCAAAAAAAATGTAAATTTTCACATATTTCTGGAAGACAATATCCCAATTTTACAACTTTCCTGTAAGAAATTATTTCCTCCAATCCAAGATGACCCATATGCATATGGTTCAGTGCTGCAGAAAGCCTGCCAAAGGTTACTTTGAATGCAAAAAATAGGGAATATAGTTCTTGCTACAACTTCAGATTGCAGAAACAGAAAAAGAATCTTAGCAGTGCCAGGAACAAAGAGACAGAACATTGGAAGAAAACAATATTCTATAATTATTCTAAATTTCGATCCAGTAATCCTGTGCTGCAAAAAAGATTACAACAGCAGTAAGAACCTTCCAAATATAGATAATTGTCACTGCATGTTCTGTCCTACAAAATGTACTGTAAAATATATTGTAGATGACATTTTGAGGCAGATTTAAAATTTAGCAAATAGTTTTAACTACGCTAAAAGAGGAAAATAACTCATAAGTTTCAAAGAAATAAGACATCCCAAGTAAAAAATTATTTTCATGTAATTTCTTACAAACTTTGCAATTCCTGTACGTGGGATTTTGTTTGCTGGCTGCACATAGTCTGAATATCTGGTTTGAGACATTAACATAAATGCATGTCTAAGTCTCTGATATGCCAGCAGAATTAGGCAATTGTATGGTAATATATAAGTCAGAAGGAAGCATCTTAGAGTAACAAATGTTATACTGGAATAGAGCTAATTCTGATGAGTAGCTCAGTCACTTCACAGTTCTGCTCATTTAGAACTAATAAATGAATAATTTTCTCCCATATTTTCTTTAGTTTGTGAGACTACAGATGTGGAAAAGAGAAGAGGTGTGAATAGAAGCTGGTATAAATGTAAAGGATATCCATAAACAATCACAGAAAAAGAATATTATGAATATGGCACACACCTTGCAGTTTAAACAACATATAGCTATGCTTCTTGAGCTCCAGTAGCAGTGAGAATTATCCATTCCTTGTGCAGGACACACTCTAATGAAAGCAACTTAATTAATTTAAAATAAGAAGGGTATATAGTAGAAAAATCTGTTTGATGTATATGTAATAGAGTACAGTAACATGGTAAAGCCAATGGGAGTTAAGGTAGGAGAGGTATATGAAAAGCTGTGTACATATATTTATTTATTTATATTGAAAATTTACATGTTTTGATGGTCAAAGATGCAGAAATCAGGTGGATGTCTAGAAAAATCAAACTTTAGCTTGTTTGAAAAGCAGATATATTTCTGTTAATAGAAATTTACTATGAAACAGTAAATGTTATATTTATGGTGAAAGACTGACTTCTTATAATCAGCAGCAGTCATACCTCTCGTAATTGTATCTGTAATGATTTTTGATATCTTCTTAATTTTTTTTTAATCAGCAGACTAGTTTGTCAAAATAACTTAATTTTTTATTAATAAACATTTTCTTTCCTTTGAAATCTTGCCAACTTTTAGAAGGATAAATTGCAGTCAGTTTATTTTCTCTAGAGAATACTTTATGGAAATATTGAGGTTTGAGTCTATGTCCAGGACAGATGTTCTTATTTTTAAGCAGAGATGATAAACTTAAAATTTAATACAGTATGATAGTTTCTGGGCAACTGAGAAAGACTATAACAATTTTAAATCAGCATTCTGAGTTATCTGAAGCAGCACTGTATTTACCTTACTTATTGGCACAAGCTGCATTATTTTTTTCTTTGGCCATTTTGTTTGTCAAGACGAGATGTATCTATTTTCTTTATGACTGCCCCACAGTCCACTTGCACCAGACATAGTAATTGAAATCCATTTCCTCCAGTGGCCAAGCTATATATCTGATTTATCATTGGTTGAAGTGAGGCTGTACTCCAGGATTAGGTAATTTAGGATCTCCATGTGAGACAAAGGAGTGGCTCACAACTGTGAGTGTCATAAAGGCAATGACCTAGCAAAGTATTTGTGCTGTGATAAACTTCAACCACGTCAGTAACTTTAAGAATTCCGCTGAGAAAATCTGTGTGTTTGAATATAAGGGCCACCTGGACCATGGCCTTAAATCTAATTGGTTTCATAAACTAGTAAAATGGTATGCTGTTGTGAATACAGACACATATTTTAATAATAAATAGAAGAATATTATAATTATTCATGACTATCATCATTATTTTATAATAAATGAAGAAAGTAAAATTTTTTTTCTGTGCTTACATGTATAACTGAAGCTACATGATTCACATTCTAGTGTAAGCAGTTTGAAACCATCTTTTTTGTCGTAGAAAACTGCAACAAATTCATAAAAGCAGTAATGTACTGTAGTTCATTCTATTGTGTCATTATGGACTGTGATAGGAAGTGATCAAAGAGTCAGATTTATAATAGTTAAAATTATTTTTTGCAATTTGCATTCATTCATGGCGACACAAATCAAAAATGTTCCTGCCACAATAATGACTTTCATATAAATTGTAAAAATCCTATTCACAGCTACTATTATGAATTTGATAAAATGTCAAAAAAGATTAATTAAAAAAATTAAAAAAGCTTTTACCCCTGTAAAGCTGGGAGAGCTTAATTTTTAAGTCTTTTTTTAAATAGCACTTTTTTTATTTACCAATTCAAATGTCAGTTAGTTGCTGTATTTTATGGAAAAAAGATTGTTCCCTGAAGTGGTATTAAAAAAGTCTCCTAAAAAAATTAGCACCATCTTTACATCCTGGTGTAAATTCCACATCAACTTTTGCTTACTCTTCTCAATTCAGTGTTGTAACATTGAACATACGGTAGTAATCAAAATAAATACTGTGTTTGAACTTGTTTTCTATAAGTGATAAGCTTTATTTATTTGATCTTTTGGGGAGTTTAAATCTTATTAGGATTGGCAATCTTTCTGTTAGCTTAAATAGACAGAGTAAAACAGTAATTCCTTAAGGAGTTGCATGAGTGGACTAAAGTGGTTTGAGATCTGGTGGCATGAGTTGTAACAGATTTTTTCTTGCTGAGACAGCCATGGTGTTGCCTGACATGGAACAAAAAGGAGAAAAAACCCACTGACAGTCTGTTTGTCACAGCAAATTGTCACATTTTGTACTGTGTCTACCTCTTTGGCCTCAACCCCCTTTATTTGTTGCCTTCAAGGGGCACACTGCAACCAGTTACCTACCTGTATTTGGGATTTTCAGACAACATTGCATTTTAGAGCAACAGTGCCTAAAACATAAATGGATTTATTCCTCTATAATGTGATCTTTACTACTTGGTAGTAAAGAAACACATAGGAATCCTTTCTTAGGGGCCCACTTGGCTTCTTTAATGGCATAGACTAGACTAGACTAGACTATTTCATTTGGAAGAGACCTACAATGATCATCTCGTCCAACTCCCAGACCACTTCAGGACTGATCAGCATTTAAAACTTGGTATTAAGGGCATTGCCCAGATACCTCTGGTAGGTTCCAGTGTCCTTAACTTTGAGCTTTTGAAATACCAACTCTATTTTTTTAGACACTTCCAATAATTTAATAATTTGGAATCTTCAAGCTCTTAAGTGAGGATCTTACTTTTTATCTAATCATTTTATTATAAAGCTAGATGCATGTCTGAATAAATACATTTGATTAATGATGATTTACCCACTAAGGCTGAATAGGAAAAGTTCTCATGTATTTCAATGGCGGCAATAATAAGCTTAGCTTTTTATTGTTCTTGGGTTTTGCACAAGTTGGATTCAACTGGAGTTTAAATCATGACACATGTTTTGAAATAGACTGTAGGAGCTCTTAGCAATATAATTAGAATTTTAAATTTGTATTCCTATGTTGTTTCTCATCAGAATACGTCTTCTAATTTTCAGAAATTATTTTCTTAATAGAGGAAACCTTGAATTCACTGTGCATAAGAAATTACCATCCTGACCATTTATGTCATGTACACATGAAGAAAGCTGCTACAGGATGGAAAACTGCGTGGAAAAATTTATACTACTGTACTTTGTCCTAGTGACAGTTTGAAGAATCCAGATTTTGTTAAAATATTTAAAAGGGGTGTGTGAGCTATGAAATTTTATATTTCATGTCTATAATTTGTTTTCATATATAGGTTTCATAAACAGTCCTATCATTTATATTTTTATTAATTATGTAACATTTTAATTGCTCTAGGTAATTCCAAATGGTTTCTCAAAATATCTGTTAAAATGGATAAAGGAACATTTTTAATAATGTTTCAATGAGTAAGATCAAAGCAAACTAAAGTGAACTTTCTGTGGAAGCTATATAAATAATTTATTTACATTGGGAAAAATGTACTTTAACAGCCAACATTTTTCCAAATATGACTGATCTTTGAACTAATCTTCATAATGGATATGTTTGGGTGTTTTCTGATGGACTGAATGTTGGTATGCAAGACAGTGTGTAATCTAAAAGTTTGTTCCTTTGTGTTAATATTGTTATTGCTTTTCTCATGTTCAACTGAGGCAGTATCAGAGAAATAGGAAATCTATTTTAAAATTTTAACAAAATAATTATACTGTAAGCTAAGTTTAAATTCTTCTATTTTTGAATTTCTATTTTCTATTTTCTGTTTTATTTTCTATTACCTGACTGCAAATGACAGTTGGTTTAAAATTTCCATACCCCATTTTATACTACTAAATCATGCAGACTTTGTAATTAAAATCTGTATGAAGTAGCTAATTTCAGGAATTTATTCAAGTGTACTGAAAATAAAATATACATTAAAATTCTGTTTAATAGTGGGCTTTGAAATTAATTCTGAATGAGATGGAGAAAGCAGAAAAAGAGAATGGAGATCAAATCTTTGTGTAATAGATTAGTATGGCTCAGATTACTTCAATAGTTTTTCACTGACTTATACCAGCTGAAGTGCTGGCCTGTTTACTGAGTTTTCAGAATCACATCTGGCTTATTGAAATAATTTTTTCCTCAACATTCACCTAGTGATATCTCTACTGTGTTTACACTATTCTGAAATTCAGTGAAGTGTTTTCAAATTTCAGTTTTCAATTTAGATTTCACACCAAATAAATGCCAAATCCATCATGGCAAGGAAAACCCTGGTAACAAATACTATAAAGTTGGTTAATCATGGTGAAATTGGCAATATGTCATAAGCATTCATCTAAAACTTATGTTTGGTTTTAGGAACAATGTCCCAAAAGAACGTATGTGGGCAATCTCCTTGGAGGTCACAAAATTGCTTTTATTTAGAATGCATATATGACATTCTGTAATGGCCCAGTGGCGAGAGGAAATCACTTGAAATATCACAGAACAAAAATTATTATTTTTACCCAAAATTATATACAAAAAATCAGTTTCTGAACTCCATGTGTATGTATGTATTTATATTTACATTGCATATTATTAACTGGGTTTTTAGAAACCTGTGAGAGGTCTGCTGTTACCTTGACTAGTGCCAAAATGTTACCTCAGTGTCAAAGACTTGTCAAAATGCCTGTAAATGTATCTCTGTGCCAGAATGAAACACCTTGGGAGATTTCATGTGTTTAAAAGTTTCATAGAGTTTGTTCAGGAATGATTAAGTGACTATGCTAAAGTTAAGAGTATATAAAGCACTTACATAGCATAAGGGTATCTGAGGGTGATTGGCATCCATATGAATATTTTTCAGTAGCCCTGAAATATGAGCTCCCAGGCCAAATTGTTTCATCAACATTCTCATTCTCTAATTCCCTAATATCATCTTGCCAACTTTCTTACTCCTTCCCTCTAGCTAAAGCTGTGATGTCAGCCACATCACATTACTAATGTAAGGGGTTTTTCATGTTCTAAATTGTTTTCATTGATGCTGGTAGTATCTTTTAAGTCACCCTCTCATTCAGATCTCTTACAGAATGTCCTCTTTCTATTCAGTTTCTTCTGCTGGGTATTGATTAAAAAAACATTGTAGAAATAATTGAACTGGTATAACTAATAAACAATGACAGAAGAAAAGAGAGAGAAAAGTGGTAGAGCAAAAGAAAAGGAGGTAGAGAAAGAAAAGGCAAAAGAGTGCTCAGACAGTAGCAAATAGATTGTTGCAAGGATACATTTCCAGAGATAGAGGGAAAAAAAAGCTTGAAAGAAGGAAAAAAAGACTATGAAAGAAGGATCTAGAAGCTGGAGAATGTGAAGACAAGATTAGCTGAAAACGCCCAGTAAAGAGCAAATGAGCAAATTATGTAGAATTGATCCAGTTTTGAGGATTAAACATAAAAAAAAAAAAAAAGAGAGAGAGGAAAAGGAAACCAAACATTCTGGACAGTAGTTCTGGGTGTTTGTGATTACACAGACATCAGCTTCTGGGCCAGTGAACTTAGAATTTTTAAATGTAATGGCAAGTAGCAAGCAAACAAAATGTTTGTTGCTATAAATTAATTCATTTGCATCTTTGTAGTTTAAATGCAAAACAAAAACATAGTTGCAAACAGCTAAGTTAAGATTAGATATATATTATCACAATCCTCTAAAAGTTTTATTTCACTAAGTATGAAAGCTGCTGAAAATTTACTCCAGCTAATGGGTTCTTGGCAAAGTTAGAGGCCAAGTTAAATTTTTTTTTCAACTCTTTATCTCATACCACTTTTCAGTTGTTAAAGAAGTTATGTGGATAGTCCTGTTTGGGTTTTTTTGTCAGGGTCCCAATAGTTCACTCTCACAGGAAGACAGTCCTGTGTCTGATTAGTGATTTTCACTGAAAATTGATTCACGCTGATAAGAAACATCATGTCAGTCTCTAAATATTTCTGAAATAGTAATCTGAAAACCTTCAGTCTTTTACATTAGCTGCTTACGCCATTCAAGTTAAGAACTCATCTTTATCCTCAGTGTGAGTGCAGCTTATTGGCATGAATCATCTCTAAAACTATTTGGGAATATGTTCATATTTTTCCCCTAAGAAAATGTCATTTTGGCAAAAATAAAACCTTTATGGAAGAACATTTTCATTGGAAAAGTATTTCTTAGACCCAAACAACAATTTCTAGCCAAATCTGTGGAAAAAATAGATCCAGCTTACACTTCCTAAATGTCCATAGTGAGGTTGGAAAAAGACTGCAGTGAGGTTGGTAAAACACTGGGTTCTTGCATTGTAGTAAACACCACAAACACTGGGGATATCTTCTCTGCTTTGTTGTGTTTTGCCCCTTTTCATAAATAATGAACTGTTTATTGGGTTAAAGCAGTGCAGTAATAGAAGTCAATGGCTAAGAGGTTCATTGTACAGCTAATTTATGTGAAACTTAATTTCAGATCCCCTCATACCATTTTTCCTGTGTTATTCTGTTTCTGGAAAGATAATTCTTAGACATGTTTGGAAAAAAAATTAAAAATATAATTCTTGTATTTAAATGGTTCAGCAAATTTCCAAATACTTTGTGAACATAGCAGAATATTCCCACTAACAGCAAATTATTAGGAACTGGATGAACTTTGAAATACACCTACTTGCTGTTCATTTTTCCTGGTAGATGTGACTGATCACTTGACCCTCATGGTGTTTTTTTCTGCTTTCTGACTTACTGACAGAAGCTCTTTAAGCAGAAAGAAAATAACATCTGGACATCCCACTGAATTGTCACTGTGCATTCATCTGCATTTCACGAACATGTGGGGATGCCATGCACGTTGAAAATACCTATCAGTACTCATCCAAGTACTTAGGAGTGCAATAAAATACCTGTAGGGTGAACTCTTTGCTCATAAATACATGAATGAAGATTGTGTAATTCAAGCAGTTCCCTCCATTTCCAGAAAGAAAGCTCTACTTTCTTAACCAAGTGTTGATCAAGAAAAATGTTTGGCTATTGTTACTACATGGACAGTGAAAAAGCTGCTGAATGTCAACAGAGAATTTTGGACTCCAGTGTCTATGCTAATTTCCCCAGCCAAAGATTGCTGTCTTTGTGGGAATCTTTCTAGGTAACACTGATCCACACACTAGTGTCAGCTACATTCTCAGTAGTTATCTCTACCATGTGGATCTCCAGAAAGTAATGTTAACAGTACTGCAAGTAATATGTGGTTTTCAGTATATAAAATCATCCTTTGTGCAAATATACATTAACAGAATCAGTAAATTATGACTTAACAGAAGCTTGTTGGAAAAGTTTTCTCTGTTATTTACGTTAATTAGACCAAAATTTCAGTCTACTGGAGGAAATAGCTGAATAAAACATCAATAATGTAATTTCTGTTCAGTACTTGATAGAAAATGTAGTTGATTTTTTTCCTCTAAATATCGGGTTGTCTAGTAAGACTATCTTTGATTTACCATGATTTCCTCTTTTAATTTCCTCAAAAATTAACTGTCTAGAGCAGTACTTTTTGCATAAAGGAGAATGGTAAAAAAGGAGATTAAACTACATCTTTTATCAATCAGTACAATAACATATATACACAAAAAATACTTTGAAATATATTTATTTTTAACAAAATAAAGATTTTGGGTTTCAAAAGCTCCAAGCTTCCATGGAGAACAATACTTTAGGAAACAATGTTGCTATTGTTAAAATCTGTTTTTCATCAAAAATCAATGTTTCTAAAATCAATATTAGGATAAACTGAGGTTTTAGTACCAGAATAAACTAATTCCCAGTAGTTATTGCAATCCTTTCTCTTTGGAAAGTGTATTTTCAGAACATGAAAAAAAATTAAGATACTAGAGTCAGCATAGTGTTTCCTATCACAAAATTCAACAGGGTACTGAATTTCAACCAGCTAGTTGAACACAAATAGTCTAGATATGTCAGTAGACAGCAGTTGCTCTTCCATAACATTTCTATCTTTTTGGTCCTTTCCTTGATGAATTTTTGTCTGTGAATCTTCAATTTTTAAAATGATGACTTGGTCTGGTATGAGCATTCTATCATAGTTTCCCCATTGCTTAGTTAACTTAATACTAACTTTCTCTGCTATACAGAAATGTTCAACCCGGCCTTGATCCTGATTCCTGATTCTTTCTTTTTGCCTAATATCCTCATAGTATGCAAAAAAAATAACAGTGAAATTTTAATATAACCCTTAATAATTCTCTCTTGCTTGAATTTGAATGTTTCTACAAAAAATAAAATTATCATTTATACTGAAAGTATTTATGCCAGTTAAAACAAAACACACAGCTGCTGTGGCAAGGAAACCTATTTTCATAGAACTTGGAAACTACAGATCTTCTCTGTCACTCAGAATGTTAATTCCAGTGTTTCTGTTTGTTTGTGCTTGGAGCTAGGAGACTTTTCAGTGAAGTGGACACTTAAATAAATGCAGTGCAGAGGATCATCAATAAAGCATAAAATCACCATTGGTTTCAACATGTGCAAAGTGGGACAAAAATCAGAGACCACTGATCAGCCTTTTAGTAGCCAGGCAGTTGGGTTTTATTTTGTAGGCTTTATTCAATCAGTGCCAAGCACACGATCAGTATAAATAATAATGCCTTCCATGTGAATGTTGCTTCTACTGGCATTCTTATCAAAATCTCTGTTGACATTTGTCCTTGGAGTATCTCTGGTTACAACTATCAAATAATAATTTAGAAATCACAGAATCCTATCATTATAATTGTAGATAACACTTGGCCATGTGAAAGAATGGATTGCTGATATTTTCCAATGGGAAGTAGAAAAAGCAATATATAAATATGTGAACGGTTTCATATTAAAAATATTTTTTAAAAAATCATTGACATGGAAGCCTTTTTCCACTGACAGAGAGGAGAGATGAGGATGAGAAACATATGCAGGAAAAGACACAAGACTTAGACTTAGAGTAGGCACAAGAGAAATGTAAAAATGACCAGCGTATTCCACACAACTAATCAGGCAAATTGCCAGGTTAATCTTTCTTTCCCTCTTTGTCCCTTAATGAAATCTCATTTGTTTTTAAGAGTAAATAGCTTGGTAACACAGTTTCATGTCCAGATAGAAACAAAGCCAAGGGTGAATGCAAAGCTTTAGACATGAAGTACAGATGAAGGAAGGTTCTGTTTTAGAGATTCCAGCCAATATCCTTCTCTCGAACCTTTTTCCTTCAGTCTTGCTTTATGACTTTCATATTCTGTGGAAAGAAAAGCAACATTTTGTGTTTTTTCTTTCTGTTCATATTGAGTCATATTGTTACCAAGCATCTGTTGCAGAAGTGAGGCACAGTTCTAACGCTGAGAGATGTTTCTAACTTCTTGTTAAAATTTCTGATAGTATTATCTCTAGTAAAGTTGTGAGATCTGTGTGAGATCTTTATGCCTTTCTGGTTTCACCAAGTTTCATTTTAACGAAGTTTCACAAAAACCTGAGAAGTTAAAAATCTATTATGTCATTCCAGTGCACTTGCTAGTAAGTAAGACCACACATTCTCACACCCAATGCAAACATAACTAGCAAATTGAGAAAATGGAAATTTAAGGCATATTCAAAATTAAAAATATTTGTATTAAAGTAAAATGTTTTCCCACTGGAGAAGTAAAATGTTTTCGCATTGGAGAGGCTGAGGTTATTGAATTACTCCCTCATTTCTTGGAAAGAAATGAAAAAAAGTTATTTATAAGTCCTTTGTCTTCACTTACCTACATAATGTGCAAAAAAAAAAAAAAAAAGGCAGTCAATGGAGTTGTTAAAGCTAATGTTGAAGCACTGGGCTGGGATTAAGCACATTGACTTACTTATCCATAGCTCAGATGACCTCTGCTCAACACTCTCACCATTCTGAATTCCATTCTAATCCTTCCTAGACTATTTTTAAGGGTATATATTTGACTTGCTTAACTAATGACTGCAGTGTTTCCATGGGATTTTAAAAGCCAAATGTTGCACCCACAGCTACAAAGTGCAGTGTAAGCATGTAATCTGTGGATTCTGTATTTTACAAAAAGGGACTAATAATGATAACTACTTCAAAGGTATGTTGGAAGAGTGAATATAATAAAAATGAAAAAATGTCCAGACATTTAATATCAGCAGATTCATACATAAACCTATGTAACCAGCATAACCAGCAGATTCATACATAAACATATTCTCTAAATGAGCAACTGCAAAGAACAGTTTAGGTTAAAGAGTTTGGTACCTGTAATGAGCAGAGACACAGGTCTATTCCACTGTCTTTCATTTATTTGGCTAGAGATTGCAAAAGGGCGTATATGTACATACAAATATATTATTTTATTTTATTTTTATTTATTTTCTGATTTATTTGGTGAGGGATGCCTGGAAGGGATTGCATTTTAGATTGATGGTGCTAGTGACATGTTAATCTGACCAAAACTGCAGTGCTATTACTGTTAAAATAATAAAAAGTTGTAAGCTTTTGAACTCCTCCTACTTTTTTTTTTTCTTGCTGTCAAAAAACTCAGGAAAAATGCCAGAAACCAAGAATTCATAATCCTGTGCTCAAGGATTGCTAAATGTAATGGTAGGGTTGGAACATCAATAAGACAGAAATAGAAGTTACATAAACACCAGAGCTGACCTCTTTTTATCAGCATTTACTAGAACAAATACTGTGCCTGAAAAAAGACAGATAAAGTCAAAATATGACCAAAATAAAGCTGCCACGTTTCAGTTAGAAGATACCTGGAGATAGACGTATAGTTGGATTTTCACTCAGGTTCCTCAAAAGTACTGTAGTGATAACAGAGACCACTTTGGGCACTTAACTACCCATTTAGGCTACATTGGTATCAAAAACTGCCACCTTTCTCCAAGGGCAGGTACATTCTCCCTGCACTTCAGTTTCTATCTGTGAGTTTGTGTTCACAGTTCCGATTCCAGCCTAGTCTTATCTTAGCTGAAGTTCAGTGCCAAAGGAAGACTCCTAACCTAAGCTCAGTAGACTCAATTTTGTAGGTGTGTTCTGACCACAAATATGAAAACAGATTAAAATAAAATTGCCCCAGGTATTGGTCAACTCTTTTTACTTTTAGCCATATTGGAAGTGCAGAACACTGGAAAGTTTTACAGTAAAAACACTTTCTGTAGGATAACTGACCTCAGCTGAAATTTCTGTGACAAATTGGGCAAAGTATGGATTTGAAGCTGTGTTCTGAGTATTTTACCCGGGCCATTTGTTACACAAGAGCTGTTTGTTTCTGCTTATTCCCTCTGTTTTGTTTTCCCATTCTGCCTGTACATACACAAACAAGTAAAATTGGAATTTATCACCTTGCTTCCAGGAAAGGAACGCATAGTTTTAGTACTGCATCCTACTTCCAGGCCACTTCAAGAGAAAGTGTTTATGGTCCTTTCTAATGTATATAATTAGGTGAAATGCAGCAGTTACTGATTTCACTAGGTTTTCACTGCATTGAAAGTAGTGGACAACTGTATAAGTATTTCAGAACAACTTTACATTAAAATATTCAGATTCATATCTGTCTGCTTGGAAAATCAAATACCTTAGATAAAATTTAAAGATATACTGGGTGAATTAGTAAGTGAACGTGAGGACCCAATAACCAAGATGAATACAGATACTGGATTAAACACCATTAGCTCATTCCTTACAGCATCAGAACTGAAATTATAATTAGCTATGCTGTGTTTTGATGGATGCTTCTGCTGACAAATATTGAAAAGAAAATGACCATGTTTTTAAAAATTACTAATTTTCAAATAATATTGAATAAAATACCATGGGAGTGATTTGGGTACCTAAACAGAGATGTCTGCTGTCACTGACACCGTTCTTGTCTATAAGGGCACTCACCAATTAGCCATAGTCTCAGTATTATGCCTGCTCAACTTTTATAGACCACAGTTTTCCAAAGTTAATAATTCAACTTTAATTAATTATGTGGCCATTTTTTCCTTCAGTTACCTCAGTGGTCTTTCCCTCTCCCTCCATATGCCACTCCCACTACCTAGAAATATTTGTCTTTGATGCTCTCTCTGCTGTGATAGTAGTTTAATATTAGTCAACAAATTTAAAACATTTTCTAGAAATTGCACATGTTGTTAATCTATTTCTTTCTTTCTCATTCACACCTTCCACATTTCAATTTTTATTTTCTTTGTTTGAGCAGGAACCATTTTCTTTCTTACTTCTCTGTCCAGTGCCAAGGCATAATGGTGCCTTCATTCATAAAGAAATTCATGGCTAGGCTTCACAAACGAAGATTTGGGAAGGGCTGGTGTTAGAATAACAACAGATAATCAGGTTATGTATCCATAGTGCTGTCAGGTATATTAGGTACTATAATAAAGTTACTCTTTAATGCTGATGACTAATTTCATTAAGGACCTTCTGGAGCTGCTCTAAACAAGGATTCCAAAGGGGCAGAAAATGGCACCTAACACCATTTGCCTGGCACCAAGTAGAGTTTAAACCCACGGAAAATATACTTCCACAAAGTTCAATTTGTCTATGAGCTCCTTTCTATCTAATGTCTTTCCTCTTTAAGACACACTTCTTCCTTCAGAAGGGGAGAAACGTCAACAAAATAAGCAGCTTCTCAGAGCAGTTCACAGAAAATGCCATTTATAGTGACTTTTCCTGGACTTTACTAGTACTCACTGGTGATACAAAATATCTGGAGAGAACATTGGTGTGAAAGGTTTCTCTGTTTAGGATAGAATTTTGGCTAGAATAGCTCCCAAACTCTGTAAGGGAAGATGCGGTAACATTGGCTGAAGTACTGAAAAAGTCTGGCTTTGCATTTACTACTGAGACAGATGGACAAAATTTCATTAAAAATGTCATGCTGAGTAAATAACTGAAGTACTTCATATTTCTGCCATTAATATTTGTGCAATTTCTGGTATTGTCCCATTCTAACAATATGCAGAATAGCTCCCAGCACAGACTGAAGTATGTCTGCATTTCCCAGCTGATAACTGGGGTACTGGTAAGAGTCAGATATGGATGTGACAGGAAATTATTCAGCTGTCCTTGGAAAGAACTTATTTTAGAAACAATTGGTGCTTTGGAAGGAGTATGGAAACAGTCTAGACTATAGGAAAGGACTTTCATCTTGTTTGAAATCACTAAATATTCAAATATTTAGACATGCTAAGTAGCACTGTCTTAAGACAGCACTACTTTAATTCCAATGCCTGGCTGTTACAAGTGGAATGTAAGAGCCATCCTTTAATGGAAAAATGCAAAGCATGCATTTGCATTTCCTAAACGAGGACACTTTAAAGAAAAAATTAGGCATGGAGTCTTCTGTGTTGCTACATTTACAATTCAAAGAGTGTTTCTTTTTTTTTTTTTTTTTTAAAGCATTGTTGGACATTGCATTCAAATCAAGACACCGTTTCAGCCTCACTTACAGTTTGTTACTGTGTGGGATAGAAGCGTTTTTCCAACACATTTCACATGTTGCATTGTTATAGAGACCATGAACAAAATGTTTTAATATTTTGTGACACATTGCAGTGGTTCAGCAATATTTGCTAGAGGTAAATAGAGGATTCATTTTCAGCCCAGTTTTTATTACTAAACCACAAATAATGAGGAGATATGTTGGCTGACCTGAGCAGCTCTGTTCCAAATTCAGATCCTTTGGAAAAGGAATTATTTTCCATTTTTAGTTACTTGCATTTTCTCTAAACTGATTATTTTCCATGGAAAACACTCATTGATCAGCACAACGACTGAAAAACACACCTACGCATGACTGTTCTCCAGTGTTCTCTGAGTTTGAGGCCTGCCTTCTGAATCAGAGGAAAGCAGTGGTTTAGGTCAAGCAAAGCACGCTGACATCAAAATCTCTCTGCAAACAATTTTACAGCAAATACTTTTCATTAGTTTAGATTATCAGCTATTTACTTTGGGGTTTATCCATAAAATCTTTCAATTAGTATATGCAGAAGCAAATTGGCTACTGCAAAATGCTGCCAAAGACTACTTTTTGCAGAAGTTGGTTTGAAATTAAAAGTAGGAAGTGAGATAAAAAAACCTTTGAAACATGCCAAGTGCTAACACAAGTTTTGCTTGTGAAATTTATACTGCAAACCCTCATGTAAAATGAAAGAAATGGAAAAAAATATTTGAAACATGATTTTTAGACATATAAATTCCAAATCTAATTGTGATTCAACTTTCTCCAATAGAAATAGCATAAGTTGTTCCCTGAGAAATATTCCAACAATAAATAATTTGTTTAGGCTTTTCTTAGTCTTTTCTATTCAATAAAATAACAAATGTCTTGTTAGGAAATAAAGTATTTTCATATAATCCAAAAATATAATATATTATAAAGGAAAATCAGTTTGAACAGGCAATAGTTGTTTCTTTTTCTAATTCAGTTTCTCAACCCCAAAATTAAACATGTATGAAACATAAAAAATGTTATTTCGTATCAAAAGAAATTCCCCAGTGTTTTAAAAAACACTTAAATACAACTAATTTCACAGATTTTGTGGGATTGCAAGATCTTGATTTCATCATTATTATAAAGTGGACTTTGAGCAGAATGACAGAAAACCCATCCTAATAATGTCCAAGCTTGATCAGACACAGAATTATAAGAACACTGATAGAGCTGAGCTAGAAGTCCTAGGAAGTTTTTCTGCCTGTAATTCTGGGGGCATCCTGCTAAGAGGTGAGATTTTTTTTTCTGGCTCTAAGAAAAGCAAGTAGGTCTCTGGATACTTGCCCTTTCTGTAAATTAAATACTATTATTAAATACTATATGAAATATCTGGTCCATTAACACTCTAATTCATACTTTGGTTAGGATTTTTGTGTGTAGTTAATTGGGAGTACCCTTTTGGGAGTCTAAAATAATTACACATGCAAACCAGAACTTCTTATTTCTGTGTTTTCCTCCCCATTTCATTCAGTATCTGATAAGTACAGCAGGTAACTTACAGATACTCCCTTTTGCATTGGATCTTTAATATCCAGTATCCAAAAATCACTTCTATATATATTTTTGCTGTAGAATGGCTTCACTCTGTTTTAGAAGCCCAGTATTGAAAAGCTCTACGTTTGTACACTTCCTTGAAAATCAGAAAACTTGTGACATTTTACACCCAATGAAACCCTCATATGGAAAGTGCCTTAGCAGTTTTTCTAGTCACAATTAGCAAGCAAATGTAGATGAAAGCAAGCACAAGACTTAAAAAACAGATTGGCAAGTAGATTATACTTTCTGAAGAGTCAGCTTTCACTTTTCCCAACTCTATCAGTTTTCTGTAAGTAGGGGAATAGAAGTATTATATCTCCTATTGTATTTTAGTATGTAAACACATGCACTATGTATTTTAAATATAGAGTATAGAGATTATTGCTGTAGATAGCTGTATATCCATAATTAATAGGAATGTTCTTTGAAATTTGACTATAATAATATTTTACAAATAGATACCCATCATATTGTGCTAAGTAAAACTAAGCCTAAATCTATACCATTTTTTTGCAGAAAAGCAAAATAAAATAAGTAATATGAAAATTCATGACAAAAAAATCCAATCTGATATCACAAATAAAATGAGCAAGAAATAAGTTGTAGTCCCACATTTTTGTAATTTCAACTGATCTCAGTAAGGACCATAAACTAGAGAACAGAAGGACACTCCAATCTATTTTCTGAGATAACAGTAATGTAAACAATGAGAAATATATACAGCCTTGGGAAAAAAAGTAATTACCAACTTCCCACTGAATGCCTGGCAAGAACTACCAGCAGTAGTGTCACTGGGCCTTTCAAAATGTACAGCTATCCAAACATCTCCAAAACTTCCCCAAAGTAATGCCAACTTAAGAATGTCCAGTGATGGATTACAAATCTAGAATTAGACTTTGGATCTCCACTGGACAGCAACAGAAGTTAAAATACAAATTGAATTGGGCTATTGGATGAAAAAAAAAACACTGTGGTATCAGTTTTGAAAGGTATCTGTTTGCACACATTCATATTTTCATATTGTATCAAAAACTAAAAAATAACTGTGTACTTGCTTCTGTTTCAACAGATACCTTAAGGTGAGTCATTCACTATATTACTCTAGAATTATTCTAATTTTTGCTTATAGGAAATCTGTCTTCCCCAGAGGATTTTCTCGGGTAGCAGGCATCTTTTTTCTAGAGAAAGATGGTTTTTCAGACCTTGTCAAATCCAATCTTTTCATGAGTCAGAGTAAAGACACATTCATTACTTTCAAGATTTTATGGTCCATTCTTGAAAGTTTTAGAAGAGTGTGTTGGCTGAGCCTGGGAATTATTGCTATATGGATTAAAGAAATTCTGTCTGTCATTTCCAGAAATGATAAGTATTATGTATTAAAATAAAATAAACACTATTTTAGAAAGAATTGCCAAACAACAACCATAATGACAACATCAAAAATTAACTGGACTATGCTGAAATTATCACAAGATATACAATTTAATATGATGGTTCTTAGATGCTTGAAATTCACTGTAATCTTTAGTCTCAAAATAAGCTTTATGTAAAGTATTATTTTACTGTTTATTTTCAGAGATTAATTAGGTATAGAACTAAGCTTATATACTTTTTCATATAAAAGAGTACTTGCCTATCTGATTGGATACATCGTCATCATGTAATGCCTAATACATGGGAAATTATTCCTCATATCTAAGTTTTCTGGTAGACATGTCATGAAAGATTCACAATTTAGGGAAATTGGGATTTTGTCTTGTTTTAGCAACCTTGCTTAGTGAAACAGTTACGAGCACTGTAAAATCTATGGTACTGCCATTTAGTTTTTTCTCATGCTCTTCACATATTTAGTTGTCTCATACTATTTACATAAATTACAAAGTGGTTCTAGCAAAAATTTCAAGATTTATCAGAACAGTTAATGATTAAATTTAAGCTATTATTTTAAGCACACACCTCTAGAAAAGATCTGGGTTTTGTTTTTGTAAAAAAACTATTGCTATCACAAGTTAGTCTTTTAGAGAAATACTTTACAAAAGTTATGCGCACACAGTTTCCACTGCATATGAAAACAGTTTACATATAATTTGTCATTGTATGTAAATTAAGATTTTTTTTTCCCAGTTTTAAAAGTTCTCTTTAGGCATCAGATTACATACTGTGCTAAGATAACTAAAAAAGAGTGTGTACTTGCTCCTGTTTTAACAGATACCTTGAACTGGGTCGTTATATTATGCTAGTCATAACAAAATTTTTCTAACTTTTGCCTAAAGAAAATCAGTCTTCCCAGGAGGATTTTTCTTAGGTGACAAGCATCTGGCTGTTTATCTAGGGAAAGCTAATTCTTCAGATAATTTTGCCAAATCCAGTCCTTTCATGGGTCATAAGGAGACAAACTGTCAAACTTTATAAATAAACTTCTGGATTATTTCTGGCTTCTGAATAAAAGCCAAAAGGCAATGCACTCAGTCATTAAAATATTTTGAGAGAAAAAATTAGCAGATACAGGAAGTAATTAAAGTGTCTGATAAATTTCAATATCTGCAAAAATATCCTGCTTGTTGAGGTGGATATTTTCAAGAGTAAGCAATTAAAGAACTTATCAATCTTCAATAGCACCATCATTTGGTAACAGTAACATCATCTGTGTGTATGAAGTCTATTTGGCAAATTTGTTCACTGATCCTGACATTTTTTATTTTATATGCATATAGATGTCATGTCAACTATGAAGTGAACAATCCTTCATAAATAACATGAGAGATGAGAAGTCAATTCCTTAAACAGACTGAGATTTGTAAACAGGCCAGTGGCAAATTATGTGGGATATTCATAATACAACTAATGTGAAGCTCACAAATTTGGCACACTAATAGTCACAGTATCACTTTGTTTTCAGGAATGTAATAATTTGAGTAAATTTTGTCCAGATCTAGAGTCTGATAAAATGTCCATTGATATTAACAAAATCTGTCAGTTGACCTAACTGTCTATCAGGTTGCTAAATTTGCATCTACCATAGTAAAAATCAAGTTTGAGATGCAATTTTACACTATGAAACATTCTATTTGCTTTGTTCCTCACCACGTACAAGCCCTAAACCAACAGAAGGTGCTCAATTTCTCCTTGTTAGAGAGCAGAAAATGACAGGAATGATGAAAAGGAATCACTGAAATAGTGTACATCCTTACTTAACAAAACAGTTGCGTTTGCAGCAGTAACACAACATTTTGGAGTTCCCCCCACTGCAGAATGTATTTTAGCTGCAATGATGTGGCTGACATGGCTGATGTTCAACTAGGCCAGATCATGTTTCTAAGAAACAACAATTCTTTCTTAGAATAAGAAGAGGTCATATTTCCAGGGAATAATTTTAAGGGAATAATTTTCAGGAAGTTCCTTATCTAGAATTAATAATTTAGATACTTCTTTCCCTTTCTTTAATTTGTGATTTGATCTAGTGAAATTTGGATGGCTTTGGTATAATATAAAGTTTGACCTAGCTGGGTTTTTTCTACATTACTGAAATTTTGGCTAGTCTCTCACAAACAACAAGAAAAATCTAGGGAGTATTCATGTAGATAGAAACACTGAAAGCCTCATAAATCATGCAACTTTAGTCTGTATTTTAAATTTGTTAGTTCAGATACCATTTCTCACTCAGATAAATTGTTCTCTTCCCACAAAGTTAAATTTAAAAATTATGGTAAGTATAATGTACAGTCATTATCTCAAAAGCACATACTATAACGAGACCTGGAGGTCCAAGAAATTATGTCATCAAATTACTGAAGATATTAAACATCTGTGTTAGTTATGCAAAGTTTATCAAGAAGCAGTCTCCAAATATAAAATGGAAATAGGTCAGATTTGGGAGAACATGCTTCCTTCATAGTCACATTTTGAGTTGAAAATACTTGACTCTAGAACTGTAAAATAGTTGTGCAGCTGATCCAAATTCACATCAGATGATCTCAGGACATTCTTTAAATCAGCTTATACAGAATCCAATATCATGTACCAGTGTGAATACATTCTTTCGAATTATAGTCTAAGAAAAAATGATGATATCAGAATTTACCATCTGAAACATTCTTACAGTTTTAACTTACTGCCAAACAATTTATAGTCAGGATAAATATTTTTCTATGATAGCCACTCAGAATGAAAAAAATAAAGATAAGTAAGTATTATGCAATGGACATTTTCAAGATGTCAGAAATCTGAGATAAGGAGTTATTTTGAAGACTAATTTGAATTCAACAGCATCAAGTTTGAACATGCTTTGATCTTACATTCATAAACTAATTGTCGGTCATAAGTGCTTAAGTTTTTGTTGCTTTAAGGTATCTGCATTTGGAAAGGACTAACAGTGGTTAGCTTTTTTACCTTTTCATTTTACTCATTTGATGTTGAAATCAAATGCTTACCATTCTGAAGGAGTCATTATGAAAAATTTTCTGAATACTCTTAAGCAAAAAGGTACTTGTTAAGTGCTAAAAGAGTGCAACCTTCTTTGAATCTTACATAACACAAAAATATTTCACGTAAGAGGTACTCATCAACAATGGGAAAATGATGTACAGAAAAATTTCAGAACCTATGCCCTCAATAAGATGGTGAGATATTTAGGCATATTGCCAAAAATCAAATTTTGTGCCTAGATAAGATTTAGGTATGTGAGTAATACTGAGGATTTAGGTATTTTGTGGAAAAAAAGAAAGCTGAACTTATAGAACCTTTTAATTTGAAAGACTAATATTCCATGGTATTTAAGTTAAATGAATAATCTGTATAATGCTTCAGACAATCTTGGTAAAATATTATTACATTTTTGGGCACTATCAGACTGAGAAGTACGCCAGAGTTTAACCAAACTTAGGTCATATTTTTTGGAAGTAAATTTAGATCTTGTTTTTTCCCTTCATTCCTCCATCTCTTTTCACAGTTTGTTAGTACACTGCATTCTTGATGTGTATTGAGCTGAAGCGAATTTTAGTGCTAGAGCTTACAGATCTTTCTCCAACTCCAGAATGTTTCCTTTTCTCATGATGAAAAAATATATACTTACAGATCGATCACAGGGCACTCTGTTCTCCATCACTACACTGGTTTAGCTGACTGTTCTCTTTTTATTTGTGGAGCACATATTGCTCCTAGTGCCTATTTTTTCTTTTATCATAAATCCCATTCCCCATAGAATAGGAAGATATTTGTTCACATTACTTATGTTTTCAAGTAGGAACATGAAGTTCAGATTCTGAAATATGTTTGAAAAGAAAAAGAGTTGTTATTAGAAGGAATTCAAACTTCTTGTAACACTGACATGAAACATTGCACTCATTGTTATGGGAGAAGGTCAGCAGTTCAGATAAAATCTGTATTACAGGCAGTTCCAAAAATGAAACTAAAGAAGCACTGATAATATATTTTTAAAGCACCTTTCTTTATGCTCACTTTTATGTTATTCATGAAAGTGTGGTGGCCTTGCAACAGGCAGACAATCAAGGCAGTGATTTATAGAACAGCCTTATCACAACATGTATTAAGGAGTGAAAGGAAAATGTAGGCTGAGATTTCGTAGTCAAGCCTGTTTTTTAGGAACTGTGTATAACAGAGAGAGGCTATTAATTGAGTCATATTTACTTTTAATGGATGGGGTCCTAACAGTAGAGGATGGGCACTTACTGAAAAGCACTCAAGTGTTACAAAATTATTCCACTGGAATCCTAATAACAAGAGAGTATATGCAATATCACTACAATGCTTGGATTACGAACGTGATTTGATCATACTATTAAATAATAAAATGCATTACCGGTGTTTGGCCTTTCTTCTTGGGGATATGAAACAACTTTTAAAGTCATAAAATCGTACTAATTCTTGGACCAACAGAGAATATTTGAATTCCTCATTCTCCAATGTTATATGAACTCTTAAATATCTACACTAGGTTAAATGTTTTGGTTTTTATTTACCAAGGAATTATTTTGAACATACACGAGTAATTTGTATTGCAGTGTGCTCAACAGAGGCAATTGCTATAATGTTTTCCTGATTTAGGGTCTTCATAGCACGTGAACTTTTAATTATGTCTGTTAAAAAAACTTCTGTCATAAACAGTGAGACAAAGAACAAGACTGTCTAAGCAGTCAAGCCAAACAACTTTGCTTGCCTAACATCATGGTATCACAACATACATCGTAGACTGCTCTCCTGTGGATGTGAAATGCAGTGATATGTTGCCCTCTTAGTTTTCTGAGTACCAGTGTATCACCTCCTTTTGGGTGAAATGGTTGCATTGATAAAGTTTTTTCTCAACCAGGCCCTGTATATTTTTACACATAAAGCTTAGAAGACAACTCTCTCTTATCCTGTCAATAATTCAGGTGCCAGTTTAGAGGAAAATCCAGAGTCCTGCAGTTAGGTGTGCCTGAGCTTTTCTCATTAAAATGGCAGTTATGCCTAGTGCTCAAAAACTCAGTGAAATTACACATCAGAGACTTAGCACTGCAGTCAAAAACATGCTCACAAACTGCCTTTTCAACTGCCTGTTGGGAAAAAAAAAAGATTTTACCTTGAGGCTAAATACAAGTGCACGTTTACTGATATCATTTCCCACCTCATAAGCTACAGTTTGCTCAATTAAATTTTGGCCATTTCTAAGTGTCCCAAACCCCAAACTTCTCACTGTGTGGCTATCCATGCTCACAGAAACTTACACATTCAGTGATTTTAGGTAATCTCAGGGTTAGACCCTAAGACTGAAATGTTGGAATAAAATCAACCAAAAAAAGTTTAAATACACAGCTAGGTCATCTGTAATCTTTCTCTACCTTTTCTATAAATCTAACCCATGAATAACATTTTATCTTTCAGTAATTGATAAAACTCATAATGAGACAGAAGCTACCAACTTCATTCCAGTTATTTCTTTTACTATTTTGCTAATTTTTCTGTCACCAATTAGTCTTAAATGCAGGGAAAGGTCAGAGGATTGAAAATCTGTAAGCTTTTATTCATTAAGGCTATTTGATTCCAAACTGCAGATGTTAATGTCAAAGCAATTTTTTTTGTTATACATAGTTGAAATATTCCTCTAGCTTTTGCCAGAACCTGAATTACTTACCATTATTTTGGCTATTATTTACTACCAATAACATTTTAACAAGTCATTTCATATCCCTGTGAAGTGACTTGACAAGGTTATTCACAGTACAGAAAGTTTAAGATCTTAAAACTGCACAGATATGAAGTAAAGAAATTGGCAATCATTTATTGTGCACAATATACAACAAAAGTATAGCATATATCCTTCCATACAGCCAAAGGGGTTCATTATCTAAGTGAAAGATAAATTTTTATTTACTAACAATTAGAAATACAGTATTTCTATTTAATTGTTTATTGACAGTGATGATAACTTGCTACAATCCTTATACTGATTTACAAAATTGCTGAGTATAAAAATACTTCACTGTATTTACTTGCTTTCTATTTTACTAACATTTTTCTAAGACAACAAGTACAAGAAATTTTCAGTTGAGGTATGAAGTTTATTACAAATCTATGTGATATTAAATGACCCTTACTCAAAACTAATACAGGTTAACAGGCCTTTAGATGGTTATGTTTGATTTACACATGCTTTCTTCTAACGCAGTACTCTGGCCAGCAGAGGTCATACTGATTCAGTGGGATTTTGTGTTCCCACTTTTCTTAATATCTCTTCAGGTAAAGTTTCCACTAAAAAACAAAATAATGTTTTCAAAAAAAATATCCTATGGCTGTGAGAATATTCGCAGAATGAACTGAGCACTTTCTTCCCACAGCTGCAGGTTGCCAGTTATTAGTTTGTTAAGCTGTGCTTAACAAGCACACATTATTAATTTCAACCTCTTCTCCATAACTGTCCATTCACACAGCACACACTGCCTCACTGGCAGGTGGCATTTTTACAGGTAGCAGAACAGATGTCCATGGCAATAATGACTTTCTCAGTGCAATACAACAAGACACACATCTAGAAATAGAAATTTGCCTCCTAAATAATAAATGAACATGTAAATCACCAACACACACAAGTTTGCATCAGACTGCACAGCCTGGGTAGTTTGCCTCAAGTGCCAGAAGATAGAAATCATCTAGGACTGCCATAGGCATTAGAGCATGTTAGTCCTTTCACAGCAATAGCAGAGAATGCACTGCGGGAAGGGATGGATTGATCAAATGTGTGGAGCTGTACCATAACTGAAACATGTATGCAAATTGTTCCACAGCGGAGCAAAGTTAGGGATAGTGGTATTGAAAATCTCTCTTCACAACTCTAGAGCAGCATTTAAGAACCAAGACCAAATCAAAAGTACTTACTAGATCATTAATTCCAGGAGGCAGCTAGCAGGAACTCTGTCAGAAACCAAGAGAAGAGAAAAATGGGGACATGAGCTGATACAAGAAAAGGAAAAAGTGGCATCTGTCACCACTCAAGACTGCTGAACAGGGGAGAATCACCTGGGGGTATTTTGGTCAGCAAAGTAAGGATCAAATAAGAGCTGGAGTGTAGGCACAGAAATGTCTCCTATTTGTTTTTAAAAATAAATTTGTAGATACTATAGTTATTAGTCCAGTCACGCTAAAGTCTTGTTACTTATATCAGGTTCTGCACCACCTCTGAAAACTCATAACATTATTTTGAGCATATGCCACAGTAAGTTTTATTGTAATTAACTTAGTTTACCAGGCTGACCTGTGATTGCAAGATGTATTTATCTCGTCATCATCCTAAGAGAATTCACATGGCAGCAGAGAAGCTTAATTGCACAGAAATAGGCAATGAAGGATGAAGATGTTTCAGGTGGTTGTGGTTCTCATTCTTGATAGAACTCACTGTGTGTCCAGGAAAAGAGGGCAACTCCTTTTCCTCCCCAGTTTCTAATTATTTTTGTTTTAATTTATTTTTGATGACTGTAACGTTACTTTGTGTGAGTGTAAAGTTTGGTTTCACACCTTCCCTCTTGCCTAATAATTCATATGATTTTTGCCCTCTAAGCTTGGACACCATATGGGGGCTACAGCCTGAGTTAGGTACTTCTCCTTGATTTTGACTATTATAAAAAATAATGGAGATCAGAAAATGTCACTTATGATTGTGATTTATTCTGATATTAACTCATTGGAACCTATAGCAATATAAACAATTTCTTCTGGACATTAAGTTCCACTTTTCTTTCATCTGTTGACCCTCTAAGCACCATTCATGTCTTGTTTATCTAAGACCTTGAACCAAGTTTATTTACAGAAGTTTCATTTAGGAACTATTCACTTCAGCTGGTATGGACCAGGCTATACAATATTTATCTTTACTGTACTCTGTATACTGTAAAATATATACTATATTCTGTATACTTTATATCACATATACATTATGCAATTAACAATTAATTTTTATATATATACATACATATATATTTAGTGTCAATGACATACGTAATGGGTCAAGAAACAATGGCTTTTTGTATTAGCAATTTAGAAACCCATTTGAATCATCTTGCATACAAAAGGCTTCCCTTGAGTGCCATGGTCAACAGAATCTAGCTTTATAGAGTTAGGCTCCTACAGCAAATAAATAATTTTCTACAATGTAGAATTCTTTCAGTAAGAAACTGTTGAGTTTATAGCATAACAGCAAAGCATGGTATTTTATATTCTGGTATTTTTATACTATATGACACATCACCTTATAATATGAAAATACACAAACTTACATTTAAAGAAAATAAATCTATAACTGGATAACACAATCAATTCAACAAACAATAGTCTAGTACAAATTGTTTCATATTTGGTGTACGGCCAAAACATGCTGAAGTATGTACATTATTTTTGGCAAAGCTTGAATTCAACTTGGAGCATGCTACTGGTTGCTTACTTTTCTCTTACCACAGTTCACATAACTACCGCATGTACTGAATATACTAGATAACATAATGAACTGTAAACTGTATTGCTTCCTTGTACCCCTGCTAGAGAATAAAAAGCATCTGAGAGCATTTGGAATGTGTGATGCTTAAACTTCTTAGTCATTTTTGTGCAGTGTTGGACTTTGTGATAGTCTGGGACATTTTAGGGGTTGTTTTCATTTTTACTAAATTGTAGAAGCATAACACTATCTAAATAAAACTGTAGTATAAAAATAACCTCTTTCCTAGTCAATTGCTATGAACATTAGAGAAGAGTAAACACAAGGAGAGGATACGTAGTGGACAACTTCATGAAACTCACTTGTACAGCATGGAAGCATTTTTGTTTCCATTGTGTGTATTAGGTCACTACTGCAATGTCTGTTCTTTTCCTCAAAGTAGTAAAATCATGTGGAGTACAGAAAATACACTTTATTTCTACAGATTGTATTGTCATCAGAGCCTTGTTTAGATTGGGACTGCAAAACATTTCTGAAGAAAAAATAATAGATTTCTTACTAGAGATGGATTCTTACTATGTAGAGACTAATAATCTGTAAGGAATATTTTTGATTTCTTTCTTGAAAAAAACACATTTATTTGTAGCCTGAAACATCATTTGAGTAGCAAGCGCTCGGGTGGATTTTTAAATTTTGCTAAACACATTTTCCATGTTTCATTTCTCCTGAGATTCAGTGTGGTCTTTACCAGAAGAAATTATGAGGGATTTGAGGGTAATCTCTAAAGTGTTTGAAAAAGGTACCAGTATACCTTTGTATCAGTTTGACCTACCACAGTTTTTAGTGCCATTAGTTGGCAATGATTCTAGAGCAATCAGGTAAAAATAAAAGGGCAAAAGGACAGGCTTCTTTGACACTTCTTATAGATTACATAGCTGTAAAGACATTCCATTAAAGATTACTGATAATATGTAAGAGACACATAAAAATTCCTGCTTTGGTTAGCAGGAGAATTAAAGATGTTTGCTTACAAGTGAACCCAATTAACTCAGAATATATTTTTGTTATGAACTAAACCCAGCTGTGTTTTTATTGTGCTAAAAGTGCCTGTGGTCAGCTGTCTTTACTTAAAAAGACACCCATTTCCCAACAGTTACCACATTGTGGCGTGTAAGATAATGCCTTTTACCCTTTCATTATTTCAGATACCACTGTGTACTGACTTGGTAAACGCAGACTTTTAGTGTTCAGCTGAGCTGTCCAAATATTTAACTGTTCAAAAAATCATCTCTGCTCTCTTATTTTAGTGGGGAATCTTAGTGGTATTTATGTGGTACTAATAGATGAGGACCTAGGAATTTTTTTTAAAACCTACCATCTTTAAAATGGAAAGAAAAATTACAACCTATAGAGCATAGTTTTCAGCATCAGTGAATGAACAACAAAACATATATTAATGTTGGGTCACTGACAACTCCTTGTCTAACTTGTGAGATGCAGCCTTAAGAAGTCATTTCATCTAGCCAAACTTTAGTCATGTTTGGATTATTCAACATTCCCTTTATAAGCATTTTAAAATAGCATTCTTGTGAGAGGCTACTCTCATGTATGTGCTTTCTGTAATATTGGTAATGTTTTTGGAATATCATAATAACAAAGTTTAAATGTTAATGTAAGTGTAAGAAATTGCTTTGTTTATTTCTGGATGTACTGTATACAATTTATAGGAAATATTTTTCTCTTGAAATAAAACTTTTCTAGCAGTCTCTCTGAAACAAACAATATGAAGAAAAACACATATAAAACATTATTCAGAAGTACAAATTAACATACGTACAGTGTGACAATTATTAAATTGGAAAGTGAAATGTTACTTTGCAGAACCACAACTGCAGTGACTCATGTCCGTTGTAGTTCCTCATTAGGAACGTTCATCTTGTGGTTATGGCTGGGAACTGTGACTCAGCAGATACACATTCAGTCTCTGGTCTACGAGTTTTCCTGTGTAGTATCTTGAATGGAATTTAAGGCTAGATTAAAAAACAAACAAACAAAACCAAGCAAACACAAACAAGCTTGATACTACAGCGCTGAGTAGCTCTGTGCCTAATTCACTTCACTGACCACCAGTTTCTACACAGTGCATAGGAAATGTTTAGCCACACTTGAAGCAGGGCCTCTTCCTGCTGGCCCAACATAATCCTGAAAATAGGAATGTGGTGGCTTAATTTAAACCCTTATCCTATATTTAGATGTTTTTCTCAGTGTTGCAGAGAGGTACCTCCTTCCATTCAAAGTTCACAGTACAAATTCTACCCTTCAGAGAGCTGCCTGTATCCTTTCTTTCAAAACCTGTCTAGAAGTGGTGATAGTGAAGCCCTCTCACTTTTGCTTTTATACAGTACCTTACTGGTTAAAGCACTCTCCTAAGATAACAGAGTCCCAGGTTCAATACACTATTTTGACTGAGAAAATTGAAAATAAGTTCCTCCAGCCTTTCAATCTCTCTTCTAATGACCAACATATAGCTCATGAAACGATAAGTACAGTTTCAATCCCACATATTTTAATTATTCTATAATGGTGGGGAGGGGGCAGTTGTTAACTAGATCATAGAGAATGTCTAGTGGTAAAGGTCTTCAGCTGAAGAGCAAGATAATGAAAGCCTTTCTACTAAAACTTGATCCCTAGTTCTGCTGTTTGTTAGGTTTATCATAGGCAAGTTTTGCAGTCACGTGTGCCCACACAGAATATGGGTAGAAACTGCAGATAGAAACTGTATTTATATTGCAACTTGAAAATAAGTGAGAATTCATGATTCTTGATAGATTCAAACTGTCTCTTTAGACTCTAGTAACAATGCTTTATCAAATTGTAATTCGATCTCTTCAGTTCATTCTACAAAGCATACAGTGTGCTCATCAATGAGAAGCTTAAGGATGGAGAGACAGAAAATTGGGCAGACAGTGGTCTTAAGATAAAAAGATAAGAGCTTCATCAGCTGTTTACTCAAAATCTTTCTAACTTGGAAACATTTGGTATTTTTTATTATATGTCGTGTTTCTTCCTCTCCTTTGTCTACTAATATTGTTCAATACATGTTCACTTACCTTGTACTGACAACTAATAACCTCCAGTCGAGCACAGCTTTGCTG
Organism: Lophotriccus pileatus; assembly: GCA_035583135.1. Classification (NCBI taxonomy): domain Eukaryota; kingdom Metazoa; phylum Chordata; class Aves; order Passeriformes; family Tyrannidae; genus Lophotriccus; species Lophotriccus pileatus. The sequence goes on along the minus strand of JAWWES010000133.1, from coordinate 37,865,889 downwards.
TTGGCAACAGTGGATTAATCTGAGAGATGAACAGCATTATCAATAATACTTCATTAGCAGCATTGGAATACTCTTAAATGTATGTACTAAAAAAAAAAAATTGACAACAGTTTATCTGAATTTTTTCCTCAGAGACCAAATTTGAAAAGGTAGGTTTGAGTAATGAAGGACACTCCACAGAACTGAACTAAATTTATTATATTCATTGGCACATCTGGGTGTTTTTTCCCGAGGAAAATTTTTCTGACATTCTGCATTAAGCTGTCTGCCACACTTCTTTCATTTATGTCTCAGTCAAATAACTGAATATCCTTAGACACCACAGGAGTCAGTGGGAATGGAGATTGTGTTCTTTGAACATCACAGAATTGCATCAGATTCTTTTAAAACTTAGCTCATTTTCATTGTTTATTATATCCAACTTAAGTGCAAAGTGAAATGCAAAAAAAAAAAAGAAAGAATATAATCAATTTATTAAAAGTATATAATAAATTTATATTTTTTGAAACTTCCAAACATTCTTACTGTTTTAAAGAATTGGTGGCTGCAACACTAGATTTATTGAACCTCTGCATTTTATCTCTCTAAATTTTTTACCTGATAACATCCTATATAAATTCCAACTTTACTAAACTTACCTATGCTTATGATTATATGCCGCCTCCTTTACTGAAAACCAAGGGCCTTTTTTCCAAGCAGGTAATTTGTAGATTTCTATCTCCACTCAGCATATCGGACACATGTAACTTTTTTTTAAAAAACAAACCACCTTTGTCATAGGAGCTATGCTATGTATGACAGTGATAAGCTTCTTGTTGTTTAACAAATGATCTGTTAATGAGGATATACAGATCTACAAATGACAGATAGAAAGGATCTGCAACTTTATTTAACTATTGAAGACACGGGAAAGCATAATAATCTTATCTAGTACTGTGCAGCACTTACTGTATTGAAAGTTTCCTTGCTACCTAGATTATTCAGGCTGTTCCTATCTCATTTGAGATGTTTCATGCACACAACTTATATATAATGTGGAGGGGGGAAAGGAGCATTTCAATTCCTATTTCCTTCTATTTCTTTATCAAGGTAAGAATGCCACGAAGGTATGTTTACTACTACTACATACAAACATTACAGAGAAATCTCTCTTGTCCAGCTGGATACCATTCCCATTTAGTCTATGGTTTATGAGATTACAGTAAACCACAGAGAACATATTTCTCCTTAAAAATCTACTACTTGGTAAATGAATACTTCTGCAATTTTATATCAGCACTTAAAATATTATGAAAACCCAAACCCCAAATGACATAAACCAAATAATATGTACTTGGTTGACTCTCCATGGCATTTATCATCTTCACATGCAGTTGTTATGTATTGCATTTGAAAACTGAACACCAAAAAGTTCTCGTAAAGCTTGAAGGTTAATGGCATTAGTCTGCCCCTTGACTATAGGAAGCTGTCTATCTAATTTAAACTGACAGATGTGCTTTTACAGCTGGAGCAGTACAGAGATCTTTAAGTTTTGGCCTTCTGGGAGAAAGCAGTGGGTAAATTAGCAAGATATGCCACTGAGTAATTTTTCTAGAAGAGATCGATCATAGTTTGGAATGCGTCCTGTCCTGAGAAGCCCCAAGGATTTACAGGAGTCTCTCTAAAACAATTTTTTTTGAATTGACTGAAATTATACCAAAAGCAGTAGTGGAACCTTATGATTACTGCAGTATGTGAATTCATCCAAACAATATTTATTAACTTGATGACTTTAGTGTATTTAACAAACCCAATGCATAATGTCCTCCCTCTATAAACTTTGTCAAGTTTGTGTTTGTTTTTTTTTAATTTAGAATGATTAAATATATGAGCAAAGCTTTTTTTTATGAGACTTGTATGTTAATGAAATAATAAGTAATATATAGGTTTTGGTGGGCAGAATTTGAAGCCTCAGAAGTCAGTGATTGCTGCAAGGCTTTCTAGTTTGAGCTTCATCTAAGAATCCCGAGGTAAGTTATATCTGATAATGGCTTATTTGAGTTACGAAAATGACTCACTAAAAAACACTTTGAAGAAATAATTTCCTACATTTGAGAAAGAAATTTTACAATATGAGCTGTATTATAACAGAAATGTTCTCCATGTCCCAGAAAATCTATTTCAGTCCTACAGTATCCTAAACATATACAAACTGGCTCTGACTTCAGAATTATTCACATCATAATGACTGTAATATTGCACACTTTAGCTTCTCAAAAATAATTTCCAATACAGAATTTTTGCCACACTGGGACTATTCTAAGACAATCAATAATTACAACATACTTGGAATTTAGTGGATTCAAAAGTCATTTCCTCATTCTTTGTAGAAAGTGAAGAAAGTGGTAGAAAAAGTGCTACTGTTGATCTCTAAGGGCTAGCACTGAATTCCCCTGAGATAATACATAGATAGCATCTAAAAGTTTGTTTGGAGTAGAACTGCACTGAGGTCACTGTTCAAGACAACAAACTGTCTGCTGCATTCTCTGACCCTGAAAGGTTAGAGTTTAGGAATTTCCTGGAGAGATTCTGTTTGGTCTAACATTTTTATGAAAGTATCAAGGGGATAGTTAAGAGCAATAGTGAGGTTATTTTCTCCAGAGCTGTAAAACTCTTTTATCTAGCCAAAAATACTTTCAGGCAGATGCCAGTTAAGTCTGTGTGAATGCAGAGGAGAAAAAAGAAAATGGAAGCTTTTCTGCAGGAATCTAAAAACACAACAATTTTTTTTTGTAAAATAGTTTTATATTTACTTTAAGTAGCATAACACTCTTTTATGTTTATGTTTTGTAACACATGAAAAAAAAGTTCTTAAACACTTATTGATTTTTTTAGCCTATTCTTGTATACAAACTCTTTAAAAATGGAAGAAAAGAGATACATTTTTTCATTGATGTAATGAATTTGCTAATGATGTGTCCTGAAAAAACAGCTGGACACAGCTGACTGGGCTCTTAAAGACACAATTATATTAATGATAACTATGAGGAAGTCAGAGGAAAGTTAACTTTGTCCTAATTGTATTTGTTCCGTTTTCTTCTATTAGATTTGTGGAATATTTAAAATCTGAAGATGTACTGCCCATCATGCCGTTACGATATCAAAACACCCTAGTGAAGAAAACAAATGAGTGTAACTTCATACAATTCATAAGACTGGTAGTTTTACTGGGAAAACTTGATTGTGTCTTTCAAGAGCATCAAAAAAGATAAATTTTAGGCAAACTCAGCATGCGTTCTTCATCAATGTCTAATTTAGGGTGACAGTAATAGCTCATCAGTACATCTCTAGCCACAAGGTCTGTGCAAATACTAACAAGTCAAGACAGACAAGTTCTCTGAAACAGGAGTCAAATACCAACGTGGTGGATAACAATTGATAGTGTGACTGCTAGTACCATTCTTGAGGTCAGTCCAGTGAGGGTTCCACATGGGCATGCCACAGGTGTAAACAGTGGTAAACAAGGTTGCAGCATGGACTTTCAAAGAACAAGTTATCTGTAGGTTCTTTAATGGGGACAGCTCTTCAGGAGCATCCTAAAATAACAAAGTAGGAATAGGTGCTAAAACCATGCTGTGTATTGTAAATATATTGACTGTGACTGTTAGTCACTAGTCACCTTGCCTACTCCATTTCTACATTCTACCTCTCCACTTCACTAAGGCACATACAGCTTGAGTTATATTCACATTTAGCACTCATATCTTGATTAATTTGCAGGATTGTCTTGTTTTCTTCTTTGAACACTTAGTCCTCATTGCTAAGGGCCTGTTCAAGTTTCAACCATATGTAACTCTATTCCTGTTCACAAGAGTGTTTCCTTGATAGCTCTCATGGCATCAGCCAATTTTCCCTCTTCCATTCCTTTTTCTCACACTTCACTTTTCGCTCTGGGCCCTACTGAAGACTGTTCCTATGACTAGAATAGTTTCTTCATCCTTACTGTTTCATATGAATGCTCAATTTTTTTTCTTCTCTGAGTCCTATAAATACAAACAATTAAAAGTAATAAAATAGTAAAAAAAAGTAAATAAAAATATCCTTCATATAGGTTTAACCCTGATGAATATTAACAGGATTACCCTTCATACAGGTTTATTTTTATTTCATTGCTTTCTCTTGAGGGTTTTGTAGGTGATCATTTTCAATAAAAAATTTCTTTGGAAGAGGAGAACTGCCTTATCGATCAGTATTTTGCTAGTTGGATCCAATTTTGGTTATCAGAACTAAAATCAAACCAAATTGTCCATCATGATTCCTCTCATTCCCTATGAGTGAAGGATGGTTAGATCAAACACATCTGAATGATACAACCCAAAGGAGTCAGTTCAGTTTAAATCAACACTGAAGATCTAAGGGACATGTTACACAAAGAGAATCACTAAGCTTAAGCAATAAGTTCTTTTGTGTTTATTTATTGCTAGTAATACACTCATATCTGACTATCATATTATAAAATGTAACAGATTTTGTTGCTATGTTCTGTAGAGTAGAGTTAGGTAAAGACCTTTAGTCTGCAGAAAGAAAAAAAAAAATACAACAGTTCCTTGAGCCTTCAATCATAGGGTTTGGGAAAAGCAAGATGGTTCCTAAGAGAAAGATGAAGGTAATCCTTGGACTAGTAATTGTCTGGGTGAGGATTAAGACAGCCTGATTACTGAGGAGTGTTCATGAATATTTCTTCTAGTCTCAGTGCTTTTTGAGAGCTAGATGAGGTGTTACCATATGATCACAACTGCTCAATGAAATCAGCCATTTTCTGCACTTGTCATTAAGAGTGGAGGTAATTGTCACTCGTGTACCAAAAGAAATTTGGTAAGAAATCATGACCTGTTACAGAGTTCTCAGAGGAACTGATGAACCTGTCATTTATGAATGCAAATTTCAAAAAAAATCATGTTCCTTGTACTCTTATCATATTGCTTTTATGTCTGGAATTGAGATTCCACTGTACCACTAAACTGATAGTAACACAGCCAGTTTTGGTTTCGGGCTACTGCCTGTAAAATAACATGGCTCTTGAAACACATTTTTAAAGATACCTTTCCTAACAGGAGGAGGTAACGGTACTATAACCATAATAACTAACTTGGAAATTCCAGTTTTTCCTAATGACCCTGCACTTAAATAGCAACCTTTATCCCCAGAGGGTTCTAGAGCTCTTAAGCTTAATAGCAGAAAAGTGCTCTAGAGCAGCATGTAAAGAATCCTTCACCAGTTGAAAATGCATGGTAGAAAGAACAGTTAAGTGTTATTATTTCATAACTACTCCAATTTCAACAATTCAGGGAGGCAGTCTGTAGGAATTATATGGAACAGAAAAAGAGCTATTTTTTTCCCTAAAATATGCCTCTAGAAGTATGAATTTTAGTTGCAGTTGTCAAAACATGTTTTGTTACTGAGGTTTTGTCACAGGTTCATGCTTAGGTGACTTTTTCTTCTAAAACAAAATAAATCAATCTGTTAAATTCAGAATCATCAGCCTCAAAGACATAAATAAAATTTTAAAAATGTTGTCTTGCAAAAAATGTACTATAAGATGATAAATTTGAAATAGGTATGAACATGTTTCCCACACTGCATATCCAATCAGAATGAGCCCTAAATCTTCAGTTAAAGGGATTATATGTACATTCTGTCTGAAATAAAATGGATTTTCTTTTAAAACTGAAATTTAAGCTCAAGCAGTGCACACATAGATGAAAAGTCTTCACTTTTCTGATGCTGCTTAACAGCCATTTAATGGGCAATAAAGCTTGGTCCCTAAACTGTACTGTCTAGTTTGTCCTTGAACTCTAAAGTAATATATCAGCCTCCAGCTGCTGGCAGTGGACCACACTAATATTAGTAAGAGGTACCATTAGTGCTACTAAATGTGAAGAGTATTTAAGTTACCGTGATCTGGAACATAAACTGTTACTTCATATCCTCTATTCTCTTTATGGCAGTGTTTACCTCTTCCTGCTGGGACATATTATGGCATGCAATACAGTCCAAATTAGACACATGTTCAGGGAGTGTCATGGTTCTCATCCAAATCAGAAGCCTGTGAAGAATAAAAAACAGGTCACGAGGAAAAAAAATAAAATTCAGTCTTCTTGGGGTTTCGAACACTCTGGCTGCAATAACTCATAGGCCTCCCAGTTCCTAAATTATCTTTTTTTTTTTTTTTTTTTTACTTTGGTATTTTACAAATAACAAGTGTACAGTGTTGTGGTTTTTTGTTGAAGATAATTTTAATTTTAAAAACTACAATAATTTTATTTGCACAAAAATAAAATATAACAGTTTACTTAGCATAAAGTAATAAATAATTTTATTATATTCATTATGCTACCAATCATTGTACTCATTATCTAATTTTTAAAAAAAATTTACAGTATGAATTTCACGTAACAAGAAGCGAGTAAGGTTTTACTTTTGAACGATCCCTGGTTTCAAGAAACATGTCTTCCTGCATTGTGTATCTTTGCCTCCTTTGGTCTATGGTTGTTAAGTTAGAGTTATAATACAGTGGTTGATTTTACTGTTCCCACCAATATGTCATGACTCTGAAAACTTCGTAAGGAAAGAAGACAGGAATAAAAAGTCTTGCATTCCAGAGCAAGGGGGTATATTCAAGGAGGAGGAGAGCAGTGGGGAGAGGGAAACTAGGACTTTGTCTACCAAAGCATAACAGCATGTTTATAATAGAGGAAACACATACCCTTTAAAAACTGACTTGATTGGAAGAAAATTACTTTTAGCCAGCTACTGAAATCCCTAAGCACATGCTGGTTTGTTTAATGGGAACCGATTTTGAAAGTATTTATGGAATGTATAGAGGGATCCTGTCTGAAAACATATTCAAGGAAGGCATACCAGCTGCAGTTATTCCCTTCATTCTCACTGACATTAGCAATTTAAGATTTAGCCAAGCACAAAACACCCATGACCTTCTGAGCCATGCAGTCCCAAAAGAACTCAGAGTCGAGCTCCAAAGTTAGGCAAGCCATCATGAAGAAACATCACTATACCACAGAAGACTTAAAATAAATCTGCAACAGTATTGATAACTGAGACAGTCAAACAAGAAAAGTCATAAATCTATGTTTTCTCTCATATGTTGCAATACTCTATTCTCAGGATCCTTACCCCTGTAAAGCTAGCCAAAGAATGAGACTGAAGGGGGCTGTAACTCAGCATGTTTGGTTCCTATTGTTTTCCCTGACATCGATTTTTCTATCTTTAAAAGTCATTCAAAAACAAATGCTCAATAATGCTTCTACCTGGTTTCTGCCTGAAAAAATAATCCATGGTTTTCAGAGAAATCTCTGTACTACATGACTCTGAATACTTTGTGATGTAAATACTGAGTAGTTCCTCTCACATGGCCAATTAGAAGATGGAAGAAGTAGTGCCATTGCCATTATAGCTCTCTAGGCTGTTCATTTTAAAAAAATGTGGGTTCATAATAAAAAAATGTATTAGCCTGCTTAAAGCATTATTTCTCTTTTTTTTTTTTTCAAAGTTAGTGCAGAATAACTCAAAATATACATACAGGGCAATTTTTTATTACTCAATTAGACCTCCTTTTTAGTAGTCATCTTTGTTGTTATTAGTCAGAACTTTTTCAGTGGTCCAGTTTACAGTATGACTCTCCAAACAGGTGCATCAGCATTATTTGAGGGAGGAAGTGAACACAGCAAGGGAGAGAATGAGCTGCTGGAGAAAAAATGGATGTGGGAATTTCTGAAGTTAATTCACTAATTTACAGTTCTAAAACCTACTCTAAATATATTATTGTGGGGCATTTTATTACAAGTTGCTTAGTTATATTCTCAGATTGGAATGATAACAACTAGCTCCCTGAGAAATCATTAAATTCTTAAACAAGTAACTTCTCCCTCAGATATCAGACATCCCAAGGAATATCATACCATGCCAAAATGTTTATTTAAGGTGTGTGGTATTCAGCTATTCCAATTAAAATTAAAAAAATATTTGGAATTAATGAAATTATTATTCACAACAAAGGAAAGAAAAATATCCATATCAACACCTGAATTAAATTTTCTAGGCAAAAATTGACTCATTAAAATAAAAAGATTGTATTCCTTGCAAATATAGACTCATGGTTGAAATTAATTTCATGCTTACAGCTCTACAAAGCTTTTAGGCAACATCCACCTTCACAATAAGAGCAAATTTTTTCCTGAAAGGGAAAAAGATGGTAACTTGCCCAAATGGTTCTTGTGAGTCCTCAGCATGTTTTTTCATCTTCTTCCATAGGGAAAGTAGAATAAGGAACGATGATTAATATTGCTGGCATTCTTGGAAGAATTGTAACATATATTTAGCAATTGAGTTCACAGCTCTAAATATTATAATAAATGTGCTTTATTAATGTATCCATAGCATTTTAAAACTTTTGCATGCATTATGAAAGTTCAAAAACTACCAAAAGCACACTGAACACGGGAGATTTGGGGATGATTTTTCACTCTTATTTTAACAAGAAGTGCTTTAATTAATACATAATGAAAACCTGTTTCTCATCAGCATTATCAAATGTATTTTGAATTGTTCAAAAGCTACAGTTATAAGTTAATTCTTAGTGTGATTAAATTCACATCTTCATATGTTTTACATTACGTTTGTATTTATTATTTCACTATGACATGACTGAGAAATAAGAACTTATAGCCTTTGCTATTAACTTGAACATTTAAGTATTTTAGAGCTTCATAGCCTGAGAAAATTCTATTTCAGGTGGAGAATGTGAAAGAAAAAATGCTGCATAATTACCAACACCACTCCTATCATCTCTCTGGTAGACAGTCATGTTCTATATTGGTTACTTCAAATACAAAGGCTTCTTCCTGCTCCTAGTCATTCTCCTGGGCTACGACTGAGTATATGCTGTTTGATTTTATTCTTTTTAATTTGAACATGAGAGACTTTATCTCAGCTAAGCAGCAGATCAGTCAGGTCTCTTTTGGCACCCTTATTCCACAGAGGAAATTATACATATTCTCTAACATGTTGCTAATACAGAAAGCAATTTATTGTGCTTGGCATATTGGAACCACACTAATTTCAACTAATTTCAGAAGAAAGGCTTCCTGGAAAGTTATATTGTCAAATGTTTTTAACATTTGACAAGTCAGCAACAGGATTTGGGCAGGTGCTATGAGAAAAACAGAGTGTGTGTTTCTGCACATTCAACACCCCTCTGGAGGCACTTTTTCCTCATGCTGTCACACCGGGTTACTTTCAGCACATGATGTGCTTCACAGGGATAAAAAAAGCATAGATATATGATTGTGCAGAAGACAGTAATGTTTAACACGGGGAAACTCTGAATAGTTTTGGAAAGAGCTATGATACCTGGGCTAATGCTGAGAAAAGGGGAGAAGATTAATATCAATCCTCTACAACTGAGATCTTTTCCTAGGTTTCCCAGTATAGAAGGTAAGCTCTGTAGAGCCTATGCTATTCCTAGTATGTCTATTTCAACAAACAATAAATAGATTAAAAAAATATTTAAACACCAAACACCCATAGAGAAATTGATTTTTAAGTGCTCAAAGCAGTAATACTGAGATTTTTATAAGAAGATATTTGAGATTTTCCTCTACAGATCTCAGGGGAAATTCACTCTTTATCTAACTGAAATTTAGGTAAAACTCTTGTTTCCCAAAAGTTAATTGGCAAATATTTATGTGAGATTAGGATTCCTCTGTTTGTTTGTTATTTGGTTGGGTTTTGGTTTTGGGTGGGTTTCATTTTTGGTTGCTGTTGGTGGTGGTGGTTTTTTTAAATCTACCAGAGGATCATTTCAAACTGAAAGAAGTAGCTGGCTATTTTATACACAATCTCACGCAATTAAGGAAAATGCAATGATGTCCAAACCTAGACATATACCAATCTACTTATAAAAAACCTTTTCCAAATCAAAAGTGATATTCAGCTCCACTGTGAAAACTGAAACCACAGAGAAATTAAAGAAGGCTATTGGTACAAGTGACTGTCAGCATACTCTCTCTTTTGGAGCCTATTTCTATAGCGCTAACAAGCATATAGTAATATCAAGTAATACCTAAAGAAAGACCAACAAAAAAAAAAAAAAGAAGTGCCTCTGAGGTCCTTCATTAAATGAAAGAGAGACAATTTGTATTATGTGATTTATCAAAAGATCTCAGGAACAGTTGAAATATATGTTTAAATGTATACGAGAAGATTATTCAGGGACTAAAAGAGTACACACTTAGTGATCTTAAATAAAGAGTGACACTGAAGAGAACCCTGGTTCTTACCATTCATGCTAAAGATGGAAGTCCAATCAAACAAAAGAGTCCAATTAATCAAAAAGTGATTATGGATGTTTTTATTGATACCTACCTTAATATGAATATATTCTTTTTGTAGAATGGTCTTAATTCCTTGGTATGACTTTACTAGTAGTAATAAAAACAAAAGAGAGAGAATGGTATTTTTAATGGCAAGAGCCATTTTGGGTGCTTTTTACTCAAATGAAATTTGGACCTATCTTCACAGAAACATGATTAAATATGTCTTCTTTATCACCTCCTGACTTTCCAGCAGATAAAGGCAAACAAATGTTCTTCATTAGAAACTAATCTGCAATTACTCTGCTCAGATAAGGAAACAGAAAAAGAAAAGTATCAGTGTTTATATCTTGGATATGTAAAAGGTTAAGAGAAAAATACCAACATGCTATATTCATTACTATAGTACAAGGTCACTACCCCAAGAAATACATCTCAGAATATTTCAGTGCAGTTCTTTGAAGTGCTATTGAAAATGAAATTGGCAATTAAGAAATAGCTCAGCTCAGCAAAGACAAGGACATACTTTGCCCAGTTTCAAGAGAGATGGAGGTAGTGAAGAACATTATAAGTGTTCGTGGTCTGCCTTGCAAAGCCATTTCTACAGTTTGAGAAATAAAGAACACAGGGAAAGCACATGAACATCCGTATGAAGTATTTAATATCAGTGGAGTTTGGAGTCTGTACGGCCTCAGTAAACAAGAGGGCTTGTCCCTTCAAGTACCACAGCAGCTTGTGAGGCAACTCTAGTAAAAATGGCTACTGGCATACATGCATAAATATTCTACCTAATGCTTTCTCCACAGTTGTCTAGTGAGTCGCTATGAGAGTATAACATCCTTCATATATTGAAATAAACAAAATAAACTAGTCAGCATTGCTATCATAATAAAATTAGTGAAAAAGGTATAAACCAAGTCAAAGCAATTGTTGAAGAGAAATACCCTAATCTTCTTTTCCCTCACTATTTTTGGACAGATAGTTCCATTAGGAAATTCCCCACCATCATCAAACAATACAGAAAATCCTTAAATTTCTCTAGGTTAATGGAAAGAAAAATAGTAGCTTTGATGGTCTGTATTATTAAGCCTTGTTTCATTGCAGAGTTATTACCTTTATTCCACTAGGAGCAGAAGGAGTTTAAGAACCAGCTGACTTTAATCTGCTCTCTTGTTCTAGTCAATCATGGGTTTTCCTGAGCAACAGGGAGGGGAAGATTCAGGTATTGACACTTGCTCCTGATTCATGTGTGCTGATGAAGCACAGCTGACCAGATGAGGTGCAAGTAGCATAGTTCTCCAAGCTTGAGTTTTCCAGTTGGGCATCAAATCTACTGTTTAGTTGCTTGACTAATACAACAATCTCTTCTACAGAAGCTTGGATAGGTATGTTGTGGACTTCTTTTGTTTCTGGCTATCTATATCTATGTAAGGATCGATTACTATCCACTTATGGCTAGATTAAAGGATCACTTCTTTGTATAAAAGCTGTTGTTGTTTGACTTCAAGAACAGTAATTAAATAGATGGATTTATATTTCCTGAAAAAAACCCAAAACCTAATTTAGCTGAGCCTTCTGTCTGTGTTTAGCTAAAATTCACTTCCCTTTTACATTACAGCAAAATTATGGCTTCATAGCATATGAGCTGTAGGGAGTAGGTAGGAGTGAGGTAAAAAAGTAAACAATTTTAGTAGCTGTTTCACTTCAAATGTGCTTCAGTATCGGTACTCTCATTGCTTTATAGCGGATGAATTTGGCTTACAGAATCTCTTATTTTAACAATTTAATATTTCGGTTCTCTACCAAAAGGGTGAGATTAAAGGTAACATGAAGAGAAGGATAACACTCTCTTTAGGAGAAATTATGGTGCCAGAAATGGCTTATATTTCTATACTTTTAAGTTAAAATACTGCCAGAAAAAAAAAAAAAAAAAAGAAAAAAAGAAGAAGTTTGGGGAGTATTTTTTTTCAAGAAGGAACTTGATTTGGTCTGTAGAAGAATATCAAATTGTACTTATTTATTTTAGATTGTTCTAAACCAGATGAGTTTAATCATAAATGGAATATTACTTAATGTTACAAACTAATGTTGATGATATTTCTTTAGATGACAAAATTTCTGGTGTAATGAGTGGGAAAGGAGTTGAGAAAATATTAAAAGGAATTAGTCCATAGGTTGTTAAGAAAATACTCCCGCATACATGTGTGTGCATTTAGCACCTAATTTTTCTTATATTCATTGATAAACTTCTTATTTGACTAAGGGCAAGTCTTCTGTAGTATAATACTTCAATGAATATTTGTTTTCTCATCTAAGTGCTTTGTTTACTTCATAGAACCTTTAAGTGTAGAAATAGGGGAACAGCATGAAATAGAAAAATCAAGGAAAAAGTAATATTAAGACCACAAACAGGAAATATATTTATGTTAAGAAGACATTTAATTCAGCATTTCTGAAGGAGTAATGTTTCAGTAATATTAAAATAGACCAGCAGGAGTCAATGACATGAATTTTGTACTGACAAATTGTAACCAAAATCTGTATAGCTCCGTTGATGTTACAAGTGCACTGTTTTACATACCGGCCTACCATTTTCTCTTCCTAATCACTGAAATCACTCAAGCTTATTACCTTGCTCTGTTTAATAATGTTTTAGCTAGAAAGCTGTTACTGAAACCACCTCAGTGAATGAATCTTCCTGTTTTCTTTTATCTCACATTACCTAGTTTACTAATGGGGTTTGTTTCTACAAAAATACGATTTTACAAGTAGGAACCAGTGACTTAAGTGACATCCAGAGACTTTAAAAGAAGTTTTTTTCTGCCTTTTCATGGATTTTTAGTTGATGAATATACTTCTGGATCCAGGATAATTTCTGGAACTGTGAAAACTCATGTCAATCCTTTGGGATTTAGTGATTCGGCCAAAATGCAGACAATCACAGTACTTTAATACACTTTTTTTAAAATGAATTTTCAATAGGTGTAGCAGATATTTTCTAATGCAATTTGAGTGTCCAAATTAATTAGTTTTAGTTAGTGGTTTGAGGTGGGTTTTTTTTAAATGACAGAAGTTGGATAGGGAAATGAAAGAAACTATACCTCAGCTGACAATCAGTCACTGAAGGAAAACTAATGGAGTAAGTGAAGAGAAAAAATTAAATGAAATGAGATCTTCCTGTGAACAATGTTCTTCTTTTCTTCTCAGAGTGGAAATATGGTCATTAGAAAGGTGTTTTTCTTTGAGATTGTAGTGTTGATAATAACTTTTAGGTCATTATCATGTCTTCTACTCTTATTAAATATTAGGGACGTAAGTATCTAAGTAATTATTGTATTGCTCCCTACTCAGTGGATTTGGACAATTAATACAAAGCACACTGTATAAAGACAACTTTAAATGTGAAAAATGTACTACTTTGTAATCTGTGATTTGACTTGTTTCTCCTTCATGGCAAGTGACTAAAGTTTAGACATAGGGAAAGAATACACAGCACTTTGATTTCCCCGCCCACTCCCATCTGCACATCTGGCTGGTTAGCATCTAATTAACAAGCACTGCTGGGGTTGTAAAACAGATTTTTTTTTTCTACTTTGTTGTGGGATTTTATATTGAATTTTCTTCTCAGCAACCAGATTTATGAGAAGTAACTATTTCTAGTTCCTGGAAAAGTTAAATGGAAGAGATCATAAAGAACTAAAATGTAATACTTTACTTTGCCAGGCTTTGTACTGTTATTATTATATTCTGTACACCCTAACAGTTTGGGATGTTTATGTAAAGGCAGAATTTTGTCCAAAAACATTAGCCAGAAAAAAGATACCAAAACAGTTGGTCCAAGTGTATTTGCATTTGCAGTAAGGAGAAGGGATTTGTTGTTAAATACAATAAAGAAGAATCTTGTTTCTGAATCTTAAGATGTTATTATATCATTAAAGAACTCTGATCTTCTAAAAAAACTAAAAAAGCCAAGTGGGTTTCTTTGTAAGACTTAGTAGTAACACTTGTACTAAAGCTTATGCAAATGTTATACATAGAATAATACAGTTAGGAGAATGAGTGGGAAACCTGAGAGCTACAAAGGGAAATGAGTAATCCTTAATTGATCATCTAAGTACTTTTTTTGTAAAAGATACATTCAGTTCATTTTGGAATACACTATTCCTAAATCAGATAAGCTAATGCCTCTGAAGATAATATTCTTGCCGCTTTTACTGTTTCCTTGTGTTGTCCTTGCAGATGTTAATTTTATTTATTTTAAAATACTTCAGAGGCTATTAATCTAGAACCATAAAATCTAAGATTCAGCTTCCATTTATCTGATAATATGTTGGTATTCGTGTCTGTCATCCTTACCATATCATCATCTACTTGTACATCACGTAAAGCATACCTGTTTGCCACTTATTAACATATGAAATTCTGTTAAATTTTTAGTCAACAAGGTAATAAACACTATGAAATTGTATGGAATTTAGATCTGTCAAAATTCCTACTTACAAGAAAAGTGTAAGATTTGCCAGTCTGTAGTGTTTTGTGTTTCATATTCAGCACTATAATAATAAGTGATTGAAACATAATGCTTTTTTACCATCTAAAAATAAATTACATAATACTCAAAAGGCCATGATGGCTATTCTGCTCCCATTCTAAAGCATAATGTGTGCCATAAGCCTTTAGCAGATCCAAATGGACAGAGAGACTGCCATCATTCTAAACATTTATGATCTTTGCAGTAGGACAGCCATGTGCAAGAATCATTCATTTTGTTTAAGTTCTCTTTCCAGTTTCCATGTGGTCTATGACTGTGAGGCAGTCAGGGAGGAAAAGTGGAGGGAGGCATAAGACTTAAGTCTCTTAGATAAGCACACACCTCCCTTCAGTATTTAATAAAGAGGCAAAATACAGAAAGAAAAATTCTGACAAATTGGATAAAAAATGTAAAATATGCTAATAGTATATAGGCAACTGAGGTATGTCCTGGCATCTCTTAAAAGAGCTTAGAATTGCTTCAAATGTTTGGATTTATGTGTGGATTAAACTAATTACCTTTTGTAGCAGTGTTACAACCTACTTTGTTAAGGGCAGTTGTCCTGTGACTTCTTTCTGTTTATCCCTCTCAATACAGAGTACTGGATATCGACATATCTCTTAATTCGTGGTGCTTTAAGGTGTTTCCTAAAGACAGTGAATTGAACTGAATTGAATTCAAGGAAAAATAAATAAGAGATAATGGAATTTAAAGGGTGAAAAGCAATAGTTCCAAGAGGAACCATCCTATTTCTCATTTTAACACATTTGAAACAAGACAAAGTTGTTTATGCATTTTCTTAGCTGGAGAAAAGTGAAATAATTAAAGCTTCTGTTCTTTCCTTCTGGAGGAAGTGTGGGCATCTGCACAGGCTGATACTCTACAAAAGCTGATACTCTAATTTTCATTTTTCTTCTGTTTCCACACCATATTTTAAGTATTGATTTTTGCCCATATAAGGGGAAGCAGTGAAATACTAAATTCATCTAAAGCAAAAATCACTCAAACAAATGAGAGATTGATAATGGATGTATTTTCCTTTTTATCTACTGTGTAATATTTCTAATCAAAAAAAAACCTGAACACCTGAATTGAATGTTTATGCTGACTCATACCAGCCAAGTTCCTAAAATAGCAAAGCAGCATCATTATCTACAATTCTAAAACTAAATTGCCATGCCATTGATCAGGTATTATATAAAAAGGCTTAAGCAGACTTCCCAGGGAGGCTCATTTCCATCCAAATCAAACCTATCACAAGTGTAACCCCACCCTATTTGTAGTGCCTGGTGGGACACACAGGGCTTCTGTTGTTTATGAAGTATTGCAGTGTAAGTAATTTGCCTGCGTAAGAGATCTATAGCTTGAAGGTCAAAGGTCTTGATCGCCTGTGACCCAGAAACAAGAAATGTTTAGGCTTTCTATGTACATAAAGTTTGGCCACTTCAAAACCTTTTGAATGTGCCTGTGCTGTGCCCCTGCAGCTTTATGTGACTCTTCTGTCTGCAGTAATTGTTTCAAAAATTCCTTTAAAAATAATACTTCTCAGGGACTCCTGGGCCTCCCAGACTATGAATAAAAAATACATTCACTGTCACAATTGAGCTCTTGGGAGTGAATAATATACTTGCCTAAAAGTTTGCTACCTTGGGTTACCGTTAAAACAGTATCTTAAACTGTGATTTCAAGGACAGTATTTATCTCCATGGTTTTAATTACCTGTGCAACTTTGGGTATGGTCATTAGCCTTGCTGGTTTTTTAACATGTTCCATAAAATCTCGGCTTACAATAATGCAGTAAATATAACAAACACATGCTACCTAAGAAAATACCTTAGGTTTAGTTAACTTCAGGTATCTCTCAGATGAAGAAAGGATTTTGTCAAATGATCTGGAATTTATCACTACAGCTGCTGGATCAGGCAGCAAGGGAAATTAATCCAAAAATATGCTAAAAATTTGAACACAGGGATTTTAATGCAGTCTTTTTCCCAGTCTTGAGTGTGATCTCAGCAACATTTTAACTGCTTTTATTTAAAGTATGCTAGCCACTGTGTGGTTAGCACTGATGGTCTCTCAAGGTCCTTGGCAATGAGATTTTTACAGTGAGTTGAATCTCTCCCTTGCCTTGGGCTAAATGTTAGTTCTCATAATGTTCCTTTCCTGGTTTTTGTTTGTTTGGTTTTTTGTTTGTTTGTTTGTTTGTTTTGTGGTTTCTGTTTTGTTTTGTTTTTAATTATTGTGGATTTTTTGTAGAGTACTGCTATGCTAATAAGAGACCTGTTAGAAATAGCCTAAATCTATTTTGGGCAAGATTGTTCTGAAGATGGTCAATCGTATGTTCATAGTTTTCCAGTTTGCAGATCTTTTTCTTTTCACTACTAATGAATGTAGGCTGGTAGCAAAATAGGGTTTTAAGAGCATAAAAAAAGATACATATTTATATTCAGTTCTGGGTAGAAAAGTTCTGCCTGGCACTACCCCAGCAAAGAGCTTCTTATGCAGCTCGTGCTGGTCTCTCTTGCTGTGTACAGGGGAAACATCAGGACATGCAGTAGGTAAGTCATCGTGGAGTGCAACTGGGGCAAGAGTTTACACCTGGGACCTTAAAGCAATTCCAGATTAAGTCACCCAGACTTGGTGTCTAATGGATATTTTGCAGAGACAGAATGTCCGTATAGCTCCAGTTACATGCTTATTTAACTGACTTAAGGCATGAGCCAATTAAATTATTTATTTTGACTTCAGTTTTTATGTAAGCTCAATCTCTGAGCTACCACCTTCTCAACCTTTTCACATGCTTCCAGTTTTTTTTTTTTTTTGCAACCTTTTTTTTATAGAAAGAGGGACTAAAGAAAAGCATTTTTTGACTATTTAAGCTTTTACATTTTTCTCTCGAGGCCTGGCTCAGGAGTAAAGAGAAAAGCATCACTATTTTAAAGGTCTCTGTCCCCTTGAAGCTTTTGTTGTATCCAAGTTGGCTAAAGGTGGGATGACAACTGAGAAACCTAAGTGGAAAGAAAAACTAGGATACAGTTCTGTATGCAGTGTTTAAATTATTCACATTGCTATTTCATTTGTCATTAGGAAAACTGCTGAAAATAGCAACATATCTTTTTCTAACTACGTCTCTTTTGCACAGCATGTCACTCTCTAGTAGTAGATATTAGTGTAGTCTTACATGGAACATGTAAGTTATTTTAAGATAAGCAGGTTAATTGTAATTCTGAAACAGACATGGCTTTCCTGCCTTTATTGATTGTCACAGTTTAATTGTTATAGCTGACAATGTTTTATCTCTTTTATGCATGGATTTTAGTCTCTCACAGATTAGATCCAACTATTAATTTTCCTTGAAGGGTGGGGACTTACAGGTTAGTGCAGACTTTAAATTACCATTTGTTTTTAAAGAAACTCAAGTAGTCAGTAGACCACATGGGCTGCTTTTCATGTCAGAAAATACCCCTAATTGTAATGCTATTTGTCATTTTAAGACTAGGAGTATGACCTGAGTTCCCAGGCCCACATAGCAAATAAACACTCATGTCTCATGGGAGTAGTACCACCATCCTACTACCAACTTTGGCTCATTATACTGAGATCGTTGAACATTTAGTCTTTTTAACATACTGTGTATGTGATATATGAGAATGAGTGAGTGAGTGTTGCTTGCAAATGTCCTCTGTTCATCTATAATATAAACAGGCCATACTTACTGGTCCCTAGGTAACCAGTTTCTGGCTCAGTGTTTAATCTGCAGTCTCCTGTAAAGATTGTGCGTTGGACCTGATTCTGTTTGTATTAGAAAATTATCTAGAGTTTGTAGAAATTCTAATGATTTACTATGCAGGATTCTAACATATATAACCTAAACTGAAAGTTATGATAACTCCTTTACCCTATATGTCATAGATGCTTAAGCAGTAAATCATTCTAGTCCTTGGGTTTGACCCCTAGACCATCTTTTCTTTGTCTTTTAGAGGCTACATCCAGCAAACTGAAGTTCATTAACTCATGAGCTAACACTGTTGTAGTTCGTTGCTTTTCCTAACTGCCTGCTCCTTAATGCTCTTACCTTCACTTTTTAAAATATTTACTAATGATTCATATACAGTGAATAATCTCACTGTAATGATTTGAAAAATGTTTCTTCCAATGTTCAGTTCTCTCTTATCTCATACTCCTAGAATTAGAAGAGAGAAAATGAGAAGGGTATGCAGGAAAGTCTATGCTGCACCAACTGTAACTATCTCATTATGCTCTTATTTGGATTGCATTTACCACCTCTTGCACTGAGGTTTTGATTTTTTTTCTAGATGTTCTGCTTTGTATCTGCTTTCACTCTTCTTAGTACAGTGGAACCTTCATTTTACACTTCTTTTTTCCATTTGGAAAATGTAGTCAGACACTCAGGAGAAACTAATTCATATCTGGTTGGGGTTTTTTGTTCATTTGTTTGGTTCTTTTTTTTGCATTTCCAGAAAGTGGATTTTCAAGGTGAGTTTTAGAACTTCCCTCTTGCATTAAGTTCTCAAGGTATCTTCATCTGTAAAGTCCCTCTAGGTGTGTTCCAGCACATATTCCTGCCTGCAGAGTTGTAGCAGGCAACCTCAGAGTCTCAGAATCTCGTCAACTCTTGTATTCCTCTCTTCTATTTTATTTACGGCAAACCATACATATCCAATTGTTATGGTGGTTATCAAACAAAAACATTCTCTTCACTACAGAAATCAGCCATGATAGCTGCTTTCTTCTTTTAGGATTGTTAAACTGCCTTTTGTATTAGACCTATGTTTCATCCATTACAAAACAGTGTCATAATTTCCTATCCTGCTGTAGTGGAGATAAATCTCTAGGTAGATGTTATCCTGAATACAATTTTTTTATGCTTCCTTATTTTTAATAGGAGTGAATACCTCCTTTTTCTCTTCTCCCTGCGCCCTACTCTCCCTTTGAGAACCAGGTTGCACCAGCAATCATGTCAACATGATTCTTCCTTCAGAACTCTTTTTGTTAGGTGGATCTCAGAAGCACTTCAAATACTAACCAAGAAGTAAGGAATTGCAAAATGAGACTTTTTACCTGCTTGTTGGTTACTACTCACTTAGTGGTAGTGAGTAGTAATTAATTAGTGAGCTAATTTAACAAATTAGCTTGCAAGTTCAAAAATGCAAACAGATACATTTGTGTCATTTAAACTGCATTTTCATCTATGCTCCATTCTGGGCAAGTAAAAAAGAGAAGCAGAGAAGTGGAAGTATATGAAGGCACAACTGGCAGTTTGATAATTCATGTAGTAAGTGCTCTTACCTGAAATGCACAGGATTTGTAAGATGAACACAATTGAAACTATACTATTATTTCTGAGTCCATATAACTTACAAATTTGAGTGCTGTGTGCTTTAGTTTGTTGGTTGTCTTATATTTCCACGAGATTAAACGTTCTCATTTCTACCATTGGTTTTTCATTTGTTTTCAGCTGTCTGAAATACTGGTCTTGTAACAAGACTGCATCTTACTTGGTCATTTAAGATTTTCTGCTCTTTAACCAACTCTAAATACAAAGTCACTTAAAATGATCTTCTATAGTATAATAGAAAACTCAAACTGAAAACCATAAATCTATTGAGAGCTGGCAGCAGGAAGTGACATCTTAACCACAAACCCAACTGAATATTTTATCTCACATGTACACATCTTTGCCTGTGAATGTACTTTTCCAGAAATGACCGTCAGTTGAATAACTGTGACAGGTGTCACCATCAGTTGGTCATCGGACAAAACTGCCTCTGATATGCTGACTGGTACATCAGCAGCATCCTTGCAGAGATCAATCTGCTAATGCAACTGTATTTTCCTTGCCTTGGTTCTTACAGGGGATTAATAGAAGTTACTCTCCATTACCTAGTAAAATGTTTTCAGTCCCGTGGGTGACAGTAACAGGAGTGTCTGATCTTATTTTACCAGCAATAGCACTGAGAGTCCCTTTCAGGTGCCACAGCATTGTTGAGTCTTTTCTTATCCACACAGTGATGGTCTAAAGTATTTGTGTCCTTATTTCTTGAGAAGATTCTGGATAGTCTGTATGAGTTAGGTAAGACTTTGGGAAGAAGGAATTACTGTAATATTAGTATGCCATCTTGGAAATACTAACACTACTTAGCAAGGGCAAGTTTTCTGATATTAGCAATTTGGGAACTTTTCTTCAAATATTGCTTAATCTCTACTTTAGAATTTTAGTATAGCATCTGTAACTTTACATTGAGCCATAAAAAGCTGTATGACTTGCAATATGAAATTTGTTTGTTTGTTTTGTTTAGATTTCTCTTCAGGAGCAAATTTTTGTAACTTTATAGGGAATGTTTTTTGACTTAATGATTAGTAATAAAGAAAGAAAAAAATATTAAGAATTTTTAGGAATGTAATAAAGACGTTACATAGAAAACACCAGTATGATCATTTAAATCTGGAACAAACATACAAGAACTTTATGCAATTCTTTTTTATTAATTTCAGCTATTAAAAAAGGTTTAAAGGAGAATAACAACTCTAATTAAATGTACAAAACCATATTCCTCATGAACAAAAGGCATACTGACTAGGACGCTTCAGGAAAAAGAAAACTAAAGGATATATGGAAGGAGGTTTACAAAATCAAGTGTAGGGGAGAAGGTGAATAGGGATTTATTTCAGTTCCGTCATACGAATGAGAGGCATAAAATAAAACCAGTGGTATTCAGAGCAAAACAAGGAAGACAGTTCTTCACACAACATTATTGAGCTGTCATATGGTGTTACAGATAGTGAAAAATTACATGATCTCTAAGTGTGACGGTTCAGATTCCTGGAAAAAAAAAAACTTAAGAACTGTTACCTAAAAAAAAAAGATAACATTTCTGCTTAAGAAGTTTTTAAACTGTATCTTGCTCAGAGAGAATGCAATTTCAGAATCACACAAAACAATCATCAGCTAGGATTACATTTTCTTGACAACACTAAATTATATATTTCACATTTTTTTTTCTCTGTCTGGTCAGAACAATGTGATTAAAATGACTTAATATGCAATTTTACAACGAAATGTGCGATCTTACAAACTCCAGGACCTTAAGTTTGTGGGCTGAGGTTGTACACTTTCCATTAAACTTGAAAATAAGAGACTCTCATCTTTCTCAAATTGTACTTATTACATGCTTACTCATGTAACAGTACTTGTCTACTGATAGAAGTGAGTGGTGGTTTTGGATGAGCCTGGAAAATAGGGCTCGGTTACACAAGAACTGACATTTCGGATAAAGATGACCTTTCCTTGGTGACACCAAGGAAAAGAAACTTGGTAATATGTAGTTTTGGTTTTTAGTTCATGCTCTGTAGTGGTTTGCTGTAGGTTCCTGATAGTTATCTTTAGCTATATTGAGTTTTACAGAGGCGGTATGAATTCCCTGCTTCTGATGAGCTTTTATGGCTTTGCAAACCCCGCTAAACCATCTTTACAAATTTTTGGTTGCATTGAGTTCAAAAAGGAATTATTAAATTAACAGAACAAAATAATCTTACCTAAGGTTATGTATCCAGGGAGAAAATCCTGGGTTTATAGTTAATTTCCCACATTATATGGTATTTGATATCAGTATTCCTCTTGTAAAACATTGTTACATGTTTATTTGACAAGGGAAGAATATTTTGGTGGGTTTTTTTGTTTTGCTTTCAGAACTAGGTATAAATATATCCAGAGGCATATAGTGGCATATCAGATTTTCCTCCATCTGTTGGGATTAGAAGGGGAAAATATAGGAAAAAAAAGTTCTCCTTTAACAAAGGGAAAACAACCAGTTAAGCCTTGTTCTCCCTTTCTGAATGTACACATCTTAAGTTTCCACAGTTTAAAAAGAAGTATTTTTGTGGGAGCTGTTTATTAAAATAGTATTACCTCTTTAGATTCTTGGCTTGTTTTCTTCTATTCAAAATAAATACTAATTTTTAAATGGAAAAGAAGGCATTTTTTTAATGACAGAATCAACTTACTGTAAGCCTCATCTTGCCCTTAAATCACATTTGCATTCCTATAGAATGAAGAAATAGAAAGATATGTTGCCAAGTTTGAAAAACAACACTTCCCTTGCTTTCAATACAGGATTGAAATTGATGAAGAATCAGAAATTGGTTTTGCAACAAAAAACACTGATGATATGTTGATATCAATTTTGCCAAGACCAACGCATTTGAAACCCAAAATATCTATAGATTTCTTCATCATGGGATAAAACTTGATCTAGGCATAAAACTTTCTCACTGAGGATAGTGGGAAATTTTGTTACTGATTTTTAGTAAACTTTGGATTTTATTTGTATTGGAATATTACCCTTCCATTCATCACCATCCCCCCAAGCAAATAACAAAGACAAGGCACTAAATTATATTCAAAGTGTAACTTATAATTTAAATTACATCTAAAGTGTAACTTATAACATTGTGACTTGAGTCACAGGCAAATAACTTTTCTGCTAATTAAGAACAATATAGATTCTTACTTCATTTTAACACTTGGGTCTTTGAATTGAAAATAAAACCTTGCTGAAGGGAAATAGGAAAAATCATGGAAATGGAGAAGGCAAATCTTTAGGGTAGGACAAAGTAATGCTTTCAGGGTTGAACATCAGACCCCAAAAGAGGAAAATACCTATTTAAATTGCATATTTGTAGTATCTTTACAGTTTTTCTGTAGGTAACCAATCTTAAGCAACATTTTGGCTATATGTTTTATTCCACTTATTTTGACTATTCTAGTAGCATGCATGTGACTAAGCAGCAGGATGTCTTTCATGTACAAAACACCAAGTATTAGTAAAACTGCAATCCTGTCAATCTTTTATTTAAACAAAAGAAAAAAAGAGGCCCCAGTAAAACTACTAAAGGTTAGTGTTTCTTTCTGCCAATATAGAATGATTACATGTATGGGAGGGTAACAAGCTGATAATTTCTGATATGCATGTATAAATAAATATTTTCATAAGATATAAATGTACTGTAAGAGTATTAGCAACATGCTTTCTAGTTTCCATAGATGTCTTGTGGCCTTCTGCCTAATCTTTGGAAACAATAACTGTGACACTGATGTATTCAGTGCTATTGTGCCTGTTGTATTAGAAGAAAAAAAAAGACACTTCAGAATAAGATATTCTGTTTAAGATACATTTGGATGAACCTGGGGTAAATCTGCCTGGGAAAATGAGATTTAAGTGTCTAGAAAACAAGATTAGCCTTTTCCATTTGATCTTTGGTGAAATCATGTTGAACTGAGATGTTTCAGAGTTGACAGCTCCTAGTGAACTCACTTTTTTTCACCTTATGGAATTGGAGAGCAGAGGCCACAGGCCCTGCTGCCCTTCTATTGTCTTATAGCTCTGTTGAGTCAATTCTCATGCAAGAACTTGTTTTGCATATATTGAGTAGCTAGAGCTTCACTAATAGTATTTGACATTATAATAGATGTCTAGCTGAAATTATAGAGAAAGATTAGATGGATGCAAATCTCTGTGATTAATAGGATATGTTACTTCACACTTTTTTTTTCTTCTCTGAAGTAAGAATACATAATGAATGTAATAACGTAATTATAGTTTTTACAACTTCCTAGAATTATTACCTCAAATAGGAGGCAAACAGTTAAATGACAACTACCTCTTTCCTGTTTTAATAGAAGTCAAGCATAAGTCTCTGTAGTTAATACAAAAAGAAGGTTATGTGCTACTTTTTCTTAATTATGTAATTATGAAGCCCACATGCATGGTATCATTTAAAAAAAATACTGTGTGGCAGACCAACCAGACTCAGGAGAAAAAAAATTGCAGTGGAATTATTATCTGTTCATAATTTGTAAAACAAAACCAGTGCTCTAAATAGATGTCTCATGTGGAAATTGTGTCTCGGTGCTCTCTTTCTAGTCTGCTAGTAATTCAGTTGAGAAATTTACATTTATTGCACAAGAAACTGAGAGTGAATAAAGCAGTATGGAACTTCCTCATTCCAAGGTAGGCATTTACTGCTTGCAATGAGAATGCCTAGAGAGGTATTGGGCAGAATGTTCTAAGCTGGGTCTCAAATATTAGAGAAACCAAGTGTTGCTTTCAGATAAACTAACATTAGTAGCTCATAAGACATGATATTTCTGAAAATCAGAACACTTGTAGAGAATAATTGATATTTAGATAAAAATGAAAGAATACCTGGAACACAGTTGTCTTGTTTCCATCTATTTAAGTCTGGTGACATGCACAAAGGGGAAGCAGTGCTGATTAAATTATAATCATAAATGTGGTTCCAACAGAAGGAACAGATCAACTTGTCAGGAGTTTTCACATCTGGTTTGCTAAAAAAAATATCATAATACATTTAAGTGTAAGGACTACCATAGTGCTATGTGAGTAAGGAAACTCTACGTGCTTCTCCACTAGTTTTTGGAATTCTGAGGCTCTTATTGAAAACACCATTCCACAGTAGTCTACAAAAAGCTGATCTGGACATATAATGAGTCATGCACTTGGTCTCATGCATCTATATTTCAAATTTAGAAGACTTCATAATTGTAGGTAAAATGCTTCATGTTTCTCCCCTATTCAAGTAGGGTCTTTTTTTTTTTCAGATTTTTTTTTTCTAACCTTTTTCATATCTGTTGTGAGCAGAACAGTATTCTAAATCTAGTCTGAAAGACGGAAAATGAAGTGATGTCGAATTTTAATACTTAATATGAAGTATGTTGGTCATCTATGATATAATCTAAGAGGCTTTGTGTGAGATTTTGTTAAAAGTTTTTTCATCTATAATTAAATCAGACTTTTAAAATACCCACCTGCCCACTTCTTTACATGGCAGGGTTAGAATATGTTTTGTGTATATTACATGATGCACATAGCCATTCCAGGAACCAACAAACTCTATATCACTTCTGTAAAAATCTCTTCCAATTCACAAAAAACCAAACCAAACCAAACCAACAACAACAAAAAAAAAAACCCAAAAGACCCCAAACCATCTTTTATGAAGATCATAAAGAGTCCAGCAAAGCAGTTTACCGCGTTAAATTAACGCTGTTACTAACTGAGCATGTCCTAAAATAAATGCCAAAGAAATGGAAAATTACTTCCACTTTGGAAGGGGCCTGTTGCTTTTCATGATAATAGACAATCAGATATTTGGCTTTAGACTAGAACCTTAACTCTGGCATGATGAAAGGGGGGTGAGATCCTCCTCTATTTGTTTTACTCTTTCTGAGTGCAGTTAGTTTTGATTAATATCTGCCCACACATGACTACTGTTGAAAAAAATTGTAATTCTCTCTTTGGATTTCACATTCTTTGGCCCCATGTGAGGCAGTGAATGTTGGCACAGTGCGAGAGGAATATCAAGGCAACAGTGCCCTTGAGGCATCCTGGCATTTGCATGAATTTGAAGATTTCTATGTGTTCCAGAGGCTGGAACAGTTCAACTGATAACTTGAAGAAAATGTAAAGCAAGCAGAAACAATTTTTTTTTTTTAACCTTTGCATGGAAAAATTGGTAGAAATAGCCTGTAAATGCCTATTTTTAAGATAAACCATCTTTTTAATGAAAGAAAGCAGTTAAACATACTTTGAAATGTCAAACTAACAGCTCTGGTTTGTTAAAACCAAATGGTTTGGCTTTGTATCTTAAGAGGAGGGGGAAAAGGAGTTTGCTTATGAGGTCAAGTGTTCAAGCCAACCTGAAAAAATGAGTAGTGTTATAATTGCTCCCACTGCTGTGCAAACATGAAGCTGACTGATGAAATGAGTTTGCTTAATTATGAACTCTGATACTATATATTTAGGGTAAACTTTTGAAAACTCACTGAATTTGAGCCCAGCTCTTTTTGACCTTGACTGAGAGTATATTGAACTCAACAAGTTGTTTTATTCCTACTGGTACTCAGCTTTATTATTATTTAACAAGGCATCTGTTACACAGTTTAACTAAACAATAGATCACACACTATGCAGAAAATCCCTTGAAACAACTATACATCTACACTTTGAAATTCTGTTTAAAAAAATAAAAGGGAATACACTTTTCCTCCATAGTTTTAAAAATCAATGATTTTTCAAGATCTCCTATGATTATTAACAGCCTTGCTATGCATATCACTACATGAGTAAATCTTTCTCATTTGAGTCTTATTGCTTTTGGCTAGATTACTGACATATTTGGATAAGATCAAGAAAAATCAAAATTACAAAAATCAATGTGATTTGAAAGAAGCATATTACAATGTAAAAAGATATAATTACAACTAATTATCGTTCCTAATTCCCTCTGGTTGCTTTAAAGGTTTCACTGCAAAACTGTAGACTAGAAACATTAGCCTATCAGGTGAATAGCTTCAGATTTGCGTGGAAACAAATATTCCTTTGGACTATTTTGATTTTTATGTAATTTTACCAACTAGAATACTAGAAATCCACAGATCCACCAAAACCAATCTATTTTCATTATAAGAGATTAGAGACTTACTAGGAGTAATCCAAGAGCAAAAAGCATGTGGTGCAGCCGTCTGCTATCTGCAATCCCTTTTAAGCAGAAAAATGCTTTTAAAACTATTGTGCAAGTTGTCTCATCTTTCTTGTAGCTGTCATTGTAGTCTCAGTAGCAACACCATGTAGTTTGGGTTCACTAAGCTTCACCAGGATACTTACCTAATATGGCCAGATCCCAGAAAAAAAAATTGTTTCTCCTCTTTCTTCTCTTTCAATGTAGCTGAACTCGTGGGCTTTGAAATGTTTCCTTTGACTGTATACTAGTCTGTAAAACAAATTAAAGTAAGCTAACACCAGGTTCTTCAACAATCTGACCTCCTCTGTACCTCCTCAGCTGGGACAACTCAGAACCCATCACCAGCACGTTCCCTCATCCCACAGTCCTTCCATGGTTGAGTGGCTGCTCCTGGCTGGTCCCATCTCAAGAGAACAGAAAAATAAAATGGAAGTATGACTTTTCTCTATCCTGTTTAACTGAGAGAGCTGTGAGTGGCCTTACACTAACCTAAAGAGATTAGAATACAATTATGACTAACCAATGCCATTACTAGGGGAAAAAACCAAGATCTGACTCGGAAAAAAATGGTGATTTTTGACCACTCAAAATTATAAGGCAGAAAAGATAAGCAAAAGTGACTTCTGTGCATCTCTGAAAATTATTTTAATGTAATAATGCACAGTTTGGAGCACTTTTTAATAAAATATCTGAAATTTTTAGCTTTTTAATTTACATGCTTGTCTCTCTACCTCCTCCTTCTCTATCCAGATCAGCTGGTTACCCTGGGAAGATGCCATCACTGCAGGGAGTCTTACTAAGAAGCTGGAGTTGGTTTTAGTTTTGAATACACTCAGGCTTATATTCATTATCAATAAAGAAGATTAGGTTGAGTTCCACAGCTGGAACCCGCTACTGAAAATGGTCTGTTGATCTACCCTTTGCACTTAAGAATTTTATGCTGGGACAGATTAGCTCAAGTGTCCCTGTGGAGTATAGATGTAGGTTTGCGATGGGATAGGAATTTAAAAAATAGATTGCGCCCAGCAGGTTACCCGCTTTTTTAGATCAGTAGTAACTGCTTAAATTCAAGTTAGAAAGAGATAAGCATCCAGAAGGATGATGGATGTGCTGTACTGAAGCTGCTTTGCCCAGCAATGATCTTGTTCCATGTTGCATGCATCAGTTTAGTGGTTAGTCTAGTTAGTCAGCATTAGTTTAGTTCAGCCTGAAGTGTTGAACGTCAAGAAACTCGTCAAAGGAGAGAGATTAACAGGTTGTGCTGAAATAAAGAAGCAGTCAAGAACAGGTCTAAGAATGTTTCTTATTACATAAATTCATTAGTGATAATGGGGAAAATTAGGGCAGCTTTCACTATACCACAGGGAATTAGGATCTCCGTCACCTTGTGCCGAGTGCTTAGGAATATGAAATTTCCTGGCCAGACAGGGAAGGAAGGAATTGTTTGTGGCCTCTGATGCAATCTGCATATCAGTGTGACTTTGTTCTTTGATTTGTTGTTTGTTTGAGTTTTTTTTCTTTCTCCCTTAGCAGATTTTGAAAAATGAAAAGGTTAGGGATTGAATTTTGAATCCTTACAGATAATGGCTCTTCATCCTTCTGGGTTTGTGCCCAGGATGCATCACTAGGTCTGACAGCAACAATAACACTCTTGATTCAGCACAAAGCATACCTTTTTTTTTTTTAAGGGAATATGTTACGGTTTTTATTAAGCAATTGTTTAACAGAGGACAAAACCTTCTTAGTAACCAAGTCAAGCATGTTACAAATTCGAACTGCTGGTAATGGTAACTTCTGGATTGGACATTTGTATGTAGGTTTCCTGTTTTGCTGTGTCTTATTTATTTAAAAAAAAAAAAAAAAAAAAAGGAAATAAAAAATCCAAAACTTCTGCTTTATTGTTTTTCTGTGATATTTATCTAAAAAGCTGATACATGGGATTTGCTTTAGGTTTTTCTTTTTTACAATGGAATCTAGTTTAAGGATGATGGCAATAGCACTCTTTAATAATTTCATTAAAAATTATAAAAAATAGTTTACAAATTGGATTTCCTGTGTAATTCCTTCCAACCCTATCTGTTGGACTGACTTTAAGTGCAATAATAATGTGTGAAAGTAAGTATTTTTGTTATGATTAAGTGTACGTGGTCTGAATATGAGACTAAAAGACAAGAGCAAATTTACTTTGTGGTTTGGACCCGAATAAATGAGGAATTGACTAATTTTCCCTCAAAATATAAGATATGTTCTCTTGGCTTAGACAAACCATCTGTCTAGACTGTCTATCCTTTTAAGGAGACCACACTGACTGTGTGCAGTCCATTTCCTTCACGCTTTCCCAGCTTCTGCGTTCATTGAATTAGAGATGCAACATTGTACTACTCCTACCTTTTTTCCCCTCTCTTTTTAAAACAGTTTTTGGTTCTGATCTCCATTACTATGTCTGATCCATTTTTAAACCTCACAGTTTAAATCTCTCATAACAACAAATTCCAGAAGTTCACTACCTGCTGTATCAAAACAAAAAAGCCCCAACAACACAAAACCAGAACCCAACCCAAACCACAAACCTCTCTTTCAGCATTTTTAAACTCATCTCCAACTATTTTCAACTATATGAAAAATGAAAATGGGCCTAAGCAAGAATCTTAGACCTCAATATCCCCACATTTCAGCATTTTTGGTTTCTGAATCAGTATGATGGCCTGAAGCCAACCCTGCAGTGTGGATCAACAAGTCTGGAGGGAAGTTTCAACCCTTAAATAAACCTTGTAATAGCTAATAACGCTTTTTCTGAGCTCAAGGAATCAAGGACAGCACAGGTGGAATACACCTTTACTTTGTTATACTTACAGACGAGATCTAAGGAGCAAGGACAGCAAAGACAGATAGGCTTAAAATTGGAAATAATGTGCATAAAATGAAAAAATTACTAGAAAAAAATAGTGATTTTCTGTTGGGAAATGTGAGTGCTCCACTTATGTTGGAAGAGTCAAATCTACAACTGCAGGAAAGGGAACATCTGGCTTGATAGAAAATCCTAAAAAAATATTCAAGAGTTACAGCTTATTGCAAGCTGAATATGAAGCTGCCTATTGAGCAAATACCACAGGAGAACGTACACACGAAAGAATTGTTTGGGGTGTTTTGTTCTGCACAATACAGGTCAGTTTTGCAGTACCCTTTTTCAGTGTTGGGCACTACCTTTCAGTAAACTCCTGGATAAACTAAAGGTTATTCAAATGACAGTTATAAGGATAAATATAGCTTTAGAAAACAAAAATCTATAAAGCCATGCTGGAAAAACTGATCTTATTTGGCTTAAAACAAGAAGATTATGTAAGGAAGGATATGTGTTCAAATATGTAAAAGGCTATTTTAAATAGGAGAAAAGAATTGACTTTGGTAAAGAAAGCCTATTTAGGAAAAATGAGGATCACTACAACAACTCATTACACTATTCTGAGTTTGGAGGCAAATTGATCTCAATACTGTTTGACAATCTTTTTAGGTTTTAATACTTCAGCATTCTACATTTGAAGGGTTTAGCATATTCTTAATTTCCAGAATAGGCAAAATATTGAACAGAAAATTTGAAGAGATATGCAAGAATAGAGTTAGTGGAAACTGCATCTCTTTATAGAAATAATTATTTCTGCCATTGTTTTAGCAACTATAAAGAAAAGTCTCTTGAATTGGTTTAGGACTGTTTTGTCCTATTATATTCCCAAATTTTATATGCTATCTCATAGACTGTCACTTGGAAGACTACTGCAGGAAGGTATATATCATGATAAGTGTTTTTATGTTTAGTGGTTGTGTGCTGTTAGGTCCTAATATGTTTTGTTTAATCTAAGTTTTGTTTATTTAGTGACATGACTTCAGCTATACAGTTTAGATTGTGCACCACTTTCAGTTAAGAACCAGCATAAATTTACAATCAGTCATTTTATTGTTTATAATCAGAGGCTATAAAAATAATAATCAGTTTACAGGATATAAATCAATATCCTATGCATACCTGTTCTTCTGTGAGACCTTACATCACAGGAAGAAAAACTATGGTAAAGAGAAAAATCCTAATGTAAGTCAGCTAAATAAAATATATGCTAGGGCTTTCTCTGTTCTAAATTTAGGGCAGCTTTACAGACATGTAATTTACTTTGAGTAATTCAAACTCTTTTCTTGAGATGCAGCCTTGTGCTGTCCATTTTTGCATTATATTAACCCCTTATTATAGCAAAGGTTGCAGGGGTTTTACACTATTGCAGTCATTTTGTCTGTAGCGTAGAGAAATTCCAGTGTTAGATGCCAATGGTTTTGAATTTAACAGTTTAAAAAGGAAATCATTGAGGACAAAGAAATCCCAATAATCCTGTAAGCCTTGCATATCAACTGGTGTCGAAGGGCTGAGGACCAAGGATTCTTGTCTTGTTAGTTAATTTTCAAAAGGCACCAATTTTCATACTAAAAAAAGGAGAAACTTCAAGATAATAAAGAGCAGGCTGCTAGGTCAAGCATTGCAGAAAATGATTTTGCACCAATGATTTCTCATTGAACTGATTAGTCCTGGCAATAATTTTGGAGAAAATAAAGGGATAGAATTACATTTTAGGACTCCTAGCTGAAGGTTTGATGTAGAACAGTTTCCCATGGGTTACGTTTTACAGTGAGGATGCCTGATCAAAGTTAAGGAAAATATTTCAATTGCTATTGACGATCTTCAAGCTACCATGTTTAGATCGTTTCCTAAATGATGGCCCATACCAAACAAAAGACACATTTTTGAATGTGCTTGTGATGAGTGAGGAAGTCCATTACACACCTAATCAGTAAAACTGGCAGTACTCCTAAATATTTCCACTAAGTCATGTTTTATACAAATAAGAGATTTTGAGAAGCGGACTACAGCCTAAATCCACTGTAATTTTTCAGTAGCTAAGTCTTCTGTAAAGTTGGTTACTCTGAGTAGATATGTTATATGATAAAAATGTGTAATAAAATTTTGGATTAAATAATTCAAGGGCAGAAAATGCATCAGTGAGCAGCTGTTCTGTTCAGTTTGGCACTGAATCTGAATTATCTTTTTCTTTCTTTTTTCCCCTATACATTTACAGCTAATTTACAGTATCTACATAGGACATTGATATTTAAGACATTGATCAATATCCATTTTTTTTTCCTATGCTTTTAAGCATGACAGGAAATACAGGGGAGTCCTATCTGTAGAGGAACTAAGGAAGCTTACTTATTTACAATGCCTTCATCTTTTGGAATGACTCCAGAATGGCCCTTCCATAGTCTTTTGAGTTGCTCCACTCAGGGAACAATGTTTTCTAACTTTGAGATTTACATTAAACATAAATTCCACTGAAACTCACCAGTGTGAGTTTCAACACACAAGACTATGTGTATTGAAAAAAAGCAAATCATGCTATCTGTGATTTTAACTCTTGGGTGCCTCTGCATGTCTAATTAGTAGGAGAATGCAATGGAGATTACTTTGAATCAAACAGAAAAAATAAATCTAAAGATAATAGAAATGTCATTCTGTAAAAAGAAAATATTTGTTAGTATTTAACTCTACAATAAGCAAATAGACCACATTATGAAAGCATGCTAATGATTTTTCTTGCTGCTGTCTTCTATTTCCCAGTCTCAGCTTACATTTCTTGTAGTGGTTCCTCTTTGACTTTTCATTTTGCTAATGACTGGAAGTAGGAAACAGGTATTGAAACATATCTGTGTTTTAGAAGCAGAATGTATCTGAAAGGAACATACCAGATATGTCTAGATATAGGAGAGGAATGTGTTTGTCAGATGTATGTTACACCAATTTGAACAAGGGATTGGGGCTTGGATTTTTTAAATTCATCCTTAAAGCAACATAAAAAATAATTTGAAGGAATTTTATTTCTGACATAAAAAAAATTCTTTCTTTTTCAACAGTAACTATTGCTGCCATTGAAACATAATAGGATAAGACCCAGACCTGTGTCTCTACACTGTTAGGGATATCTCTTGAGTAATTTGTGTTTATAAGGTCAGTTTATTGTCAGCGTACAGTATCACTTAGAATTGTAAACTAATTGTCCTGTAGGCGATTTATTTTTAAGTTGAAGACACAAGGGGAATATTAATTATTAGGTGGTAGTAAAAGGACAAAATATATTTAAATTGGCAAACTTTTAAATTAGGCATCTTTTAAGGGATGGAGAGAAATACAGTCTAGATTAAGCAAAATCTTAGTGGCCCAGAACCAATGGCATATTTATTTGTTTGTACACTGAACCTATCAAGCATCATAGATTTCAACCACTTTATTTTTTAAATCTTTTGATTAGACTGTGACTTGAGCAACTATCCCTATGATTACTGGCTTTCAATTATACACGTTAAACTCGCTATACAGGACAGTTGGTAGAAATGCTCTATTACATAAAATCCCTTGATCCCATGATGGATGTTCTATGAATTTGTTGGGGGAGGGAAGGGGGGGAATGAAAGAGCTGGGGAAGAAAATAATGAAGACAGCTGATATTATGATGGCACAGCAGGAGTGGTATGTTCCATCCCATTTTGAGATTTAGTTACGGGGAGGCTTCTTGCATGGCACTCAGTTACTGAAATAATATTATCTGTGCATGATTTGTCAGGCAGGTTTAATAAAACCTGCAAATAATAAAACATTCTGCAAGAGAACTTCCTTTCTACATCAGCCTGTGATGCTTTTGAGGGATTTTAACATGTTTAAACTCAAATCTGTAATGCTGTAGTTCTGTTTAGATGGATTTTGCATCCTGGACTATGCTCTCTCTGGGCTTTAATCCTCTGCTTTGATCTGAAGCGCTGTAAGGGTCCCATGAAGAACAATGGGCCATTTAATTTATGTACACTATTTTGTATCTTCATAACTGTTGTGCTTAACTTCTACCCTGTCTTTGTGTCATTGCTTTACTCTGTTGTAATGTGTTTAAAAAAATATTAGTACTTCAATAATTTTCAATAATTATACAAAATCTTAAAATGCAGATCTATTTAAACTTCAGATTTCATTCTGATTGCTTTCTAGCATCAAAATAATTTATCTGTGTAGCAGCAAGCTGAAATACTGTCTTGGAAATTATAAGAAATAAATAAAAAAGAACAGGAGGTACCTAAAGGCCTACTAGAGACACCTTTATGTATAACTCCCAGAATGTTGCTCCCAGAATAGTTACATAATGGGATTCCCGAAGAATAAGAGCAGTGTAACATGAGGAGACTGCCAGCATCCAATCAAGGCAGTCAGTGATCTGCCCCCACAGTTGGTTCCCATACAGTCTTGTTACCAAAAGATGTACTCAAGTGATGCAGAAAACAATTGAAAAGCTTTCTAAATATTTACACAAGGTTCAATAAGGCTGATCACATCAAGTAAAAAATAACAGTATAGAGAATAGAACTTTTTCTTTTTGCATAGCTGAGATTTGAGCAGTGTGTTTCTTTGATAGCAATGTGCATTTTTAAAAAAACAAAACCACAAACTTTAAATCACAGTGTAACTGGAACACAGTATCTGTGCTCAGTTTTATTTCGGACTCTGAATGGGGTGTTACTTCTCTTCAAAGGCGGCTCCAAGATGCCATTGATAGGAAGACTACAAGTAATTATGGTACTCTTTGGGTTACTCTGTTTTTAACATGAAAAAATCTTTTTTTCTCAGCCAGAAATAGTTGTATACTCTCTTAAGTGAAGCTGCCAACACTGCTCAGCAAGTAACTGATTAGGATTCACAGAAATTGCCTTGCACGATTCCTCTGTGCGCGTTGTGCCCAACTTCATCCCTTGGTTTCGGAGCCAAATGAAATGACTCGGGCACGTTGCTCTCCCCTCGGGGCTTGTACCTACAAGGGGCTTCGTCTCGTCGGAGCCGGGACGAGCCCAGTTCTGCGGGGCCGGGCCCGCTCTGCTCTCCTCCCCTCCCCGGCAGCGCCGCAGCTCGCCCCGGACGACCCCTTGCCCGCGGTGCGGTGCGGTGCGGTGCTATGCGATGCTGTGCGCTCCGCTCCGCTCCCCGGGGCGCCAGCGGCAGGCGGCGCCGCGGCAGCAGCAGCAGGAGAAGGAAGAGGTGGAGGAGGAGGAGGAGGAAGGCGGCCGGCCCCTCTCGGCGCGCAGAGGCGCAGGCAGAGGGCGCTTTCGCCATGCGCGGCCCCCGCCGCCGCCGCGCAGCCCCAGGCGCCGCGCACCCCCCGGGCGCGCCGCCGCTGACAGGCGTCCGGCACGGCGGCGGGAGCGGCCGAGCCCCTCGGCCCCGAGCCCCCGGCCCCAGCCAAGGGAACTCCCACGCTGCGACCGACCGCTCGGTCTCGCTCTGCTGCTCGCTGGCTCTCCCCCTCCTTCCCCTCCCTCCTCCTCCTCCCTGCGCTTTCCACCTCCCCTGCTCCTGAGTGAGCGCAGCCTCGGATGTCCGGTTTCCTGGTGGGTTTTTTACCTGGCAAACTCTGGATAACTTTGGTGAGAATTTGCGAAGCGGCTGGGAAAGTTGGGAACTCCCCTGCAGGCGTCTAGGAGCTTCTGCTGCCGCATCTTCTCCATCCCGCGGATTTTACTGCCTTGGATATTTGCGAGGGGAGGGAGGGGGGAGAAGGACAGCGAGAGAAGGGGGGAAGAGGAAGAGAAGGAGCCTCATAATTTCGCCTGCATTCCTCCGGCTGCCCCGCGGCCCCTCTCCGCCCCGCACCATGCACTTGCTGGAGGTGCTGTCCCTGGGCTGCTGCCTCGCTGCCGGCGCCGTGCTCCTGGGACCCCGGCAGCCGGCCGCTGCCGCCGCCTACGAGTCCGGCCAGGGGTACTACGAGGAGGAGCCCGACGCGGGGGAGGCAAAGGTAAGACGGTGCCCCCGCTGTAGATGCCAGGTCCCTCCTCTGGGCATGTGGCTTCGAGTCCCCTTGAAGGGACGGCTTGGAAATCGCTCCAAGGAAAAGATCTGCGAGAAGCCTTTTGAAGTGGGGGGATTCCTGAAAAGTGGGGGAAGGATTTTTTCTTTTTAAATGTCTGGATTTTCAGGGTTGCTGGAGTGCAAGACTGCGTGGGGAACAGCTGCATTTACAAAGAGACACGAAACACCTGATGGGCAGAGGCAACCCACGGGCTGCGGTGCTGTCGCGGTGCGGGGGCTGCCCGGCGGGAGCGATCCCGGCCCCGCGGTTGGCAGCAGAGCTGCGACGGGACACCGGCCCGCGGGCTGCGGCTGCTGCCGGCCCTGGCAGCGGGGGCGCGCCCCGCGGGCGTCTCGGTGCGAGGTCCTGGGCTGGGGAACGCGGGAGGGAGGGCTGAGAAACACTCAGGGGAGCAGCTGGGCATAGGAATGAAGCGGCGAGGGAGGCGGGGGGGAGGCGATGACAACGAAACCTGGAAAGTCTCTTGGAGTTACTGACGCTTTGGGTGAGCTGCTGCTGCATGACAGAGTTGACGGGGGCTGTAAGGTGACTCTCGAAAATCTCAGTTCTGCCCAGACGCACGATGAAGGTTGGGCTTAAATTCTCGGATTCCAGACACAAATTCTCTGTTAATTTTTGTTTGCATAGTAAGTTTCGTAACAAAATTCAAGTACCTTGGGTACTTTGGTACTTGTGGTTTTGCTGTTCCCGGTATGCTGATGCATAAGAAAGATGCGTAGTATGTGGCTGTATAAGCATGTGGCATTGTTAGGAAGGCCACTGATGTCTGAGGTTATTACAACTCTTACCCTCGTCTCATTGTTTCTGACATACTTATTGAAAGCAATCCTGACCCAGCTCATTCATTACTCATTTCAGCATGGGGTAGGGAGGGAAATGTGTGGATTAAAAGTTAAGCTCATATTCTGATTTCCCCCTTCGCTCCTCCTCCCTCCCCCCATTTTAATTTTACTGATTAAAAATTTGGGAGATTTTACTGTCACTACATGGGAAGTCAAGTTTTTATAATGTACATTAGCTGTACTTACTTCAGGTATTCAAACTGTTGTAGACTATATGTTGTATACAGAAGTCATACTTTTCAAATAATATTCTGCATGGAAAAAGTATGCTGTAGTTTCTCATAAAGTATTTTAATTTTAGCCAAATGCTTACATTGCAATGGTCTGAGTGCTTATAGTGATCATATTGCTCAAATGTTTATCCAGTGTTTTTCAAACTTAAGTTATTCAAAAATAGGAACACAAAATCAATTCAGCTGGCCACTCATCACTTTTTATCACTATTTATACAAGTTTTAACAAAAAAACAAAACCTCAGAACTTAGTAGAAGGTAAAGTTACTTCAACTGTGTACAACCCATGACTATAAGTCAGGTATTTACTGTGTGGAATTGGCATTTGAGTTGTAAAGCCTCAGAATAGTTTATGCTGAAAAGGTAGAAAGAATCCAAATTGGAGCACAGTGAACATTCGGACACCTAAACTGCTGAGGTAGAACAGCTGATAATGAAAGTATTGACCTCAGTTCCCATGCACATGGTGTGGACAATCACTCTGTTTCTGGAAGAAACCTCGAAATCTTTGAGAGCTGCCACTGTACTGCATTGTGTGGAAGTGCAAGTGCTCCCTGGAAAAAGAGGAACTGTCAGCAAACCAAAGGAAGGAAAGGTCAAGAGACTGGGAAGTGAGTGGGATAGCTATGTGTTAAGTGATTACGTTAATAGAAAAACGTTTTTGTGCCTGACTACTCGTGAGTAGTAAGCAGAGAGAAAGACTCTGGATCCAAACAGATTTAGTCATGTTGGAAGTCTTTAATTGTGATTTTGTTGCTTTTGCTGGAACCGTTTGACTGAGTACTGTGTTTGTTAGAGTGATGAGTGAATATTGAGATGAATATCTGAGTAATTATGAAAGGATTAAGTAAGTAAACTGCAAATAATTGTTTCAAGTATAAAGTCCCCTGCTTGAACTTTGTAAACTTCAGTGAAATTCATAGGTGTTATGCTTCCTCTGTTTTGACTTCCCAACCATATACCATGTTGCACCAAGTTAAGCATCTGATGCCTAAGCGCAGGTTATACAGTCCTTTGTGTCAGCTCTTTACACATTATCTTTATTTCTCTCTACTCCTACACTAGGAACTTTAGCTTTAAAAACGCTTTAAAAAGTGTGGATGAAGTTGAGGGTCCTCCATCATAGAAAAAGCTGGGCAGAAAACAAGGGTATCATGTTTTTGAGCAGGTAATTTTTATGTATTAATCTTGTCTAGAAATTTGCAGCAACTTGAAAGTCTTACAGATATAAATAGTAGTAGTTCTTCATACACAGCTCTTGCAAGGGCATGTTCTGCAGCAAGTGGGCACTGATAAGTTTGTGCAACACTGCCTTCCCCCCCAACCCCGCCCACCCCGTTGGTTTTTGGTTTGTTTTTTTTTGTGGGGTTTTTTTCAGCCTAAGGGTAAAGTTCGTTATTTAACAAGCTTTCAGGGCCCAGATTAATACTCTTCAGCTGAACTGTCAGCTCAGTGGGATGGGAATGAACCTTGCCCGTAAATCACCTCTTTCGGATTTCCTGCAGCATAAGGGGTTGCCCCGACGAGGCGACCCCTCGCAGCCGCAGCCCGCCTCTCCCCGGCGGGGCAGAGAGGGCGCCCCGGCCCCTTCTCTCCGCCTGCGTGGCTTGCTGCGGAACGTAACCTGGTACTTCAGTTGTCTCTCTGCTTAAGGTGGGCCCCTGGGAATCAGCTCTCCTGCCCCCAGATTTCACGCAGTTTGGCAGGGACCCGCCGCAGGAATGCTCGCGGCAGCTGCAGCAAGGAGAGGGTGAGCTGTTGTGCCATACTGGTGACTTGAAACTTAATCTCCCTGTACTGTCTATTAATGTTTTAGTAACTCTTACACTGGGTTTTGTCTCTGGCTGTTGTTCTTTAGGTAATTTTGAATGGGCAACGTGGAGTGAATCTGTAGTGTCTATCTGTGAGAGAACTATTTAAAATAAATAAAATAAACTTCTGAGGTTATTGAAATGAAGGTGTGAGAGTAGCATGTACATAGAAGTCATTAATGGCAATAAGATAACAATAGCAGAGCTAGGTTATTATAGTAACAATAACTGGAATGAAGCCACAGAGTTGCAAGAATTTGTCCTAGCTGCACCATCATTTTGTTACATAGTCTAACCTTTAGGATTATGAGACTATACAAAAGCAATATTGGTCAATTTTCCCATTTAGTTTTAAGAGGTTTAAAACTATGTTTATGCAAGGATTCTTAGTTTTGTATTAGAAAGGGACTAGCAAATGAAAATGTACTTGCCTGTTCTAAAGTACATCCCTGAAAATTTCATCAGGGCCTCTTTACAGAGACAGCAATAAAGTACAGAACTCTCTGTGCAATGATTCTATGATTTGCTTTTTTTGCAGTGAAAATATATGTGCTTGCTTGAGTTGCATTTATCTTGGATGCTACCTCACCAGAGATACATCTTGTTATTATTATCGTTTTTAAATTATTTTAAATCTGACCTAATAATACAATGCTCTTTGTTGACGGCTAACAGAGTTTAAATATTGTTAGTTAGCTGGAGTGTGAGGAAAAGCAATGTGTTTCCAGGGTTTCCTCCTGTCAGTGTATCTCCACAGTATAATCTCAGACCCATCAGATTTATGGCCACCTCTGAGTTTATGAAGCGTGCTTTACTCTGACTTATGATGTTACATGCACTGGTGAGAGATGAGGCTAGATTTTCGGCTCTGAAAACATGCATAAACCTCAGTCCCAGTGCTTAGGTTGTTGCTTAAGTGCTAAATAGAGCGCGTAGGGAGAATGTTATTTTTTTCTGCTGCTGCTGTTTAGTCTGCTGCAATTTTTTTTATTATTCGTGTGTAGCCACTCTCTTTTTAGACACGTGCACACAGAGGGATTATTTTTTTAGAAACACGATTTGTATCAGATGAAACAGGATGAACACTGGTAATAGTAACTATTATAAAAATTAAGCAATGCTTCTGCAAACATGAATGTTAAACCTTGGTCTGGGCTTTTAAGTGAGTAAAGTACTAAGCTCTAAGAGCTCAGGGCACTTTTTAGTTCTCAGTGTAGGTATGTGCATTCCTGGGTATCTTGTGTAAGTATGCTTGTGTGCCTGACTGGGACTTCAGTTATTTGTCAGCAGCAATCCCACGCTCTTATAAGGGTTCTAAAAAGGTTTTAGAGATCACTTGAACTGCAGTGTTAAGGGGCCTACAGAAGCATCCCAACAGAAAATTATTTTTATGCTCACTTAGGTTCAGTGTGTGTTTAAATTCTTGCCTGTTTTTTCAAGGATGTGTTTCCATTTATTTTAGTAAAAATAAACCAGGACTTATTCTTCGGGCTGTTGAGGGTGATGGTAATAATCCTCTCTCACTTATAGCCTGCATCCAGGATAGAAAGTCTGTCTAGAACCTTGTGTTCAGCTGCTGCTTTTTTGAATGTGGTTAGTGATTCATTAAAACAAAATCCTTGGAACAAAGGGAATTCCACTGAAGTCATACTAGTTTCCTATCAAATGTAATATCCTGTTTAATGTAAAAAAATGTGCTACAGCTGTTTGTAGAATGATTTATAAGAAATTCCAGGCAAGGTTGTTACTTGAAATTCATAAGCTCTTTCAAAGTCTTAGTTGCTTCTTAAGAGTTTTGTTTGGTTAGGTATTGAATTTTGCTTAGTAAGTAGGATAGATATGAATTTTTTCATACCTATTATAAATATTCATTACTTTTTTTTCTAATTTCACCTTCTATTCCGAGTGATACGTAATACCAAGTTTCCCCTGCATATAAATGTGTATCTGCTCCAAAGACACTAATGGCTGCATGAATGGCACCAGAATTCTAATTTAAAACATTAGGGGAGTGTGGAGGATTCTTTGTTGAATTCCTATTATATATCAGTTTGTCAACTTGTGTGTCTTCTTTTGTGTTTATCTGTCTCCAGAAGTTCTTCTGGTGACAATATTTGTATTACTTTTCCCCCTCTCTTTGTTGCATTTCAGATGTTAGTTAGGAAATAGCTAAACTGTAAGACATTTATTCTATTCTTCCATTGTAATCATCATAAACCAATCCCTCTAGCTCTGTAGTAGTTGTTTTCTCTTTTGACATTTCCTAACTTGTCTAAGATAGCTATAAGTCCTTAAAAATATTTAGAGACTGCAGTCATTGTGGAGGGAGTGAGTATTATGGTAAGAAGAAAAGTGACCAAGAGAAATGGTGTTCTTTGAGAGAGGAGGAGAAAATACGGTGAAAAACTTCTCATAACTGAAGAAAAAAATAGTAGTACTTGGTGTATTTTGGCTATATTGTAGTCTTTACTGAGTATGGACGAGTATGTAGCCATCCTACATGTAGTTACTAAGGCTATACATCTTCTGCAGGAAACTTTTGGGATTCTGATTATGGTTAACTTCAATGAAAAACGATTGCTTGGGAAAGTTAATGACATTAATTGCCTAATACTACCATCACTCTGAAGTAGTCCATACTGTTCACATAATGGCTTCACCTACTCAGTGACAGTTTTCCAGTAGCCTGACTTCAAGGATGCAGCTTAAAAACTGTTGAAGGTGTTTTACAACCTGTTCCTTATTGAATCAGGCAGGGCCTTTTATACTGGACAAGGGAATATACTGGCAAATACTTGGACAATTCTGGGAAGACACCAGGAGGCTGCTGGGGAGCAGATGACACACATATTTCTCTCTGGTGTCAAAGCTGTGGCATCCACTGTGTTACTCCTACCTGTTTGTGGCAGCATTGAGAAATACGTAATTTCAGGAATCAGATATTGTCTGGAACAAAATCCTTTACACCGTTAAATGGTTTAATTCTTTGGCTTTCCTTACTCAATAATTGTGCTCTGGTGAGAAAGGGAGAAGAGAGGAATTAATGGAAGGGATAGCTTCTGAGAACAGATGCAACACCTGTCTATTTCCTATTTTTTTTCTCCAAAGGAGACCTGTAGCAACTTCCAAACACCCCACAAGCATATGTGAAATTTTCTGGTATTTCTAAAGATTTTCAGAAACAGTATTTATCCTGCTC
Organism: Lophotriccus pileatus; assembly: GCA_035583135.1. Taxonomy (NCBI): domain Eukaryota; kingdom Metazoa; phylum Chordata; class Aves; order Passeriformes; family Tyrannidae; genus Lophotriccus; species Lophotriccus pileatus. The sequence goes on along the minus strand of JAWWES010000133.1, from coordinate 37,823,397 downwards.
TCCTGATGTACTTAGCATTGGTGCAGCCTAACCTTGAGTTCTGTGTGTGGTTCTGAGGCCCCACAATTCAAGAAGGATGTGAAGGTCCTTGGATACATTGAGAGGAGGGCAACAAAGCTGGTGACAGGGCTGGAAGGAGTATCCTATGAAGAGCAGCTGAGGATTCTATGTCTTGGAGAGGAGGAGGCTGAGGGGTGACCTCATTGCTCTTTACAGCTTTCTGAGAAGGGGAAGTAGAGAGGGAAGTGCTGATCTCTTCTCCCTGTGGTACAGTGGTTGGATGCTTGGGAATGGTAAAACTGCACCAGCGGAAGTTCAAACTGGACATAAGGAAGCATTTCTTTACCAAGAGGTTAGTCAAACACTAGAACAGGCTTTCTAGAGAGGTGGTCAAGTCTGAGCCTGAGCCTGTCAGTGTTTGGGAGACATTCAGATAATGCCCTTAACAATGTGCTTTAGCTTTTGGTCAGCACTGAATTGGTCAGGCAGCTAGACTAAATGTTTGCTGTAGGTCTCTTCCAACTGAAATACTGTATTCTATTTGAGATCATTCAGAAGAAGCAAAACTACTGTGTCGTCCTTCAGCTTTCTTCAACTGTTGAATTCAGCAGGACAAATGCATTCGTGGTGGACTGCTCCAGCTGTCCAGAATGTAATCGCTGCATCAGTTACAATATTTAGAGCCAAAAGAAAACCTGGCCACGTGAAGCTTGACACTTTATCTGCTGTCAACGTAGTCATGTTTGTGTAGACAACAAAATGTTTGGAGGTTGATTAGTTTGTTTCATTTCTGTTTTTGTTTCAAATTGAGAGAGAGAGAGTGTTAGAGCTGGTAACCCTTGCAGTCTGCTCAAGGAACAGTCTCATTAGAGAGGCAAAGAACACCAATTTTAGAGGTTGAGGTATGTATTACTTCCAGGTCAAACATTAATTTTGGCAGGCCTGGATTATAATTATTCAGTTTAAGAGCTGTTCATCCTTTTTGGAATAGGCAGCTAATGCTCCTTACCCTGCAAGTGTGGGATCCACGTACACAGTCACGTGAGCAAAAGCTGGTAGGTGTTGTTTGAGGTGTGCTGCCTGCAAAGGGTGGAATCTGTGTTCCTGCTCTGCCAACTGATTCCCGATCTTAAGGGGTTCTTGCTCAGGAAGCAATGTGAGGGCAGAATGCATGAGTTCCTTTCTCTGAGCCACCTGTGACCCAGAGCGAGCCCAAATGAACACTGCTGTGAACCAAGATTAGAATCTGTGAACTGGAATTCGCAGTACTCTATACTTGAAAGTGCTCATACAGAGTTGATCTCTGGGAACTGTTCACGTAGGTGGTCTTACTTTGTGCTATATACGTATTAAAGAAACTTAACACGGAGAAAGGAAAAAATATTGAAGAATTTAAAACATAAAGAAAGCCTGAGAAGTGATAAAAATAGTAAAGAGAAACTGGCTTGGACAACTTTGTTTTTGTTTTTCCTTAAGAAAAAACAACAATAACAACAACAACAAAAAAGCGGAGAGCATTTCTTGCCACAAGTGTTGGAAGTAATTCTGAGAGGGTGGGTTTGGATTTTTTAAAATCTTTTAGTAATCTCTTTTCTTTGAAAATGTTGCCTTTGGAGATCTAAGAATTTTCCACAGTTTCGGTCTGTCCTTCTAACTGACTCACAGCTCTAGGTGTTGGATCACTCACTATTTGGTGTGCTGCTGAGGAGAAAATCTCTGCTTATTTGTGGACTGGCTATTATTTATAATACACCAGTCCTGTTTCTTCTTAGAAATAATGTAACTTCAATAATTACACTGATAACTGCTTGTAAATGGCCACAAATATAAATGACAGAAACATAAGTTGCCTTTAAAATTAATAGTACCAAGAGTCTTGATGAAGACTGTATGTGTAATTTTTATAGAATTGCTACTTATGGTTAGATTACTAGTGCAATTAATTGTGAAAGGAAAATGAGAAATAAACTTGCGAGGTGGTGCCTTACTGACATATGTCCCTTGCCTAGGGACAGATGTTTCCAAATAAAAACAGAGCCTGGGACTTCCTCTTCACCCGCTCTCCAGCCTATATTGCGTAATGGGCACAGTGCTGCTGCAGTACAGATTTGACCATTTTCTTTGTTTCCTTTGATTTATGAATGTCAAAGTATTCATGTTAGGATTTCAATGTTTCCTTGATGCAAGGATATTTTTAATTTTATCTCCTTTATATATTAATATTGAAGTATTCTGTAATTTGGAGAAAATGAGACAATCTTGTTAGTAAGTAGGCTTGCACAGTAGATTCAGTAGGTATGGAGAATTGGGGTTTTTTTATAGGAAGGAAGATAGATGGACAGTTACTTTGTCTTTCAACTTGTGTGTGTTTCTGGCTGGCTAGAGAAGGGCAAAATATTGCTTCACTTAAAAGTACCAAGAACCCTGTTGTGCAGGCCTCAGGGCACAGCTTTCAGAAGAATTTTAACAGCTGCTAGAAGTCCCACTGTCATGAGACCAAATGCAGTGGGTATTGGCCTCTCTCCTTTGTACAGTTTCATGTTGGTTTCGTCTAAACTGCCAGGCAACAGAAGCCAAGAGTCTAGGCTCAAAATCAGATTCTCTGAGCGTCTCCTTGCTTGCTGGAGTGTTAGTGATGCTGAGTTTGTGTCTTATGCCTTGTGTTCCCGGGTACACCCTGAGAAATAAAAACATACTTTTTTGAACATATAGTTTGGAAAGATCTTGGCTTCTCTTGTGGGTCAGCAGAGCCCAGCAGGTGGGCAGCTCCTGGCTACCTCAGTGCAATTTGTTCCAGCTGGCAGGAATGCCATGTTAATAGTAGCGGATGAATGAGATTGTACCCTTTTAGGAGGGGATTCACTGTGTGTGTACACTGAGGGAGGTAACTGATTAACAGCTGGACTCTGAGATCAGACTACCTTAGAGTGGCAAACTGGTTGACAAAGGGCTCTTGCTGTAGTTATGGTTCCCTCCAAGAGCGTGGTGTTCAAGTCAGAGTAATGGAGCCTGTACAACTGAAAGTTGAATTGTTGTGTGATAAAATGCTTTTATTTTCTTAGCAAAGAAGAGCTGCCTGTTTCTCTTTGATTATCAGCTGTGAAAATGCTGAAGATCTCTAAGATTAATGAGAAACCTGATTTTTTAAAGTTTTTTTGTTTGTGTGTTTTGGGTTTTTTTTATGTTTGTTTGTTCGTTTGTGTATTTCTCCAGGGGTGTAGGCCAGCAGTTGATCAAATCACTAAAAAAAAATAAAGGAGTAGATGTAGATGAGCTCTGAAGTACTTACCTTTTCAAAATATCTGTGGGTGGGCTATGAGGCACTAAAAGCACATTGAACTGTGATTTTGGAATACGAAGTAGGGGAAGGAGCAATGAAGAATTTTCAGAGGGCAAGGCCATGCTTCAAAGGAAGGAAGAATTAGGTTGTTCTATTGCATCAGATAGAACTAAAGAACTAGGCAAACTCTAAATTGAACAGTCACTACTAATCTGGATTAACAGCATAAAAAGGCTCTTTGTAGTAATGAAACTCTTTGAATATCTTAGCTAACAGTTTAAGAAAATTAATGAAATTTTCCAATCCTCATCTCATATGACAGATGGATGATATCTGTTGTTCCCTTGAACCTGTGAGCAACTCCCTTGAGTTGCTGCTTTACTCCCTGATTAGCTGGGTTATGCTATATGTACTCAGTATTGAAGTCACTTAAGAGTAGAAGAATGTCTGTACCTGGTCAGACAAAATGCCTGATTAGCCTTATATGCCATTTTCAACAGCACCCAACATGGGCAGTCTCGTTGGAGAGCCCATGCTGCACAGCCACTAAATGTGCACTCTGTGCTTTACTAATGTGGCAGAGGATGACTTGGAGAGTGATATTGGAAATTTCATGATCAGAAGTAATCTGTAACACCTTCCCCCTGAAACCCCCTTCTCCCCAGTTCCTTCAGGTGAAGGCTGCCCTTTGGCCATGGGTAAGAAGACAGAATACCCACTGAATCCTGTCCCCCAAAATTTCTTTTTTTCAATCTTCTGTCATGTGAGCTGCCCTGCTTGATCACCTGCAGGGGGCTTGTTGTGCAACATCCAGCTGATTTGCCCTCATACCACCCCATAGGATGTCTTGGGAGATTTCTCCTCTGCTTGCCTTGTTTCTTCATCTTTGCATCCCATAGACCACATTCAGGGAAAATCTTGAAACCCCAGTGTGTCAACATGTACCTGCTGCTTGTTCCTGGGCCAGCTGGGGACTTCAGTTAAAAGAGTTAGCAGGCATTTACAGGATCCCGACTCATGTCTGTCCTAGTGAAAGGGCAACCATGGCAACATACACCTGGCTACAGCCACTGTTCTGGCTCTTCCAATACCTCTTAGTTAGTTATTTTGGCTGACCTTCTTCTCTTTTTATTTATGCCCTTACCAAATTACAGGATCTACTTGACAACCTCCTTCTGAGCAAAGAAATGGAAAGTGTCACTACATGCTGACAGACTGTTGGCAGCAGCTTGTGAACTTTTTTGCCTTAAATGTTGGGTGGTGTGTGTGCATGTTATTTTGCTTTTTCTAATGGCTTTCAATTGACTTTTCTCCTACTTTTGATCTAGGTGTTTATTGAGCCCCCACAAGTTTTTGACATCAACAGCTTTCTGTATGAACAAGTATGGCTTTGAGTGGATGTTCTATTTACTATACATAATAGGAAACTTTAAAATAACTAAACAAGTTCCAAAACAATAAAAACCATTCCTTTTGCATGTCTTGAGCCTGACACCTGCTAATTAGGTATGAAACTTCCCCAGTCCTTCTTCTGGACAAGGCAGGGGGCAATATTGTCCATGCCACTTGTGGTTTTATTGAGTTCCCTTCTCCATTGTTCTTTTTCAGGCTAAAAATCTTTCACTTATGTAACCTGCTCTTTGAAATTAAACTGTTCCTTACCTTTTATCACCTGAATTCATACCTTAATTCTCTTTTAAGACTGGAGAACAAGGAGAGGGGGAAAGCCAGGAGTGAACACATGTGGGACACCACAGATATATGTAGGGACACAATGATGTTTTGTTCTCTTTCCTAGCAATCCCACCTGTATATTTGTTTTTAAAGTGTGTCTTGATTTGAGAGTATTTTGTAATGTGTCAGACAGGGGTATGATTAAAACGCATTCTTTAAAGAACTACCTGTATTTATACTGGAAAACAGGATGAGGGAAGGCATTTCATAGTTATTGCCACTTCCTCAAAATGCACATAAAAGCTGTTCTTAGAGGCCTATTTCTAGATGATGATTATTTAAACATCTGTGTTTTAAACCTATGTGTTCATTATGCTTTTAATGTCTTCTTCTGCATACCACATGTGCACAGTGAGAGACTTAGTGAGATTAGCCATCTTCTGAGTTTAAAACTGTGAGCTCTATATTTAATGTCCTTAATGATTTTTCTTCAAAAATGAGATGGGGTATCAAAATGATCTGTGAAATATTCCAGCAATCTTGCAGAGGCTGTTTATACCTGTTAACAGTATGATGCTGCTGTCAGGCAGGACTTGTGAGGACTTAGTTTTGTGCACTAACTAGGTGCATATGACCAGCAAAATTTATTGGAAACCTGCCCATGCTTGCAAATTTTTAGATACACATCAATCCTCGCCTAAAGCATAAGAATATAAGAAAAACCCCACTGGGGCAGACTAGTGGTCTGCCTAGGCAAGTGTTTGGCCTTTGTCAGTGTCAGCAGCATGTGCTGTTCTGACTAAGGAGATTATTTGGGCTTAGTCAGTTTCTGCTGTTTGCTCCATTCATACCCTCCTAATATCCACAGTTGTTGGACTGAGGATATAAGAAGGCATGCCACTGCCTCTTCTTTTCAGTATCTGTTTATGGACATCTTGTCTGTTTATTTGTCTGTTTTCATACTGAAGGTGCCATGAGCAGTTAGATTCTGAGCTACTTCGTACCAGAATGGGGCTTGGGTGCAGTGGTGATGCTTTGGTTTTGTCAACCTGCAATATCTGTAAAGAGTCACTCTACAGTTAATATTCTCCACTTGTCTCTTCTTTGAATCTTGTGTGATACACAGGCACAAAAGTTATCTTCAGCACTTCAGAAAAAATATGCCGTTTTTTTGGAGATTTGAGGTATACGTCCTGAAATTTTTGAAGACCAAACTAAAGAAGAAGCATGAATGTGTCATTTAATTATTTATTTCAATATTATTCATACTATATTTCAATCTTATACAAATCTGATTGGTTTTATATTTTGGCCAGTCAGGGTGACTGGGTCCAATGTCAGATTTTCCCCACCCCTTTGGTCAAGAGACTGATTTTATTTTCATCTTTAGACTTTTATTATATGCATGGAGTGCTTCAGTTGCTGTCTGCCTGTGGTTTTGCCAGCTTGGGGAAGTATCTTCCCTGTAGGTCAAAATTAGAATCTAGCTCTTTTGATCTGTTTATGGTAGCTGGAACCCCTATTATGGATTTGTTTGTAGAAAATTCCATCTTCCAAATGCTACTTGATGAACAGTAGTGCAGTGCTGAGTAAGGGGGCAAACCAGGAGATCCTCCCTTGCTCTTGATGCTCTAGTCCATAGAAAAGTACAGGAACAGTTGGAAGAAGGTGGTGGAGTTGGGTCCTAAACTGTTGTGTCAGAAATCTCCCTTAATTCCCTTTTCTTCTCTTCCAGGAGGAGGGAAAAGACAAGGCAATAAATGAAAACCCTTCAAATAAGGGCTATATAATGTGAGCTTTAGCAGACATCAAATTTCACCCCCTTAGAAATATCTGTAGTCTTCTGAAGAAGATTAAGTCATCTAGGGTTTGGATTTTTTTTTTTTCTTACATTGGTTATTCTTTCTTCTTTGTGTTATTGGGACATATTTCCCCTGCCTCACTAGAGAAGTACCATGTACTGCTCTATTAGAAGAATCTGTGCATCTTACAAAGGGTTCCACTGAGACATATTTGTTTAAATCCTTATTGTTATCCTAAAGATATATCTAACAAGTGACATAGTGAATAAAATTGAATTCTGAATAATCATAACATTTTTTAATTCTAAATATTTGTTTCATATTTATGCCAACCTATTGATTTCTGCTACTGTTCTGCATATTCTTTATTGCAGTTGTGAAAACTGTAGTTAGCTTTGATTTTATTCTTCCTCCCATAAACAATATGCACTATGAATTCCTCAAAATTCCTGTTAAAAGCATTGTCATAAAGCTCCTTAGACTATTTAACACATGCTCTTGTAAAGACTTAAATTTTTATAATCACTGTATATATATTTTTAACCTGCAAACTGCCTAATAAAGAAATTATTAAAAAGAAAGCTTTTTCTGAGCTGAGCAGGATGTGTTCGTTAGCTATTTTGTTTAATTAGAATGGGAATTTCCCCTTCACTTTGACTTAGTGCAGTATTCAAGAATCTGAAGTATAAATGCAAAGTCTTATTTTGTGCAATGCAATGTGTGAAATTAATTGTTTATCTTATAAAACTTGCACTGATACCTGAGTAGCAATCTTGAAAGAAAAATGGAATCAATAAACAAAAAAAATTAATTTCAGTAATCATTAAAGTGGCTGAATTTCATACAGAACTGCTCTAATCCACTGCTTACCAATTTTCCCATGTTCTTTCATAAAATCAGAATTATTTTGCAACCAGCATCCTGGTACTCTTATATGTTAATGCTTTAGCTGGATGGCAATATTGGCTTCAAAGTCTTTTAGGACACTGAAAGAAAACAAACAAAGAAGAAAACCCTACAACCTCTCTGATTCTCCTCAGTAAAGATTACAACAGTGTGAGAAATTTCTACTATGCTCTTCAAGGGCACTCTGACAGAGGTGTACCTGGGAAGGACAATTTTTTTTCCTTTTTTTTGTTTTTTTTTCTTCTTACTGAAAGTACAGTGTTTTTATTTGAGTTGTCTGAAACAAATGAATTTTCCAGTATAATTGTGCTGCTGTAGGCAGCACTGATAAAAAGGTGAAATTAGTCATACCTGTCTGGATCCAGCCCCATATATAGTATATACGGTTATGTATATACTATATATATATAATATATATAGTTAGTGCATCGCATCTGGGTTATGGTAAATAAGATTGTACTTAATTGACAGAAGGGGTACTCCAGCCAGAAGCCTGTCCCTGTTCCCCTAGTTCGTTCTTCTCCCTCTACATGCGTTGGAAAAGCTGGTAGGGGAAAGGTAAGATAAGGGTACTCCTTTTGGTAACAGCATGGATTTATGCTGGGTTTATAGACAGTCTGCAACAGTTTACTTATGATCCTTCAGGTAAATAACTTCCAGTGGCTGATCTTGTTTTACTGTGTAACAAAATTAGGTAAGAGTAGTCATGTACCTGGTTGCAGTGGTTCACAAACGTATCCTCATAGACTGTGACCACCAATGTGAATAGATAATAATAAAATTGTCTTCTTCATTTACTCTTTGTAAGTAATGAGGATCTTAATAACCAAACTAGTTTTGGTTGGTTGTTTTTTTACTTTTCTTTTTTCTCCTACATATAAGATTCAGCAATATTGAAGTGAAGGGCTGGTAATACTGGACCACATTGTTAACTTGTCAGCTGCGCTTCCTGCAGAACCTCAGGGTCAACCATGAAGCTCCATCTCAAATTTCTTTGTGATCAGATAGTACTGTGGGTGTGTTCTGTGTAGCAAGAGGGTGATCTGGTTAATGATGTATTTGTAAACAGGTTAATTCTTGCAACAAAATCCATGTAGTTCATGAGCAGCTAAACTTGCACTGACAATTTTTAAGAGTGTCCATTGGTGGGTTATTTGTATTTATGTTGAGTGAAGGTAGTTGTCCACATTTTTTTCTGTAGAAGCAATGTAATAAAAGTGATTGTGATCCTTATTAATAGAAGGACATATAAACAAATATGGTTTATCTTCTGCTTTGTCCTTAGACTGTCAGTGACACAAGTTTGGTGTCTGGAAGTCTTCCTCTTGCCATGATACAAAGATGTATAATCAATGTCCTGCTGTTGTTCAATATAAATAATGTGTTAGCTTAGATCCAAGATAAATCTAATACCACTGATGGGCATTGCAAACATAAATGTATGTGGTATATGAACATATACACTACAGCTTGCTACTTTAGTAAAAATCAAGTGTTCAGAAATTGCACAATGCTGCTGTTAAAAGCTAACCTTTTTTTAATGTTCTTCTGATACTCTCTGGAGTTGCTTGATGTTTAGGGCTTTTGAAAAGATTTAAAAAAATGCCTGCAGCTTTATTGTGTGAGTCTAGAGGACAACCTTCAGTGGGCATGGGCCTGTGTGACTATCTTCCCAAAGTATTGGGACTGCTGCCTTTTTCTTTATTGACTCCTCACTGTCATCCCACATTCCAGCCAGCTCCACCCTCTTTAACCTCTGTCTTAGTGGAGCTGGGTATGGGGAGGTGGGAAGCCAAAGTGCCTCTACCTACCTCCCTTACTGCAGCACGTTAGCCATGCTGAACCTTATTTCTGGATTGTGAATTCATATGGAAACTGATCCAGCTGAAGAGACAGAAGTCCATGTCTTAAGACCTTTGGGTGGGGTTTTTTTCCCATTCAAGACTGCTTTATGTAAATGGTAAAATAGCCAAGAGGGGCAGCAGGCTTTACCTTTAGCCTGTTGTCTTTCACCAGTGTTCTTGAGCAGTTCCTGTGTTTTAAATCTATCTCCAGTTTCTTGCTGCTTTCTCTACACCTTGCTTCTCCCCTTCTCAAACTGTGAAATAATCTGAACTCTCCCTTTCCCTCTTTGTACCCATTATCCTAACTTTTAATTGCCCCTTCTGTCACTGCTTTTCGATTCCTTTTGCTTTTTGCTTCCTCATAGCCAATTCAGTGCCGAGCCAGGTCCCTCTTCAGTGTGTGTCTCTCTCCCCCATCTCCTTCACTAGCTTCAGAACACAGCTTTATTTTCCTGCTTCTCCCATGCTCTTATCTGAGACCTGGGTTTCAGCTCTGTTCCCTTTCTGTGTCTTTTCTTTTTCCCATTTTATTCTTAGGGCAGACTGAGCTGTTTTATGCTTTCTGTTTCTTTACACTCAAGTTTCTTCTTTTTAGCTGTCTGCTCTGGAATCACTGAGAGCACACGAAAGAAAAACCTCACTTCTGTCACTTCATGACCTGCTGCAGACCAGAGCTATACCTGCCCAGCTAGTCTTGTTCAGCAGCAGCAGTACTGATTGTTCCTTAACATTTTGTGTTTTAGGAGAACAATCTGCCAAAGTCTACTGAAACTTCATAAGCTGTGATGCTTATTTGTAGGGTAAATTTCGCTGAAGATGTTAAAAATATGCCCCTGAGGCACCCTCCATTTTTTCTTTTCTCATCACTCCATATATACTTCCCTGTCAATTTAAGGTGCTGCACATCTTCAGTGAGGAGGCTGCACTATTTTAATGTGGACAAGAAACAGGCATTAGGACAGTTCCTCAGTGGAAAATCAAGCTTTTGGTTCAAGTCTGTTAAAACCTTTGAATAAACAGCTAGAAACAAGGTCTTATAAGTGGAAAAACTGGAGCAGTTCCAGCTGAAGTTGATTGCTTGAACCTGCATAGTTTGGTGCCACTAGCTCAAATGGTATTCCCATTGCCCACTTTCTTATTTGTCACCTGCACTGTCCCTTCTTTAGTTCCAGTAGGAGTTTTTGGGGAACTGAGTGAGGAACATGATCTGAATGACAGCTTGCTTTGGGGGAAGGTGTGAGGGCTAAGGAGTATTCAGTTGAACTGATATTTTTAGTCTGGTTTACTTGTTGGTTTTGTGTGCTTGTGTCTACATATGAGACAGGGACTTGTGTGAGGGCAGGAATAAGCACTTGGGAATAGAAGGAGTGGATGTGTGGGCGGTTTGTTTTAGTGATAGTCTAGGACATTTGTTGATCAATAACTTAGAACACGCTGGCACTGTTAGCTGTGAGGACCTGTTTTTCTTTTCTTTCCTTTCTGCAATGTCCTATGGAAAAATAGCCTTGGAGCAGAAAATGCCTTAAGGAGGCAGTAATTCTTTGGAAAACATCTGTGATTATTACTTGGCTTTATCTCACCTTAACTGCTCAAAGTTTAAGAAACTGACTCATGCTGTCTGGACTCCCATTGTAGCTAAAAGACAGACACCGGCAGCTATGAGGAATACATGGCATGTATTCAAGCAAGTTTCCAGGTTTATTCAGAAATTTCAGTTTTCAAAAGCTATGATGTTTAAGTGGGCATGCTGATTGAGGGGGCATTAAATAAAATAAGTGTGCACATGCACATTTATCTTCTGTAACTACACCAATTCTTCTTATTTGCGTTTGGTGTTTTCCACAGCCTCTTTGTTGAAATTGTTGAGGGATTTTTCTAAAGTATGTGAAGTTTTTGTCCTCACATCAAGCTTGAAAGATTACTGCAGTACTGAAGCTTTGCTTAATGGTTAAATCCCATTGGTTGGTGCTGAGTTATATATAGCAATTAGCTGAAGGAGAAGGTGGAAGGGATAAAGAAAAGCAGCAGTGAAGAGGGGAGAACTACTGTTCCATTATTCCTGCAGCTCCAACAACATGTATCCAGAAACTAAGGTTAGTAGGAACACTATATAGCATACTCTATGCTGAGAAAGTCTAAAGTATATTCTAATTTTTTTAAAAAATAAACTGTTGATCTATTGATCAATGCATCTGATACCTAGCACCAGCTGTTGTCTTGATTCCCATTCAGTGCTAATACAGTGGAATTAAAGGAGAGATAATTTTAGTATGGAATTTCCTGAGGTCATATAGTTTTACTTTAAGGTATTGTTCTGTATCCGGATGCTGTTGCTTAATTTAGATATAACTATAGAATATAATTGTACTGTTTCCACCCTCCTATATATAGACACACAGACACACACATGCATATTCACAAAACCTTGGTATATCTATATGTACACATAGATACTTTAAATAACTTGAAAATGTTAATACATGTTTAAATGTGTACTTAAAACCATCATATAGCTAACGATTATGCTATAGCTGGAGTAAAATTACTCTAATTTTTGCCAGTAAATAATCACTTCTAATTTTATGGTTTGGTGTCCAATAGGTCAGTTGCAATATAGAAAATACAGAATCTAAGGGAAAACAAATTTAAAATTAAAATAGTCTGAAAAATAGGTATTTCTTTCCAATTTTTAGGTTTTTTAACTGCCTATTTTTACACAGTACCTAAAACTTTCACACCAACCGTCGTGGTTTAACGCAAGCTGCCAACTAAGTTCCACGCAGCCACTGACTTACTACCGTTAAGAATAAGGGTTGTGATAAGAACAGTTTAATAATTGAACTAAAATAAAATATAATAATTGTAATAACAACAGTGATTGTAATGAAGAGGGGAGATGGAAAGAGAAAGAGAGGGGATGGGCGGAGAGAGGGACAGAGATCTACAGTTGCTCACCACCTGCTGCCTGCTAACCAGCCCATCCTTGAACAGCGATTGGCCCCTCCCAGCCAACTCCTCCCAGTTTATATGCTGATATTAATGTTTTCTTGTACAGAATATCCCTTTGGCCAGTTCAGGTCATCTGTCCTGCCTGAGATCCCTCCCAAATTCTTGTACACCTGCTCATCAGCAGAGCATGGGAAATCATTAAGTCCTAGACTTAGGGTAAGTACTGCCCAACAACAACTGAAACATCAGTGTGTTTTCAACATTATTCTTATACTAAATCCAAAACACAGCCCTGTACCAGCTACTCAGAAGAAATGAACTCGATTCCAACTAAAAGTAGGACACTGATTTTGATAAATGGTGAGGAGAGACTCGAATTGCAGCTTAAGCCATTTTTCAGGAGCTCATGGTTATATTTGTTACAGTCTTGGTGAGAATGTCCTACATAGGTGTACATTAAGACTCCAGGATATTCACTTATACTCATTAACACTTTATTGACATAAGATTTTAAGTCTGTATACACATATGTAAGTATACAATTGAAATCTCACTGTAATAGAATGCAGCAAATGTGCCTTATGAGGAAAATTGTTTTTATTTAGAATTAAACATATTTTCAAGCCAAAATTGTCTCTTTGTTTAGAGAAGGTTTTGTAATTGTTAGCTGCCTGACTCACCATACAGACAAATCACAGTGTGCACTTTATCTGGTGGGGATGAATAAAAGGCTGACAAACTAACTTTTACTGCTTTCACTTAAAATACCATATTGTATTGTATATCATTTCATAGTATAAAAAGTGATAAAGATATGCATGAGACAGAAGCAATGGACTTAATTAACCTTCATTTTATTAATAAGATACCTTTAAATAGTTTTTAGATTTTTATTTCCTGATCTGCATTAATTGAAGTACATGCATGACTGTAATTTGTTTCATGTGACTGTCCACAAATGTACCTTTAGATATACTCAGAGGCGTTTGCAGCAGTGCCCATGAAATAATTTGCCTGTGCTGTGCTAGCTCAGATGCCAAAGGTGGGGTCTCTTTCACTCCTGCTTCTACTTGCTCCCTTCATCTTTATCCCTCTTTAATAGTTTTGTTCTGAGAGTGGAGGTGAGACCCAAGTCACCTCTCTCACACTTACTCATTTCATCTGAGTCAGAACTCTTTTATAGTTACCTTATTTTTATCTTGTATTTGCCCCAGTTGTGAAGTGTAATGTATCTCTCTGATTTAAGTAGAAAAAAAGGTTGCTTTTAGTAGGCCATGATTACGCTAAAGCCCAGGTGATTTGTAGCTGAAGTACAGTTCTTTGCCTCCGCACTGCAAGTGATAGTTACATAGAAAATGTGACAAATGAGAAACACTGAATGCAGTTCATTATGTTTCTCATTCATGTTTTTATGGCAAAAGAATGTTTAACTTCATTACAAAGGAAATTAAAAATGAATCAATTAAAAGCCTTGCTTCAAATAAAAGCCTTACTTCAAATCCAGTGGACTACTGGACTTGATTTTTCAGGTTGCTAATCCTGACCCTGTCAGGCCTCATATTTATGATTGCTAATGTGTATTGGCAGAAACAAAGTATTAGAGAAAATGTCTTCTTGAATGCCTGGAAGCTATAATTTGAATGGTTCAACTGTCCTACTATGTTAGTTTGAAAGAAAGGGAAAGGCCTCACTAATAAATTGCAAGAGTTTTATATGGTCTGTAAAATAACAACCTATAAAGATACAGAGAGCAATAAACAAACATTCATTACTGCTGCAGAAGTGTTTCCTATGTCATTTTTATCTGCTACATCACATACAAAAGCTTTTTTTTACCTGCTGTAGTAAAATGCCAGCACTCCCAAATGTTCAAAATCTCCAGCTAAGCAAAATAACTAAACTTTAAACTCATGGTACTTAAAATAAAGCTGTGATTTGCCTCCTAGTATTTAAGACTGAATATACTTGTTACATAGAAGAGTAAATAATGTGAAATAGTACTAGAAGAAAGAGTTAAAATACATTTCTAAATGCATTTCCATGTCATCCTTCATTCAAGTATTGTCACTGAGACAGGATCATAAGAACCACATGGCTGTAGAAGGGGAGAACAGTGACTTGTAGGAGAGACATACCCTCCTTCTCTCTTCTGTGTGTGGCACTAGTAAGACAGCTACTGAGCTACTGCTTCCAACTTCAGTGTCTACAGATGAATCTGTAACTGAAAAACAGGGCTGGGGGAAAGACATCCATAATAATAGAAGGAGAGAGACGGAAATAACTTGTAGTAAGCTTAAGGAGTTGTAGATCAAAAGATGACTGGGAAAACCATGTGGAAATCTTTGGACAAGAGAAAATATAACATGGCAGAAGGCATAATGATGAAGTAAAAGACATCAGTGTGGTTTTTTCCTTCGGCACTGTGAGAGTGCCTAATATTTTTAAAAAACCATCAAGGGAAATGGTGACTAACATATTCTCATCCTCAAGTCCAGATGCTCTCAGTTAGGAGCCTTTGCTTCCAAGACATTTGATTCAGTGCTGAGATTCATAAATGCAAATGGCTATTAAGTACAGGAGATTGTCGTAGACTTCCTTCGGTGCCCCTGGCTCTCCAAGCAGCATACCTTTGTACCAGCACATATAGTATGGCATGCCAAAATCCGCTCTGCTGTGATGACAAGTACCAAAAAGCATTGGAAATACCATTCTGAAGTCCATGTAGGTTAGTATTTCATCTGATTGTGTTGTGAATACTGAAGGATTGTGTCTGAATATCCTTTAGCTTCCATCAGGCAGAGCAGATCAGGGCTGAGCCAGGGTAATTAGCCCACCAATTATCCAGTTATATACTCACCCACCCATGTTTGCTGAGTTCTTTTGTTACGGCTGTTTATAGCTGTTACATCCACAGTCTGCCATGGCAATGACTTTGAGTTGCATCATGTAATTGACTCTTGAGAGGGAGATGAAACTCTCCAACCTCCTTTCTCTATAATTTGATTGCTTCCTTTGATTTCAAACAGTTATTTTGTAATAAATAGTGTATAATTGTTTGTGTATTGTCATTCATGATATTACTTTTATTTTACAACTCTCATATAGAAACAGTTTGGCATTGTGGCTTGTTCTTCTTGTCTTTCACTGTCTGTTTGTCAGATCCTCTTTGCATTTTGAGGTGGGATGATCTGATTAGTGTGTGTTGTGAGAGAAAATGGGCAAGTAATGAGGTATAATCATACAAGACCAAAATGTAGTTATTTATTCTCAAAACAGCTGATAACAGCATTCTGTTTTAGTCAAATGATGTATCCAAATGTGATTCCATCCCTATCATGCTCATCAGTGAGAAGAAACATATGGGTGTCTCACTTCATTGTAATGGTTATATATCTCATCACGTGCCTGGAGAGTGTGTGCTGCCTCTTACACGTCCTTCATGTCCTAAATTGTCCTCTTACAAGCATGCATGCTGCTTTTATGTGAGCAGGCATTCATCTATCATATATCAGTAACCCATTATCATCATGGCGTGCCTGTTTCTAGTTAAATGAAGAGAGAAAAGCTGTGATCTTTCCATAAATGTTATGACAGCGAGCAAGATGTGTGAATAATTCATGCAGCTTCAGCTTGCCCTTATTTACATCTAGAAGTATCTGAAAAAGAGCACTAGATGGAAGAAGCTGTGGCTACGTGCAGAAGGAATTATTTAGTGAGCCAAATGCAGTCAATAATTGTGGGCACCTCAGTCCAAAATACTTTTCTGACTCTGGAAGAAATACCAAATTTTTTAGAGTTTTTTGTCATTGCTGTGTTTTGTATAGAAGCATATGTTAGAGTCTGAATTGTGATTGCCTCCAGGAGTTTTAAGTAAAACAGTAAAAATTCTATTTGAAGATGAAAATAAGATTTGGCAGTATTGCTAACAAGAAAAAAAATAAGCTTTCAAGCAGTATATTTAGGGAACAAAGATAATTTATTCTATAATTAAATATAAATACAACAATTTCCATGAACTAAGCATGCTGAACAACCTGGAATACACTTTATATATCAAAAGTATGTGGCTGTTCTGATTTGTTAAGGAGTTTAAAAATCATAAACCAAAGAAGTCTATAAACCTAAGAGTTATTTTGGCTTATGTTCTCTTATTTTCTCAGTTTTATATCCCAAATAAATTATTAAGTCAGTAGTTACTCTGGGCTTGCACTTATGTGAAAACAGAACGCGATCCATGGTTTTGTCCCAATCTGCTGACTTATGTGCAGATCTACACGTAGAAATAAACAAACTACGTAGCCAACAGCGCCAGTACAAGTCTCAAGTCTTTACACTTACTTATATTTTTGGGTAAAAGATCATGGGTCTGATCTTGCAATGGCAGCAAAGCGGGGGAAAAGGGCATCAAGGTGCTAAGGGCCAGATCCTGTGAGCCAGCACAACGACCCTGGGGACAGCCATGCCTGACCTCTTGGCACTGAGATGCTGGGCAGCAGCCTGTTGTGAAGTGAGACAGCCTAATGATTGAGTAGCTAGTAAGACTAGCTACTAGCTAGGTGGTTTTGAACTTCTGATAGAAACTGTGCTGGGATAATAGATCCCCTTTTCCTAGGGAAGCATTCAGGATACCAGACCATAGATCAAGAGTGGTCACTGACGCCCCTCTGCTAAGTGTGGTTTTTAGATGCAAGCACCTATTGCACCTTGTACAACACTCAAGCTTATGAAATGCTTTCAGAGTGTGCCATAGTGAGCAGCTTGCTGGGGAAATTGTATTTGGCGACTTCCTTTTGTGAGCCCCAAATAACTGCACGTGTGCAAAGGGTGCTAGGACACGCTATTTTTTCAAACTGATAAGCAAACATAGTTAAGTATGGTGAAATGCCTTAGGGCACTGAGCATGGTTAGACAGAACATGCAACTCCAGCTTACTTTGCTGTCCCTGTAAATGTACCCAGATGGAGTGCTGTTTTGCATGGCACGTAATAAAGGTCTGTTAGATACATCTTTGGCGTACATTGGATGTTTTCCATTATAAATCAGAAGAAAACTATTAGAATGGATTTTCAATTTTTATCTTCTGATAAACACAAAGATAGTATAGGTGGGTGCAGGGGGATGGTCAGCCTTAAGCCCCTGTAACATGAGTGCTGTGAAGCAGCCTGCCGCGTGAATTAGAGCTGCTTTGAAATTTTAGGCCACAGTAGCTGTGTCATGGAAGTTCTTCTGTGGGCATTTATCCTTTTTTCATTCTAAGAGGCTCTACTTAGAAAACCTAGCACTTCATATAAAACACTTTTGCTCAAGAAAGTTCTCCTTTGAGCCGTTGAGGCCCCTTCCTAGCCTGTTAATGCAGCTGAAGTGTCATATACAGAGGGCAGACCAGGTCAGACTAATTACATTTGGGAAGCATTGGGCACCAGCCAGAGGTTTGAAGTATGCAAGAAGCTATTTTTGGAGGACAAGTCATGGTAGTTAGAGTTGCTGTAAGTCTCTTCTTGTTTAGGGAAAATAAAACCAAACAAAAAACCACAAACCCCAAAACTTCTGCATTGTTCAATGTGTATGTGATGCTGTATTAATTGCTACAGAAAGTGAAGACCAAAGAAGCTCTTTTAGTTTTGCTTCTGTAATTTCCAAGAACCAGCTGTTTGGTTAACGATCACAGTGGGAAGAGAAGGTTAGAAAGCAGTTAGTATCTTGAATTTATCAGAAGACATCTGTGCTTGAACCCCTGTTTAACATAACAGATGAGGTGTTTCTAGGCATGTAGTTGGCGCACGATGGATCTCTGGCAAAACCTGCATGAAGTTTTTTGATAGGATTTTATCCATGCTTAGTTCTGTGTTGCAGAATACACTGGAAAAATAACCACTTCACTATTAGTGCTTCACCTGTTAGTAACTTCACTAGGTAGCTAATTTGCTATGAACTCATACATTGTCACAAACTACTTTCACATTTTGTGTTTGAACTGGAAATAAATGCTGTGATTGAATGTATAATGCAATGGAGGTACAGTGAAGACAATGGCAGGCTTTCTTAATTCGGATGTCTCAATAGCAATTTGAAGGCCTACTTTGGATATTCAGTCATTGAATAACAGCTGTGGTATATGCTTGGAATTCCAGTTCCAAAAAAAAAAAGTCATAAATATACAGCGTGTGGAAGTATGCTTCTCATCTCTGTATATATAGTGTTGGCTACGCAAACTGGTAATTTCAAACTTTCTCTGCAAGCAATTGTAATTTTGAGATATGTATTCCCACTTGGAGTTTACTGCTACATTTCTGTAGTTGAATATTCTTGAGCTGATGTGCCTGTACATGAAGATTGTGAGCTCTCTGTTGATAGTTATGAGGTTCAAGATCTGACTCAGAGTTTCTGAAGTTAGCAAAAGACTTAAAAATGGATTTAGAAGGCTGTGAGTTAGTCCTCGTGTGCATAAATAGTTATTTTAATGGCACTAAATTGTGTACTTCAAGATCACATAAAAATTAAAAATTACTGCCAAGAAATTCTTTTGCTATTACTTATAAGAGCCAATTAAAGATGGAAGTACATTAATATTATTAGACAACTATATAGGGATAAATGTAAAAAAAGATATGTAAAAATATAATAAACTACTTGTTTTCTTTATTGTGTCTGTTAATTTTAAAAGGCAGTATAGAATAATTTCAAGTGAGTGATTTTGCGTTTTTTTCACAGTCTAAAGAAATACATTAATCTTCTGGAAGGTCAGTGATTTGCAAAGGAATGAGCAAAGAAATAGTTATTACCATTTGAAGACTTCAGTGTGCTTGTTAACTGAATTGCATTTTGAACACAGCCCAGCATCTATGGGCATTTAGCCGAGTGCTATATTAGAAACTTGGTCACCCAAAGCTGTCGTGATAGATCAGGGAGAGGGAACAGTTTCAAAGGATAAACCCGTGCAAATTCTAAATTAGCCTCTGGAAGTTCTCTCTGCACAGACTAAGTAATTGGGAAACCTGAGATTACTTAGTGCCTGAAGTGGAATGCATGTATATTTTGGGACTTTTTTTTGAAACTGATTCTCTTTGGGGTTAATAAAGGTCAGGTTTATGTCCTACATTGTTTCTACTGAAGGCAGATTTAAAAATATCAGCCTTTTTGGTTCGTGACCTGGATCTGTTCTTTGTTTGGGTTTGCAGAGGTTTGGAGGATTTTTGTTTTTTGTTTAAGAATCCACTACTCACAGGTTTGCTGTGCTTGGATCTCATTATGTTGAATCTGCTTAGGCTTTTCTTAATCAAGATAGGCTGGAACACTGTATCTTGGTATACCTTTCATCTCTTAGACATCAACTTTCAGACACCCTGGGCATCCAGTAGCTTGAACGTCTGCTTTCACAGAGTCCAGCTCTATGGTTTCTTCAGCTGAGATAGGTGAGTCAGTGGAGAGCTTGGGGTTTTACAAAGGTTTCTTTTTTTGGCTTCCGAAAAAAAAGTTGAGACACTATTAGGGAGCCTTTCCATATTCTTGTCTGCTTCAGTTCTTCCCCGTTACATGAGCTTTGGAGGACAACCAAGATTTCTCTGCTTTCAAATGGCTGCTAAAATGGAAATTCCTTCTTCCTCAGGTGGAGTTTTAGCAGTCTAAAATACCATTCTATTATGAAACTATGTTCCTTCACTCTTCTCTGTTGTTCGATTTCATTCCTTCCTGAAACCAGTTTTCCTGTGCCATTGTTTTCCACACTACTTTATGAATGCAGGGAGTCAAGCTCTCACTGAAATTTAGTGATTTTGCTTTGAGATCTTTGTAGTTTGCTCTGTTGCATCTTCAGTTGGTAATCCAAACAGAAAATTCTAGATGACATCCTGAGAACTGGGTACACCAGGCTGCAGTATGGACTTATCAAACTATATCAAATACAACCATTCATTTAGCCTTAGTGAAGTGAGTTTTAGTTAATGTATTTCATCAGATTTTTGTCTATATGTTTGTTTTTATGATTTTGATCACATTTTTTATATTTTTTTTTAGATAGCTGACTGATCCGACTGCATTTTATGTTCTTAAAAAATTCTCATATCTCTACGTTAATTAAAAAGTCTTTAAAAGCTTAAATCTGAGAGCTCATTGCCACTACAGTCTGTCATACCATATCATCAGTTATGTAAAAAATGTCCAGCTTCTCCAAAATCAAAACAATAATATCAGAAGGAAGTTTAAAAATTAGTATGTATGCTAAGCTAATATCCACAAACAAGTGATACAGATGACATTTTAATTGACTCAAATATGTTTTCTTATTGGCAAAGCTTTCTTTTCTGCTTAGTTAACACTCAGGTTTTTTTGAGTGCATTTAATAGAAAGCAAAATAATTGTTGCTCAGCTACGAAGTGTGTACCTTGAAAAGATAACAGTTTGATGCGTTTCGCAGTGGAGGTTTCACATGCAGAAAATGAAATTAGTCCTTGGGCACTTTATGTATTAATTTATTTAGAAATGAGCTAAAGATTCAATATGGAGCTATTTCAGAGGTAATTTTAAATTATCTCTCTAAGAGTTTTGTTTTTCAAGAATTTTTAGCAAATTTTTTAAATTAAATTTGAATTTTATTAGAAGTGGAACCAATAGTAATTTTCTTTTTTATTCTCCCTAAAACTAAGTAGTTTAAAACAGAAAAACATTTGATCATATTTATATAAATGTAACCTCAACCAGAGCTGCAGTACTAGTGTCTTTATTATAGGGGAAAATTCTTTCTGAAAAGCCAAATATTGGATTTTTTTATTACTTTATTATTATGAAAGATGCTTAGTGTAAATTGTTGTGCAACTCAAATAGACTGATGATTTCATCTTCCTCATGAGGGGAAGAGGACGGGCAGGCACTGATCTCTTCTGTGTCGTGACTAATGACAGAACCTGAGGGAATGGGCTGAGGTTCTGTCAAGGAAGATCTAGGTTGGATATTAGAAAAAGGTTCTCCACCCAACCAGGGTGGTTGGGCACTGGAACAGGCTCCCCAGAGAAGTGGTCACAGCCTGACAGAGTTCAAGATGTGTTTGGATGATACTCTTGGGCACGTGGTGTGACTGTTGTGGCTGGTCCTGTGCAGGGCCAGGAGTTGGATGCGATGATCCCTGTGGGTCCCTTCCAACTCAGGATATTCTGTGATTCTGTGAATTCTCCTTTAGATTAAAGCCATAATATAGTACTGAGTATGTTTTGTTGAGATTAATTCATACTCATATCATTTTTAGAACTTAAGAACACTTTTGCTGGTTAGAAAATTATAGTTCAAAAAATGCATCTTGTTTAAATGCAGTGTTTAGTTTTCTGTCTGATTCACTTTTCAGCTCTTGAGATACAACCAGACTGTTTCTGATGTTATGATTTAGACCACTAACATAGTTAAATATTAAAATGCTTTAAAGCACAATTTTGAAACTTAAGAGTTCTCACTGATGTCTTTCTGATAATTAGCAATCTAAAATCAGCACTCTGGTGGTTTTCAAATTACTAAAATAATTCATTTTTAAGAATTCTTATTGATCTTACGATTGATGGTTAACTTGGTTTTGCTTACAGATTTTGCTTAGCGTGATGATATGTAGGAAAGAAAAATTGTACCCATGAACATATGCTAAATGCAAATACTAATTATCACTACATTATGTGCTTATTTAAACAATGAAGGTCTATAGCAAAGGCTCCTTTAAGAGCTCCTGTAAACCCCCTTGAGGAGATCACTAACTGTGGATTTGGCTGGATGAATTGTTGCAAATGGTAGCAAGGCTGAAGGAGTTTGGTTATTACCCCTCATGTTATTTCCTCTTCTTGTATCTTCTGCTTCAGATCACTTTCTGTATAATCAACAGACTGAAAAATTTTGGAGTACTACTCATGAAGGCAGTACTTGTGCTTACCATGTCTGAAATCTAGTTGTGTAGATTCAGGCACCCCTTGGATATGTTTGGTTCATTGGCTACTGAAAATTGGCAGAGATTTCTTTATTAATTTCAGGGGGGGGTTGGACCAAGATTCTGCATTAGTGTATCAATCTCTTTTCTTGAAAATTTGTCTCATTTAATTAGAAGTATGGTTTGTAGGCTTCTGCATTTTTTAGAATGCAGCTTTATGGGAGTTTGTTTTTAAGAGAAGGAAGTCTTTTATATCCTAAACTAACTTACTTTGTGTGCAGGATAATTATTTTATATTACTTTTATGAAATACGAAGTAAGTTGTAATATAAACTAATGAAATCCACATTCATTGCTTCAATATAATGGTAGCTCATTATAACAAAATATTTTATTAAAATAATTAAAGTAATAATGCCATAAATTCTTTCTACCTGTTTAGTCAAGTTTCAACTTCAGAATGATCCCCAGTGTTATATGTATGTTAAGTTGTTTTTTTGGGGTGTGTATGTTAGTGAATGTATTGTTTCAGGACTACATTTTCTTCTCCTTCTGAAGACCTTAAGATTTTTTTGTAGTGAGTCAATAAATCAACTATATAAGTATTTCTTACACAAAGGGCTGTTTCTTACACGTTCTTGTGAATGTCTGCATGATGCAAGCTAGAATGGAGGGTCATTTTGTAGCTAAACTATAGATTCTTTTTATGTAGACTGAGTGCAAGGTTTGGTGGCTCACATCTGAATTCATGAATGGGAAAAGTAGCCAGACAGTAATGTAAGTGTATTCTGCTCACTGAAAGATGATGTTTTACTGCTGTGGCTTCCCTTGTGTATTATCTTCTTAAAGCCTAATTAGATTTCTGACTGTTTTCATGTTCACTTTTATATACGTTTATGGCCTCACATGGTTGAAGTATTTTGTAATCTGAGGGTCCTCATAAATTTTGCCCAACTACTAAAAAAAAAGAATTTCAGAGCAGTTTGAATTGATTTATTAGTCACAAGAAGATCTGTTTCCCTTTTATTTCTTTTCCTCTCCCTTGTCCTTTCAAAGAACTGGGTGGCAATGTGGTAGAGAGAGTTCTGATTTTGGAAGAGGTGTCCAAACAACATCTGTTAGACCATTTTGTATCTGCAACACAAAGTAATAGTTTAGAAGTACTTCATATATTTTCAGAAGGAGATTTTGTTGGCTGGTTATATCCAACATATTTAATGAATAATCAGTCTGTTGGATTATTTCTTATTCATTTTTTAAGCAACTGTGCTTTCCTTCTGATATATAAAATTATGCACAAGGATACTTTTTCTTGGAATCAGATAGACATGTAGAGCTGACCACATGAATTTTGAAGTAGTTATTTGGTCACTGTATCTAGCTGAAACTTCACAATAAAGGAAATTTTCAATCAACATGTCCTTATTTTGCATATACTTTCAAATATGTCTAAAAATTTCTAATAAGATATGCTCATCTATTTGCATTAGATAAATTAGTCTTGATTGCTTTCTGTGACTTATTTGTAGTGGTACTGTTTTGTGACAAGACTGGCAGAAAAGCAAGACACTGGCTAGATTAAAAGCTAAGTCTTTGTGAGCCACAGCAAAGGGATGTTATTAAGAGACAAAAAGGGAACTTGGCTTATGTAGTTTCTTCTATAGATCTCTAGAAAGAAGATTATTCAACAGAACTCTTTTTCCTAATATCCAATGTAAATAGTGTGTGTTGTAAATATAAGTCCGTTACTGTTTGTCTGAGATAATGTGGATAATGGAAGATGACTTATTTCCTCCTCCCTTGTACTTAGCCCTTTATTCTCCTCAAGCTCCTCTTTTTTAGACTGAACACTGGTCCCTTCAAAGTGTTCCTTTTAGTTTTTAACTCATGTTCAGCTTGTGACTCACAGATGGCTTTTCTGGAGAGCTGCTGCAAAGTTGAAACTTCTTCAATTGTGTTTGTCCTGTTGAGTATTTCTGCTTGAAGGACAGAACTTATAAGACCCTGAAGAGTAGAAGTGTCCCAACAAAATCTCATCATCTTTTTTTTCCTGTGAGTATATCTCAGATTGACCATGTTTTTTTTGAATTCTGATCCTGTCATCCAAAGTTTTTGCAGCCCCACAAACTGCATCGCAAAGCAGTCAGAAGCATACTTGTTAAGAATCTTCCTCTTCAGCCAACCAAATCCTGAATGAGTATGTTAAACTGCATGGCAACAAGTGTGTTTCCTTTGACAGTGAAACATTGATAAACAATGTAGGGTACAGTTTTCCAGCAGTTTTGCTTCCCTCTTTGTAGTAACTTCCTCTGGGCTGTATTTCCTGCATCTTAGAATATCAAGGAAAAAGCCTTACTAAAGTCAAAATAAATTACAGAGTGGACAAGATGAGGCTTATAATTCACACTGAGGTCACAAGCTTTTCAAGAAATCAAGGGTCGGGCATCTGAGCTGGCAGAAAAAATTACCGATTTTTCTCAAGAATAATTTTAAGAGGAAGTGCAGCTCCATGACAACTGTTTGTATTTCTTGTAGTCTTTAACCAGTGCAACATATTGGAGAAAGGGCTAAGTTTGCTGATTAGTATCTTTGAGTGGGTCCTTTTGGCCACTGGACCTCACAAAATCAGATCTGGGGCAGGGGGAAGGGAAGCTTTTATATAAATATTCGATATGCAGCTGTAGCAGGTTTTGGCTTCAAATTTTATTTATGTTGCAGAAATAGTGAGTTTAAAAGTATGTATGATCTGTCTAGCAGCAGAGGCAATCTGGGTCTGACTTGGGGCTGCATGTGCATGCAGGGATGGTGCAAGTTTGGGAGAGGAGTGCAGAAAGGCTGGGTTGCAGGCATGCATAGAGAAAGTATGGTTCTTTCCCATGTGAAAGTGCTGCAGTGCTGGTTATTACCATGCAGAAGGTTTATCCTAACCCATCTGATCCTTATTGCTGCTTCCTTATCAGAAAACTATTTCCCTGTCATAACAGGAAAAGATAATTATATTAATTTGACATGATTTTTGTGTACACGCGGCTGTATCAGATGTTTGCAATCACTTGGGGGTAGGGAATAAGGATTCTTCTTCATTTTCCACTTCCCAAGGACTTGCAA
This sequence comes from Lophotriccus pileatus, assembly GCA_035583135.1. Taxonomy (NCBI): domain Eukaryota; kingdom Metazoa; phylum Chordata; class Aves; order Passeriformes; family Tyrannidae; genus Lophotriccus; species Lophotriccus pileatus. Next base: position 37,797,936 of record JAWWES010000133.1, on the reverse strand, counting down.
ATAGTTTGTTTGTTTATAGTTTGTTCTAGTGTATGTGCAATTGGAGTTGAGCCTGGAATGGGAACTCTGGTTTTCTTTTCCAGCCTCCTGAAACTCCCAATCCTCCAGACTGGTTGTTCTCAAAGGTAGCAAGTAATAGCTCTGTTGTTCCTTCTGTCAAAATTGAAAATATCTTATGGAAAACAAGACACAGTGATTTATTCTTAAAGTCTCCAAATTAACACACAGGAGAATGCTTTCGCTATTTTAGTTGAAGCCCTCTGTCACTGTGTTAGCCATGTCAGCTGCCTGGTTGCAACTGATCTTTTTTAAAAATGAGTGGAAAGACTGAAAGACATAAATCTGTTTTCTCATCTCAATCTGTCAATAGATTGCTCCGCTGCATTAGGTAGAAGATCAACTTTCCTTTGAAAGTTAATGCTATATTCAATGGAAAATTATTTCCTCCTTCACATTCTGGATTAAGTCCTCCCATACAATTTTGAGTTGAATTTAGAAATATTTGCTCTCTAGTAGTTTGCTCCATCCTCTGTACCAAAAATTGTGACAGAAGCTTGCTGGACAATCTGTTCTGCTTCACTCTTTCTTCGGCAGATGGGAAAGTTAAAGCACATTTGTTTCTCAGTACTAAGGTCCTGTACATTGGGTGGTCGGATCGCAAGAGGCCACATCCTACTCATCTTTCTGTGGTTAATGTTCTTTCCGCTGTCTTTATTCTTTTTATCCTTGTCACTATCCAGTTGCAGTAGATTGTTTAAAAACAGCTCATGCTGTAGTTAAGATAATGATGTACAAATTGGCATCTATTGCAGCTACAGTTTTGACCGAAACCAACAACACTTGCTGATACTCTGTTTTACTGGTGCTGTTCATCCTGCACAAGCACCCTGTGCTAAAGTCAGTCACTTGTTTTTAAACAAACAAACAAACAAACAAACAGAACCCCAAAACAACCCCAACCAAAAAAAAAAAAAAAATACCCCAACAAATAAAAGAGAAACAAACAAAAAACCAAAAACAAACAAAAAAAAACAAACCAGCAGAACCAAACAGGAAAACCCACCCAACCAAACCCAAGCCAAACAAAAACACCACAACCAAATAAAACAAAAAACCTCACAAAACAACAACAAAAAGACCAAAACTTACCCCCAGCTGTAAAAGCTAAACTAGATAAATTTCTGGCTAGTGCATCATTTAAATGATAGGAAGATGGAGGTCTGGATTTAGAGCTGCACCACCTTACATAAGCTAGCAGCTTTATATTCATAGGGACATAAGGTAGATTTATCGCAGTTTGTGTTGCTGGTGATTGATGTAGTACACAGACATAATAAGTGCCAGCTGTTCCTCCCCCATAAATCAGAAACAATAATATTTCCTTTTATTTCAGTGTGAACTATCTGACTTGCTTGAATTCCTTTTCAATTCAAAGGATTTTTTATTTGCAGTTACAAATTAGAATTATATCTACACAAAAAAATTAGAAACATTGTATTATAATACTGTAATGGAACCTGAAAGCAGCATCCCAAATATCTATGTATTGTCAGGGTTTGTTATCCTTCATGAACTAGATCAAAAGCATTTTTCCATTTCTGCCCATGTTTCAGAAATATGTATTTCTGTGTTTCTCCATTAAAACTGATGTGTTTGTGGCTGTCCACATCACTTGATACTCTAGCTGTATATGGAAGCATCATGTTTTTGTTTTGCTAACTGTACTCAAACAGATTTGGCTATTTTATTCCTTTTGATCTCCACATTGAAAGTTCCTTCCTTATTAGCAACTGTTAAATAACTGATGTACATATTTAGCATGAAAAACTCCAGAGGTTTGTTGTACTGTCAGATAGATCTAGTGAACTGCATGCTGCAAGTAGTTGTCTTAAACTCCTGATTTATCTGGTCTCTTTAGCCCTGAAGGAGATTGCATTTCCTTCTATTTCTTCTCAGTTTTCTGTAACTAATTGATGTGTTGATAAACGTAATGTGTGATGTAACAGGATCTAAAAATAAAATGTTATGTGTTTGCATAGTGTAAATGGTTGTGAAGTATGTAAAATGGAAGACAGTAAAGTTAAATAAAACAATTGTTCAATATGCATAGTCATGTAATGCAACAAACACATTCCTGCAGCTTGTTAATAAATTCAATAAATGAGAGTTATCAGCAGCTGGTATCTGCCTGTGTTTGTTATCCAGGTAAACAACTGGTGCATGGTGACCTTTGATCATTTATTTTAATTATATTTTAGTGACTCTTTACGGTTCTCAAGACAGGTTTAGTTAATAAGGAAAAATTCTTGCTGGCATTCTGATAGATAATGTGTGACTTACAGTGTTTCTTAACCTCCAAGTTACATAATTTTTGCCTTTTTAAAAGGAAGTCATGCTACTGCTTATAAAAGAAGGCACAGCTACTCTGTTCATGCGTGACAAGTGGCATCAGTTTCCTTAAAAAGCTTGCTCTGTTCCACTGATGTTAAATGTCTAAGCCCCAATCATGCTAACTTGTATTGCTTTATATCGTGGAAGTTTTAGTGAATTTTAAACTCCAAAAGAGGATAGGTTACAGACAGTACAAAGTAGGCATTTTTGTTTGCAACTGAATTGTTTTTCAATTTTAGAATGTATGAAAAAGATTCTTGCTTTTGTGGTATTATTTGTGTCTTTATGATGTTCTGAAGTTTAAACAGAAATTAACAAAAGCATTTTCATTTGTGGAAACACACAAAGCTGCCATTTGGTTTTAAATATGGTATTCTGTCATTTCAGATGTATTTTTTTTCTATCATTTTAATCCATTTACTTTTTAAAAAGATTATTAGAAATCAAAATACTGAGGTGCTACCACTTAGAAATGTATGCTGAAGCTTTATTATTTTAGGACCCGTGCTTTTCAGAAATATGTTTCCCTAATTTGACCCTCAGTAACCCTTGAGAGACTTAAGCACAAGTTACAAACTAATTATATGAATTGCTTTCTGGGAACTTGTTAGGCATTTTGTGTTTATACATTAATGTAATATAAATATAGCTTAGGTAACAAAAGCCCTTGGGGAAATTTTATGTCCTGAGTAACCCTGTTCTAGTGACCTCAACAGAATTACTCAAAGTCAAGACAGAATTTAATTGGAAGACCAGATCTTCACTGCTGTAAATAGCCTGAACTCCACTAAAATCAGCATAACTCTGGTCATAACAGCTGGAAAGATAGAATTGCTCCTTCAAGTATATTTTTTGATTTGTGGGCATTTCTAACAAAGGAGTTGAGCTGCCTTTTCTTTCCAGAGTTTAAAACTCTGCAGAATTTATCTATAGAATAATTCTGATTTTAGTTTAGATCTTTTATAACTATACAAAACCTTCTTTCATCTGAATTTTAAAAAAAAGGCTTAATGGAGGGTGAGGAAATAGCATCTTTTTGTCCTGCACCTTTGCTTTTCTGTGCCTCTTTCTGTGCTGTTATCTAACGTCTAAAAAATGTTTCTCTAACGAAGCAATATATAGGAAGTTATACTTAACAGTTACATAGCCTTGCTTAAAAGTCTCTGTATAAATCATAGGAATAGTCACCTAGGAATAGACAGTGTTTGTTGGTGTTTCATAGCAGCTTTTTTCAAAAAGAAATTTAAAATAAAGGCTTATCTGTACTTCAGCCCTACTGATGTGTATATATCACTTTATCTTCACCTTGGGAATTACGTCCTTGGTTTAATTGGAAAAAAAAGTGCTCAGCACTGAATCTGAATGAAAGAAGCTTCTCAATTGGAAATTTGGATTGAGAGTATTTTGTTTAGGAGGAGCCATGAGTTATCTGCAATTTTTTCAATATTATAGCAATAACCCATCAGTGAGAGTTGTTTGATGTAGTTTTCAATTCACTAGTCAATATTAACTTTTTTTTCCAGCACATTGGAATTGTGTGTCTATTTTTCCTCTAAGAGATTCTCTGAACTAACTACAGGGGTCAATAACATTTTGGTTTTTTAAGTGACCTCCACTCACTAAACAAATATTAAGTTACCATCAGTCAGTTGACTTGCTGGAAGAGAAACAGCATACACTTCTCACAAGTGGTAGCCTGTAATAAGGCTCTCTTCTCACCCTTCTCTAAAGCTCTTCTGCAAGCTTGGCCAAGGAAGTGGAATTGTAGATCAGGATGTGAGGCTGGTGATCCTCACTGTTGCTTAGTGTTTCATTGTCTTGCTGGGCAATGTCCTCAGCAGAACCCAGGCCCTGCTGATTTTTCTGGCTTAGGGAGTGTTTTCTGCCAAGACCTCTTGTCCATCAAGGGAGTCAACAGCATCTCCCAGCTAGAGAGCCCATGTCCTGCTGCAGAGTATATCCTGTGCAAAATGAAATGAAGTTAGGCAGTCTCAGTGCTGCAATCTGTAGATATTCCTAGGGTAACTTTTAAATAAGATAGTTGGAGTACCAGTGCAGGATAGCTGTACCTAGGTGGCTGTTCACTCAATCCAAGATACTATTTTCAGTATTCAGTTCTGGTCTTTAAAATCTCTGTGTTAGATGCAGGTTTATCTTTGTTTGGCTAGTAGCCCTTTCCTTCATTGCCTACATAGATAATACTGGTTGAACATATTATTGCATACACTTCTACAGGTTTTTCATCATTTGAATTTACCACATTACAGCTTTTCCAAAAGTAGCAATGTTAATTTGTCAGTGTGATAGCTGACAGGCAAACTGCTACTTTTTGAAATTGTCTGTAGCCACTTTTTAATTAACATTTTTTACTGGAGTTGAAAGGGATAGAAACAGATCTTAGAGAGAAGGAAAAAAAATTGTTGGAATAAAAGAATAAAAATTTGGGTGACAGACAGAAAAGTACTATCAGCAGATGGTCAAATCTGATGAAGAACAACTCCACAGCAAAACATAAATCTTCTGGTTTATAGATTGTCAGGGAAGAATTGCTTGCAGAGAGATGCACAAAACCTAGGAATCAATCAGTCCGAGACAGAGCTCTGCATGCAGACACATCACTAAGGTATTGTTGGAACAACTATGATGGATGGATATGGGAAGACAGGTAGGAAAAAAAGGGATGGGGGTCTCCCTTTATGTGAAGAAGCACTTTGAGTGGATGAGTTTCTTGTAGATTAGGACCTGAGGAGGGGCTGGTATGGGTGACATAATGGTGAATGTATTTTACAGATCATTTGATTAGTATGAGGAAGAGGAAAAAGTCATAATTAAGCAACTCTGAGACCCTTGTTCTTGTGATAGACTTAAGCCTCCCTGACACCTGCTAGAAGGGCAACCCATAAAAGCAGCCCAGAATGTTTCTGGAAACCGTCAATGGACTCTAATGAGGGTGCAATTTATCTGAGTGAGAGAATCCTCACAAATACAGAGCTAGACAAGGAGGCAATAATCAGTGACAGACCTAGCTTGTAACAACCATGAATTACTGAAGCTCATGGGAGGAAGTCTTAATAGAGAGGATCATCATGGCCTTTGATAGAGCCAACTTGAGTTTTTATTCAGAGAACTGCTAAATGGGATCCTTTTGGAGTCAGCCTTTTTATGCCAAGGGTAAGTCGTGCTTGACTAATCTGATTGCCATCTCTAATGAATTACTAGGTCTGTGGATGAGAACTCCAACCTTTTTTAAAACAGTCACAGATCACAGACCATTCTGAGTTGGAAGGGAACCACCAGGATCATTGAGTTGAACTCTTAAGTGAATGGCCTGTACAGAGATCAAACCCACAGCCTTGGTGTTATTAGAACTGTACTCTAACCAACTTTTTTTATATCTTTGTAACAGAAGGAGAAGAGGGTACATGGTGGTGAGACAGAGCAGAGCTTCATGTTGTTTTTGGAGAGCAGCAAACTGGAGGTGTGGAGGCAGCAAAGCTGATAGACTTCCATGCAGGGTTGCCATTCAGAGGGATCTGGGTACACTGGAAAAATGGACAAAAGGAATCTGGTGCAATTTAATAAAGCAGTGCAGGCTGGCAGGATCCTGGGCTCTATCAAGAGAAGCATAGCCAGTAAATTGAGTAAAGTGCTTATTCTCCTCTACTTGATGACCGCTAAACCACATGTGGCATACTGTAGTTGGTTTTGTGGGGAGGGGGAGAAGAAAGGAGAAAAAAAAATACAAGGAAAATGTTAATAAATTTGGTTGAGTCTAGCAGTGGGCTACCAAGATAGATTGAAACACATGAAAAGAGTCTGAGAGGACTGGACCAAACAGTGGTCTTTTGCTTAGAGGTTACTAAGGATATGGAACCGGGCTTTTCACTGAGGTGCACAAGCTTAGAACAAGAGACCAGGATCATATGTTGAAACAGGAGAGGCTTCCAAAGGATATAAAGGGAAAAAATGTGTGCACAGCTAAGCATCAAAATAAGTTTCCCAGAGATGTGGTAGATTTTTTTGTCTTTGAAAGTTTGATTGCATCCTCTTGTTGCCCTATGGCCATAAGGGGACCTTTCCAAGCTGAGTAATTCTGTTGTTCTAGGAGGAATACAAAGTAACCAGTACCAGTCAGCACTAAGCAAGCAAACAAAACAAGAAAAACAAGGAAAAAAGCAATCCCAAATCTGCTTCCATTCAGACCTTTTTACCAAACTCAAACAATAGTGTAGTGGAATAAGGTGTATGTTTATAGCATACAGATACACCATACTTTTACACCTTAAATGTTTTGTTAAAGTTTGCGAACTATTATTTAGTAATGGCGTGTGAAGGTACAGAGAAACACATGCATTCTCATTTTTAGAAACGATCAACCCTGCATTCCAGTAGGAAATGTGCAGATGTCAAAAATGTCAGATCTTGAATGTTGCTGTAAAACTGAGTTATTGTTCGTCTGTTTCCATTTTTTGTATTTAGGCTTGATAAGGAGACTACTATTGTACTGCCATTAATTTTTTCTGTATAGGAGTTCTGGTTTCTGTGATGATATCCAACGTGATGAGATCAGAAGGTGAAACCCTACTCTTGAGTCAATATTAAAGGAAATAAGATGAAATTCCAAAGAAATAGATGTTAAAATTGAGGATGCAGGGGAAGGATAGGGAGGAGTAGGAAAGGAGATTTCTTGGAAGGAGTCCTGTCACACATACTCAAAAACAATGCAAGAGACAGAATGGGAGGCGTCTCCAGATTTTGTAATTTCTTTAGAAATAAAATGTAGATCAGTATTATTTTTTTCATTTTTTGAGAAATTATAATTTTTCTGTGTAAAGTGTTTCAGTGATAAAGGTAATCTGTGTTTCATGGTAAAGTAACTCCTTTGTGGGATAATATTTTCTAGGTATGTGCTTTCTCAGTGTGTTCTTTACACCTGCCCTTCCAATGTGGATAACAATGTAATTAATAACTTGTGGCATATTCTATATGTTCCTTTTTATGAACGTACATATCAGAAGAAAGAATGTATTCCTGTAATAAAATTCACTGACTCTTGTTCTTTAAATGAATAAGCCATAATTAAAATTTTTCCCTTTATAGAGATTGCAGTTTTCAGTATACAGTTCAGGCTATTCATGTGTTAATGGACATCTGTTATCTAGACATTCATTTGGAATATTGAATTCTGGATGGTTAGAGAATTACTGTGGTATTGAAATAATTAGAAATTGGGAGTTGGATTAAAAATAGAAGATGCAAAAATTTGATTAACTTTCTATGTTTTTGTTTTGTTCTGTTCCTTTAAGGTTTGTTTTTTAAAATTGCACACTATCAGGAAATGTTAAGTTTATTTGGAAGACATGATTTTTTGTAACTGCATGAGTCCCAGAATCTGGACTTTCAGCATAAGCTACAAACATTGGCAATGTTTTTAGAGTTTGGCTTTTACATCCTTGTCCTTGTGCCATTGTGTGTTTTTTTCAGGGAAGCTAAATACTTCATTGTATTTGCAAAATATGTCCTTCTGTAAGTCAGGTGTGTGAATAAAAAAGACAATAACCACTCAAATTTTAGGTTTTTGGTCACATTTACCTATTTTAGTTACATTCGCAAGATTCTTTAATGAAAATTATACTTCCAAGTTCTTTAGCTCTTCCCATACATTGTCTGTCCCTTACTTATACAAAATGTTTCCATGTGATCCACAAATATATCTGAAATCATGAAAATGAGACTCACTAATATATCTGTGATAAATCTGAAATCATGAAAGAGCATATACATTACTATATATTCATTTTTGCCATTTTTATACCATTGCTGGCTTGACTATAGTGCATTGTCTATTTAATATTTCTTTGGAAAAAAACACATTATTTAGAATAATGTGCCATATTTTCTGTCTGGGTATATTTTTTCTGACATCTGTTTCTATCTAGAATAGCTTATGCTTTCTGAAAACCAGATTAAGTATAAATCCTGAGGCAATAATTTTAAATTTAATGGCAAATCAAGATCTCGTTGATATACTCTGTTTTCTGATTCAGGATACGATAACAAGTGTAACTTCTACATTTTATTAGGAGATGTAAAGCCCTGTATCAGGAATATTGGTATAGTCAGTTACAGGACACTTTCTGTTTGTTTTTTCCCAGAAATTCTGTTGCAATAACTTTGGAGGTATTACTAAATACATATAATTCTGCCTGCTAGTGATGTTTGCCTGACATGGCCATCTCAAAGAATTAAAATGGGGCGTTAGGGTATATGTGGGCTTCTGTACTGACGCTGGGCAAAGCTGTGTAAACTAAAGGCTATGTGAATATTAATTTTGTAGATGGAGAATACCATGAAATGTTCATATAAGGAGTGTCCATGTGCTCTCTAAAACTATCTGCAAGTGTGTTTAGCCCCAAGAAGGATTCTGAGTTTGGCAGCACTGGAGTCTGTCTGTGGGTAGAATTGGTAGATGTAAATAATGTTGTGTAGACGGAGCTGAGAGACTTTAATGCGCCTGTCATTTGGTCTTGAAGATGGTGGTGAAGAGTTTTAGGCAACTCATGTAGGGAATGCTCCGAGGGAATGTTCAAATTGAGCTTAGGAAGCCAACACATATGATTGCAGAAAGCAGGGATCCATCCTTAAATGATGAGTATTTGTTAAAAATTTGAAAAAGGTTGAAAATGAAGAGGATATACTGTCTCAGTTTGAGACAGTTTGGAGAGGCAGAGACCTTGGACAGAAGTCTGCTCCCTCACATTCAAAACCTTGCTTCCTCCAATACAGAGAGAGAGAGATCAAATACTCCTGGATTTCAGTGAAAAAAATAACTCTTTACCAAGAACAGTGGTGAAAACAGTACCGATAAAGCTGGGTTAAACCAACTGATGAAGAGAGACTTTCCTGCCCACCAGACCAAATAGAGAGGGTGGCCCGTCTCCCCCACCCAGAATAAAAACACAGGACGGAGACAATGTGGCTGGGCTTCCATGGGGTTCTCCTCTCCCACTGGAGTGAGGCTGGCTGTGAGGCAGCACTCACTGGCTGTGAGTGCTGGTACAGGCAGTTGGAGCAGGGCTGCAGACCCTCCAGGTGAGTGGAAGGACCCGCAAAACACCCATTGGATCCAGCACTGAGACTTGGTTGTTGCAATTTCGATATTCGTTGGTCGAAGTGGTGGTCACAGTCTGGATATGTCGTCGTGGTGGTGGAAGCCCAACATGGTTGAGTGTTTGAGTCATTTATCACAAGTCTCTTTGAAGAAGGCGAAACACAAAGAAAAGGTAAATTTGGAGAAAAGAGAAAAGGAAAGGTGGATACCAGAATTTTTGTGTAACCCAGGACATATATCTGGACAGTTCAGAGGGAAAGTATTTTCTGTTCTGTCTGCAGGCTACAAACTATTATCGCTGAGTGCAGGCCTTACTGAGAGAAGGTCAAAAGGCACATAAGAATTTCAGTCCACAGAAAAGACATGGTTTTAAGTTCTATTTGAAAATGTGCAGTTGCTTGGCAGGACTAGTTACCTTCTAAAAATGGGATTGTCCAGTTCTAATTCATACCCTCCATGTGCGTGCTTCACGTTGCTTACAGAGAGAATAGTGAGGTAACACATCTTTCCTTTAAATTAGAGCAGTCTAGCCTTTGAACTGAATCAAACTGCCAGTTCTTGTTATCCAGCCTCTCCTATTTGATGGGACCGAATACCATGATACCAAGGGAGACTAAGAAGTTCTCATGCAAAGCCATCAAGCATGTACTGATCTGTACATCATGTAGCAATTAGCTGTGCTCTCTACTACTACTGTTATATGCCAGGGAGCACGATGGTCAGGCTGGTGCTCGAGCCCCAAAAGTTAACTGCTGTTTCTGCATGTGATCCAGTGCCTGTTCAGTGTAGCCTTGTAGCAATGTCCTAAACTTGGCACCAAGTTTGCATCTCTTTTTTATCACTAGGAGTTAAGAGCTCTTTTGCATTTCAAGTAAATAGCTGATAAAATCTCCCAACTAGCATGTGCTTTTCAAGCATGGAAAACACTGGAGTGTATGTCTTTTGGCAGTGATTGTTTCACTGCCATTGGAACATAATGTAACCTTGAAAGTGGACCCCATTAAATAGTATTCTGATCACTCACATAGTGATATCAGAGAAACTGCAAAACTTGAGCAATGATTATATATTTGTTGCTGCTTGCTTTTTGCCTAAATGAATATACTTTACCCAGTGTGTCTCATTAGTTAATGCTTGTGTTCCTCATGTAAGCAATACTGCTCAAGAAATTTTGTTGAAAGAACAAGAAAATTATACTCTAATGCCTGTACAGTAGAAGATAGAAAACAACTATAGTTATATGTTTCACCATGAAAACATATATAAGGAAATACGGTATTTTTTCCTGCTCTTTTGAAATGCTGTAATTCTTACTTATACAGTAAAGAGGCTTTGCTAATAAAACCACAGTAGAGTATTGGCCTCTCTTAAGACAAGAATCAGTCAGTGAACTCACAGCTTCTCAGTCTAAATCTGACAGTTAATGTGTTGCTCACAAGTTGGAAATGAATATTTAGAACTGAGACCCATGGAAACACATGATGTTGCCCAAAGACCACTGGCCTGGGTCTCTGAGGCATAATTATTAGTTTTGTCATTTTGGAGGGTCCATCAGTTCAGAGGGATTTGTTTTTGTTGGTTTTTTGAGTACATTTTGGTTTTTAAATTGTCAAAGAATATGTTTCAGCCCCCTGGAAAGGTGTTTGCAGGGTGTAATGCTGCAGGTGCCAGTTGCATTCTCTCGGGGGGTGATAAAGGACTTTGTTGGTGCTCGAGCAGCTGGGATATGCTGGAGACAAACTCAAACTCCTGGTGTTTTGTGTTTGTGCTGTTAGAAACAGGCCCTTGAGTGAACTGTCTTATCAGCTGTGTCTGGGTTTCCTCTTGAGTTCAGTTTGGATGAGGAAGGGACCAACGGGCCTGAACTGACAACACAGCAACACCATTGTGTTTGAGTTGTACAGCTGGTCTTATAAAAAATGATGGCATGCACTTTGTCTAGATTGTAGTGTTTGCATAATGATTAAAAAATGTTTCACGAACATATGTTGTGTGGTAAACTAAGGAAGACTGCAGGCGAGCTGATGTAAACATGTAAAAAAAATAGAATAGAGACTTAATCATACAAACGTGCTGTGGCAGGCAAAAATATTTAGAGAAGTCAACAAAAGTTATTATGGGCATCAGTAAGATCATGTAAAAATCACCAGATTGTTTTAATAAGAACCTGAAATGTAACCAAGAATTTAAGAGAAAGACTTTGGGGTTGGAAAAATACTGTCTTTGTGTTTCAGCAGAGTGGCTAATATGGTAGTTAGGTCAATAGGTTTTGAAAGCAAATTAGCACGCTGAAATGAAAAATATAGCAGCAGTGAGACAAACATGGGCTGCCAGGTAACTGTTTTTCAAAGTCTGATAGTGTTGACCATAGAAGAACAAAAGAAAACTAGAGCAAAAGGAAACTGAGTTTTAAGGCTTTGGGACAGTGGAAGTCTTAAAAAGCTCAACATGTTATTTGGGGCTAGTAAAACTACAGATACTGTGACTGTAGGGACTAAAACATACTACATATAGTGATGTATAGATGCAGTACTTAAACTAGGAGGTGAAATCCTGTAATCCTCACTAAACAAAAATCCCATTGAAGTCGGTAGAAGATTTGGGTGAAAAAGGAATGTATAACTGGGCAATTAGAGACAAACTCGCAGCCTGACCTTGACTGGGCCTTTGTGCCTGTGATTAGCTGTACCCATAGCATCTGGACACATTTGTTTAAAGGCACAGTTAATTTTAATGACATCTCAAAAAAGAAATACAATTATACCGTAGTTTAAGTTCTAATGGATCCAAATCACAAATGCGAATAATTGCAGAGAGACCCATTAAAGCAACACTTCTACAATCTGAATCTTTTGCAACAACAACATTCTGCATATTTTGTTCCTTTCTTTCTCAGGGAAAACAGGAATTTAGTAGGTACTGCTCAAGTTTTGTCCCTAGTAATTGTGGGTGGGGGCTATTTGACCTTTCAGAAATATAAGAGAGTATGGGAGATTATTTTGTGGGGTGTCAGAAATAACCTCAGCTAATCAAAATTAATCAAAATATATAGCATCATCTGCCATACATGTTTATAAAACTACATTAATAATTACTCTCCAAATTGTTTTAAAACTATTTCAGTATGAAACAAAATGTTCTTTAAATTCATGCATTTACTTTTTTTTCCTTCTTTTGCAATCCTAGTTCAAATAAAATTGAAAATAAACAAAACACTTTCCTTTGAAACAAAATTTAATTCAGCATACCAGAAATGTCATTCTCACTGCCAGCTACTCTAATGGGACATGTGTTCCTTGTGTCTGAATCTACTTTGTTTGAAAAGAGCTGCTGTTAAAGCATTGAGGAAATTGCATTTCTCAGTAAAAGAAATGTTAGAAACATGCAAGAACAAACAGAAGTTGTTTCATGGTCTGGTCCTGTAAATGGTGACCTCAGTGACTACAATGGTCTCTTGGTACTAATAAGTGTGTGTCCAAAATTCCAGTGTTCAGGACTGAGGTCCTCTAAAGACATGTGTGTGTTTTGTGGTACTTACAATAAACTACTGGGAAAAAAAAGTCAAAGGGATCCTTCTACTGCATTAATTTTGTGTGCACATAACTCTATCATGGTTTTATATGCAAAACATTATAAATAATCTCTCCAGATTGACTTTGGGAAGTGGTTTAGTGTGCTTGAAAAAACACTTCCTGAAGAGTTGCTGATAATGCTGGAGAATTTGAAATTTCTTCCTGCATCAAGTTTTCCTGCTTTGACACTTTCTTCTTTTAAAATCTCAAAAAGTCCTTTAGAACCTTTGATTTTGAAGAAACTGATGGATATGATAGGAGCTATTTTATTCAAATAATCTAGAGCCTTTTGATTTATTTTGTTCTACTTTTTGTGTTAGAATATGTAATCTCAAGATGTGTACCTTTACTTCTGAAGAATAAAATCTCAGGCTACTCTGAGCTGGAGACTGGGTGTTAGGTTGCATTGTCATGATACTAACGCACTTTTACTCCCTTATCTCTTTCTTTTCTCATTCCTATTTTTATGTCACAAACCTGGATATTGTTTATTTAAAGTTCTTCTGTTCAAGACTTTGAATACAAAAGTGAATACAAAATGTAGTGATACAAAACCATTTGCTTCTTTAAAAATTTGTTTACTTCTAAGAACAGAAAAGAAGCTTAACATGAGTAAATATTTCAATATAACAGGTTTATGCCCATACTTAGCTTAATTTTAAACATCTTTGTTACATCTTTCTACAGACTTTGAATAACTAGAGACTCTTTCCCCCTTTTTCTGCTCTCTGTATGCCTCCTTTTAATATACATAATCCCTGTAAATCCGTTTTATTTTTCATTAGTTTCTTGGTCTGGATAAGAATGCAGGCAGCTCAGCAAGAGGGTATAGGACAAGTTTCAGCTAATGGCAACTATCATGAATTCAAGATGCAATGTTGTATCTTCCATCAGAGGTTATATATATTCTTGCCATTCAATGGAAGTTAATACCTCAGGACACAGTTCTTGAAAAAACTTCATTCTGTGGTCAAGCCTCATTCAAAAAGTCTTCTGATACTGTCTCTGTTCAGCACTGGATTACTCTGTGTCCTGTCAGTGTAAATTAGGATCTAGTTTAATACTGCTGATGTTCCCTGATCCTTTTTAAGTAACATTGCTGTACAATATGCTATTCAGAATAATTTAAGCCAAAAATAATGGGGAACATGTATTTCTCCTGATTTGGTTGCATGAAAGGGAAGTCTCAATTTAGTTCTTGGATTTGCCATTCTCAAGGATTCATTTGCCTTTCCCTATCTCTCATGCCTTATTAGCAAATCTCTTAATACCTGGCAGTTTTTACATGGTACAGTAAGCTTTCTCCTTCAGTGATACAGAAGCATTACTTCTCATTTTGCGATCAAAGACCCTTGTTGTTTCTTATTTTTCCCTCCGCATAGTTCAGAAGGGATGTGACAGCTCCACAGAACTACTGATCTTTTATACTGTGGTTTGCAATGAAGTTAGCCAATCAGCGAAATCAAAAAGGCGGGGGGGGAAGTATTACAGGCTCAATATTTAAACAAATTTTTTTTTCTCAGTGTAACTTCTCTGTAAGAGGTGTCAGATTATGATTCAAAGGGTGTTCCACACAGAATTTAGAATGGAACAAATTTCAAATGCAGATTATCAGGGTAGTTACAAGTGGGTTGTGGGTAGCAGGTCCTCTGCATTGTATACCTGCCTCAGGATAATGAAATTCAGATGATCTCTTTCTTTTGCCTAGCTTAGCAAAGAACCTTTACATAAAATATTTGACTAATACTTTGATAACAAAAATAAAAGCTGCTTTTTGTTTAGCAATGAAATCTCACTATTTAATACCGTGGTTACCAAAAGCTGTGTGATATGTTAGTCTGCTATGTTCTTTTGAGTTGTTAAATAGACTTGTGTAAAACAAACTGAAAAAACATGATGCTAAATAACATAATCAGCTAATAATGTAATTTTAATGGCATGCACTTAGAACCCCTAAAATTTAATAAAATGCCCAAGTTTCTAAGAACCTTTGTGTGTTTCCACTTTCGTATATGCAAAACTTGATTGTAATAACTTTAAACCAAGATTTTGCAACTGGAATTGCTGTGTTATAACTTGCTCATTAGTCTTTAGTTTTTTTGTTGAGTAAGTAGTGTGTTATGTTTATGGCTGGAATATTTGTTGAAATAGTCAATGTGACAAGGTAGGTGGTCTCGTAATTAATATTTCTGTACAGATCTGTAAACTGTGCAAGACTTGTTTAACAAAATGGAAATCATGTCCTTTTAGATTAAGACGTTTGTTTTGGAATAAAGTTCAACTTTTTCTTTGAAATTCAATTGATCTAGTTTCATGGCCTCTGAAATGATTTATTTCAAGAAACATTTTAAAAGTATAATTAATTCAAGAAATTTCTGTGACCTGTTGCTAAATATTTAGACCATAGATTAATGATATCTGCTCAGGGCTTCAAAAATGATTTAAAAAACTTGGTGAAAAGGCAAGTTTCTTAGTAACAAGAGAAATTATACAACAGTGGTAAGATGTGATTTGTTCATGTAATCCTTCTGTCCTATAAATGGCCACATTAAAAAAAAAATAATTCAAGAATAAGTGAGCATTGAATTGAAAACTAAATACTCTCATTACAGTGAGAACACACCATATGCTGTAATCTTTGTGTTCAGCATAACTCAAAAATGTTGTTAAGAATGTGCAATTTATTATTCCTGCTCTTAATGGAACCTTTTTGTATGTACAAGTGACCTGTAGTAGGGAAACCCTGACATGAAAACTCTACCTACTGCCTTTTTGAAGCACTCACTTGACACATGGCCATAACTCCTGCTTCTCACTGACTAATTAGGGTCTAGGATGTGTTCCTGTAGCACAGGTACTGTGCTCAAGCAGTATCTCAGAATGGGCTGGCATACGAATTAACATGAAGGGGTTGCCCTTTACCTCTCCACTTAGTAAATCTCTGCTTGATACTGAGAAGTTTTCTAATTCTCACTGCCCATGTTACACTTGCTGAAGTGATGACAGGTCATTGCAGTGCTACCATGTTAATAGCTTTTTTCCAAAAAGTCTCTATATTTGTTTGCTTTGGTTTTTTTGACAAAGCTAATGGCATTTGTAAATAAAAGTACTGGTAATGCCAGCGAAAGCTCAGCAAACACTGAGAAATGAGAATAAGCAATCTTTTTATAAAGACCTGATAGTTTTATTCTTATTTACTGATTTTGGTGCAATACCTCTGACTGTTAAAAAGAAAACAAAAGGTTGCAGAGTATTTTGAAAAAAACAGCAATAGTCAGACCATTAAGAAAATGCTTAATTGGCATTTTATCTTTTTCTGAGAGCATAAGATTTCTATAAAAAGGATTTTTAGTAGGAGTGCAAGTTTTTGTTTTCAGAATGGTGTGGTTCACTTTCCTTGATGTTGGTTAAAAGTTGCTCGAAAGTATTCAAAATGAACATATTGTTCTTATAAAGTGTCAGATTCTACAGAACTGCCATGTGGCATAAACCCAGTTGTCTCATAATCAGAGTGCACGCAATTGGCACTAGAACCCT
The DNA here is from genome assembly GCA_035583135.1 of Lophotriccus pileatus. NCBI lineage: Eukaryota > Metazoa > Chordata > Aves > Passeriformes > Tyrannidae > Lophotriccus > Lophotriccus pileatus. The sequence goes on along the minus strand of JAWWES010000133.1, from coordinate 37,781,325 downwards.
GCTGGTTGCAGTGATTGCACTTTTTTTCCAAAGGGACATTTTCTCTTTCTGGCAGAGTGCTGTGTCTGTCAGTCACCTTGATAACCCAGAAATTATCACAGTGTTGTCCTTTATTTTCACTTTACAAATGGTTTTTACTTACAAATAGTTTCCCCTTGTTTCTGGTCATGCATGGTGATCCACATATTTATCAGCAGTGATTGTGGAGTTGCTGATGATCAAGAAAATAATACCTAAATCTCATCTGGTACAGATTGCACTGCCTAATGTCTCCAGTATTTAATCAGATGTAAGCCTTTCAGCAGCAATAATCCAAATCCTTATTGATTCCAAATCGATCTGTAATGCTAGCTGGAAGCTTCAGTGTGAGCCCTTGAATCAATTAAACAATCTAGATGCAGCTGCACTTAGACAACAAATGGTTATCCCACAAATTTCCATGACTGCTGTGCAGCCTTTGACCTTTAATTTGTGGACTCATGTAGTGAAAGCTCTTGAATAGTGAAATAAGTCTATTGATAATGGGTTTGATGGTCTGTATTTTATTTTGCATTTGCAACTAGCTATACTCTTAGAAATAGTCTGCAGGGATTTAGGAACACAGGCTGAAGACTACTTCTCTGGGAAAAAGCAGATTTCAAAGACCAGGTTCAAGTGCATGAGAACAGAACCTTTCCTGTTACTGTAATCTAGTTGTGAAATTGCTTCAAAAAAGGATCTAGCTAAGGCGCCATGAACCTACTTTCTCAAAACTGCTTTCAATCATAGTCAAGAATGGTGTTAATTGCCCAAGTTTGCAAAAACCTGTGAGAACTGACTGACTAAAATGAGTTTCTAAAGAAATTAGGCAGCAGAGCACAGAGTTGCTCTAGAAAGGAACTAGAATTAATTTGTTGTTTTGGTTTTTTTTAATCTCTATCTGCTTCCCAGGGAATTCAAACTCAAATAGAAAAGGTATTTTCATAAGCAATTACCACTGAATGTATGAAAGTACTGGCATTTTTTTAGCAAAGGTTGACAACCACTGAAGAATGCAGGTACTTGAGGAATAAGCATGTTTCAGAACCTCAACAGCAGCTAAATGTTTGACTAAAGGACTTAACATAAGTACCTTTGTGCAAATCTATAAACTTAGATATGTTTTCCAGTATTTTCTAAGCATATCTAAATAAAATATTATCTGGTGAATGCTCACTTGCATAAAGTTGGATTTTCCTTAACATGGAAATTTTACACTGCCTACCTCAGCTTAAACACCTGTACTTATAAACAGAAAGAGCAATATTAAATAGTATAAGCCTGCGATGATGTTGTAGTAATTTGTGCATCTTTCTCTCAAAAAATAGTCCAGAGACGAGAAAAAAAGTGTGATATATAATGGAGAAATAGAACTTCTGTAGTCTTAAGCTTATTCTTATAACCAGTGAATTTTTCTTCCTTTTTAACAAATTCTCTTTCAAATTTCTCCTCAAACTCATTTCATTTTCCTTGCCTGTCTACTTTGTATATTATCTCTCTCTCCCCCGCATTTTCTTTGACTGATGTTATTAGTATTTAAATTGCCAGAGTGAATAGAAGTGGCTTAAAGGCATAATATAGTTCAGAATGGTTTATTTATTTTATACTTTCATTCTTTTTGTGTTTTTCTGATAGGCAAAGCCTTACAAGTAAGCTCTTTGAAGCAGAGACTGATTCTAATCTGTCTTCTGTTCTTATGATATTTTCATCTGGTTCATATAAACTGCAGTGGTCTTACTTCTCACTTGAAGTGATGTGAAATAAAAAAATTATGCTCACTGTTACTGTTCAGCTTCTGTGAGGCACTGTTTTGTTACTGTAATGAATGGTAACTTGAATGTTGCAACTACAGACAGTCATCCAATTTCACTGGTGACAAATGGGTGCATGGGAGATCGTAATCAGGGATTTTCTAGCATGATTTAAGACGTGGTTAAATTTAATTCTTAACTATGGCTACCATATTTAATTGGGTGTTTTTGGGGGGAGTTCTTTGGTTTGTTTGGTTTTTTTCCTTTTGTTTGTTTGGTTTTTTCAGCTTTGGGGTTTTTTTACTGGTATCAACTTGCAAAAAAACTAGCACTGAAATACATGAAAATTGCAATAAATTATTATGCAAGTGAAATGTTTATCCATGCTTTTCTCTTGCGGTATTTCCATTTGGTTGCACACCATTTCAACATTCAGATTTAACTACTTGATTGTAATGCATTTCAGTCAGTCAATAAATACAGAACATAAGCATATTAAAATGGAGGGGGTTATGGATAGCATTTTCCTATTAAGAACTGTCAACAAAATCCTTGAAAATGAAATGAGCTGACAACTGTAGTCAGAGCAGATACATAAAGTAGTGTTATAGCACATTGCACCATCAATTATGTGTCAAGCATGCTGCCAAATATTAAGTGTTCTGACCTTTGTTATTAATAATAAAGGCAGACACTGGGGACATGTGAAACATAAATAATGTAATGCATGGAAAATCTATTATAGTTTTGACTTTGTTAATGGATATAGAGCCTGTTTGGTATCCTGCCCCTTCCCTCACAAGCTATAATTTTATGAAAAAGTGGACATACCATGTAATGAAAAGCCACACTGTGAAAAACATACTTTGATAGAACAAAATGCTCTGAAACGAAATAAGTAATAGCAAGAGAATGCTTGTCATCAAGCTTTACTGCTTTATTTATAGGTGTATTTGTCATTTCCCCTGTTCCTTGAGAAATAATGTGAAATAAGTGAAGTAAACATGTCTTTATTGTATTCTCCATTTATTCTTGTATCTTTAAGCTGCTATTATCATCTATCATCTTGTAGAGTTTGGCTAGTTAAAGGTTTAGTCAGTGTCTTTCTTTAGAATTTTTAATTTTAATTTCTAACATTTTTAGGTGATCATGCAGGACAACGTTGATAACAGCTAAAAGTGACAAAAACAATAAAATGGACAACCAAAGGACAGACATAAACACTTATGAAGGGAGGGATTAGGGTTAAAAAAAAAATAAAAATAAAAGGTCACACACAGCCCAGTCCCTTAACTGACTTGAAAGAGCAAAGAAAATAGAAAAAATAGGATAGAGAAAACTCTTTCCTGTGCAGTCACTGTTGGTATTGTTTCCTTCTTCCTTCTCCATGTTTAACATAGATCCCAGTAAAACCTTAAGCAGTTGGTCCATGATTTCATCAGGAGTGCACTGTAACTGATTATATAAAAATCAACAGACTGTTTACATTTATCAAAAAATTTTCTTTGGTCCTAATAGTTGTATAAT
>JAWWES010000133.1:37759586-37777929 GCA_035583135.1 Lophotriccus pileatus | reverse complement strand
TGTAACTGATTATATAAAAATCAACAGACTGTTTACATTTATCAAAAAATTTTCTTTGGTCCTAATAGTTGTATAATATCTCTTATCACAACTTCCATTAATTTGCTATTACCTTTTATTTTTCCCTTTGAACTTAACATTTGGGAATAAGTAGCTTGGTAATTGTAGCTACAAACCATATTTCTTTCTAAACTTGACTAATCTGGGCTTGCATAAAATGAATGAAAAATTAGAGCTCTTCTGATCTGTAGTACATTTTTGTGGATGTTACCTTCTTTGTGTCTTTTCATATATTCTAAATAGGTGTTGAAATCTCAAAATTGTTTTGCAATGGAAATCCAATGTCCTACACTATAAGCCAATGCATAATTAAGAAAGAGCAAAGAATAAAAGATATGGACCAAGAGAGTATGTCTTTGTAAAATTAACCAAAATTTGCACAAAAAAAAGAATGTTTCCAAGCAACTATTATATTTACAGAAGCAGATTCATTCCTTTCTTAGAAATGTCAAAACTCTTTCTAACAATCCTTAATGATGTGATGCTTATGCAGGACACACTCTTCTAATCATCCAGAACTTAAGATTTCATTTGGTGTTTATGTCAACAAAAAAGTTTGGCTGTTCTAAAATTAAATCAGTCCACAAGCTATTTAAAAACAGGTTCCTTTAAACAGTTTGTCACAGGTGAGAGTAATTTACTGGAATTAAAAAATACATATAAATACAGGAAGAGATCTGTGATTTGAGTGTCAAGGTAACACTGTAAGCATACTGAAAAATCAACATATTTTTCTATTTTTTTTTTCCTAATTCTGAGCACCAGCTGTATTGTATTAATATATATATATGGATTTCCTCTTCCTTTTCTTTCTAAATTGGAAGGGGGGAGAGAACAAAAGTCCACTAGTGATCAAGTTGGTTTTCCACAATTTGAATTGAAGCCATCTTTACAAGCAGATGGCTTTAGTAAACTAAGCACAAAATAATTCAGATGCAATAATGATAATTAAAAAAAAAAATTAGTTCTATACATTTGCTTCAGAAATCATTTTCCTTTTCTTCATATTAAGTAAATACTTCATAGAATCATAGTATATGCTGAGCTGGAAGGCGGACATCAGGATCATCGAATCCAACTCCCAACCCTATGCAGGACAGCCCAAGGAGTCACACCATGTGCCTGAGAGCGTTGTTCAAATGCTTCTTGAACTCTGTCCAGCTTGGTGCTGTGACCACTTCCCTGGGGAGCCTGTTCCAGTGCCCAACCACCCTCTGGGTGAAGAACCTTTTCCTGATATCCAACCTAAACTTTCCCTGACTCAGGTTCAGACCATTTTCTTGAGTCCTGTTACTGGTCACGAGAATGAATAGATCAGTGCCTGCCCCTCTGCTTCCCCTCATGAGGATGTTGAAGACCATAATGAGGTCTTCGCTCAGTCTCCTCTTCTCCAGGCTGAACACACCAAGTGACCTCACACAGCGTCCCCTCAAGGCCTTTCAGCATCTTCATTGCCCTCTTTTGGACACTGTCTAATGGCTTAATATCTTTCTTATATTGTGGTGCCCAAAACTGCACACAATATTCAAGGTGAGGCCACACCAGTGCAGAGCAGAGCAGGACAATCCACTCCATTGACTGGCTGGTGATGCTGTGCCTGATGCCCCCCAGGACACGGTTGGCCCTCCTGGCTGCCAGGGCACTGCTGACTCATATTCAACTTGCCATTGACCAGGACCCCGAGGTCCCTTTCTGTGGCATTGCTTTCCACCCTCTTGTTCCCCAGTCTACATACCCAGCCAGGGTTGCCCTATCTCAGGTTGTAGGCACATGGCACTATAACCTGTGGAATATCCAGGATAAAACAATACTTTATTAAATTTAATACAATATTTAGTTAAAGCAACGAGTTTCTTCATGTTTTGACTTTTATTCGTACATATTTTATAAGAAATTTTGTGTCCAGCTGAAAAGACATGACTTGATTTCCTGACCAAAGAGGAATTCATCAGTATCCATTATTTCTAACAAATACTCTTCCTGCTTCATACCCTGGCTTCTTATTAACTAAGTAATATTGAGTTTCAGTACTTATTTTCCTGATGCTCTAGGCCTGTTCCTTGAATATGTGAAACAGCGATAGCCAACATTTTGTCTACAGTGGGCTACACAGACTTTCAAAGAATTCATCAAAGGTGATGAACCTTTGTTTGGATTCTCTTTCCATGTTACACCCATGATCTGCTGGGGCTTCCCAGGATTATCTGCTAGATGTCTAAACACAAGTTTTATTCCTCTGTCTTTTACTGGCATCCAGCCTTGTGATGGGATATACATGCTGTGACCTCCTGTGCCATGCATATTCCCACCACGTGGCAGACATGCATTTGCCACAGTGGCACCTACTGTTCTGGTGCAGCTACCTGTTTCCATCAAGGGACATGTGCTGCAGCACCCTCAGACAGGAGTGAGGCTACTCAAACCCTGCACTTCTCACCTCTCAGGACAAGCAGACAGTAGCCAAATTAGTTATTTGTTAACCTTGGATTTTGCCTGTGACCCACTAATTGAGACTCTGCATGACATCCTGCAAGGAGTGGAGGGGTGTTGGAGAGCGACATGCTCTGTGTTGCCACCAAATTTTAAGAAAAAGCCCCCAGATACTGTTTGATGCATGGCTTGGGTCAGGGATAACCCAGTGGAGGCAAGACCTGCATGATCACTTTCCTGAGATGACAAATTGGTGGTTGAAACCTCCCAGGGCATAGTCTGCAATGACACTGTGGTTAGCAAGGCTTTAGTAAAAACATTTTTTCTAACTTCGTAACACTTTGTCATATAAAATTACTTTAAAACAGGAATTAGAATCATAGAATGGCCTGGGTTGGAAGGGACCTTAAAGATCATCTGGTTCCAGGCCCCCTGCCGTACATCCTTCCACTAGACCAGATTGCTCAGAGCTCCATCCAGCCTGGCCTTGAACACTTGCAGGGATGGGGCATCCACAACTACTCTGGGCCACCTGTTCCGGTACCTCACAACCTACTCAGTTCTGTATATAACTGTACAGAAATGAGTTCTGTGAATTTGCCTTACCCTGAAGTGTTTCTGCCTGTGAATTTGCCTTAGCCTGAGGTATTTGACACCAGATAAGGGAGTGGATGCAACCACATGTGCTGTTTTGTACACTTGTAGCTGTTTGTGAGACGAGCAATTTTGATTTGGGTGAGCTAGTTCAGAACTAGCCATTTTACTCACACAATGTTCAAAATCATTGAATGGAAAGGATTTCTGTTTCGTTAATAGTGAAGTTGGATAAGGAATCTTAAATTTCAGTTTCTATAGTTTTATGCTTCTGCATTTAGACATGTCTTACACTGTTACAGCATGGTGTTTCTTTGATTAGAACAACAGTTTTGTAGTAAACTGAACAGAGTTTGCAGCCAGTTGATGCACTTTGTACAAAGTGTACCTCTATATTTTGTGTTCATACTGCCATCTAAGGGCCACGTAGACTGAGAAGGTGGCTAAACATTCTTCAATACTTTTGCTTTACTGTCCTTCCCTTTGGGAAGTCAGAAATTCATGGATGAGAAAGGTGGGCAGGGAATAATAGCAGTCCTTTGATGCAATATATTGTTTCATCTAACAGGACAGAAGAATCTCCCAGATAACTGATAAATTGGAATGTAAATCTCAGTCATGTAGAAAACTGCACTTGCAATGAGGTTATGTAAAGGCCCATGAATAAGAAAGTAAGATTACAGGATTTGAGGCTACCCCTTAAACAGCAAGTTGAGGACTGTAGTGCTTAGAGGCCTGATGAGTTTCAGTTGAAACTCTTAGCATCAAGGGAGTATGTGGTTCAGATTCTTAAAGATACCAAAGTCTTTGACTCCTACTGATTAAAGGATTAGTGCTTTGTAATACAATTTTCTTACAAAGATTTTCCCTAAAAAGGTACAAAATAACATGAATTATTTTCTTCTTTTTTTCCTAATAACTGTTTTTGCATTTCTGTGTGTTTTGATTTTCCTAGACTAAGTGAAAATGGGCAAAAATTAACATTAACATAATTTAAATATTTTGGTGTTTAAGCATTCAAAGTTTTATCGTGAAAACTTATCTTTCCAGGATAAAAATGCATTTTTATTTTTTTAATCTTCAAACTGTATTTGTGTAGGCTTAAATCTATAGCTCCTTCCTCATAAGATGTTTTCAACTACAAGTGCGGTAAAGAATTAGTGGCAGAAGTGAAACTTGTCAATATGATACTGCTGGCATTGACTAACAGAAGCAGTTTTTATAATGAGGACCACTTTGAGCATGACTTTATTTTACAATGTATGAGTTGCTTTTCAGGCTAGTTTCCAGCAAACCCTGTGTAATAGAGAAAGTAATTAATCTTGCATGTTACTTTGACAGGCTCATGCAAGCAAAGACCTGGAAGAGCAGTTGCGGTCTGTGTCCAGTGTGGATGAACTCATGACAGTACTTTACCCAGAATACTGGAAAATGTTCAAATGTCAGTTGAGGAAAGGAGGTTGGCAACACAACAGGGAACACTCCAGCTTTGACACAAGATCAGATGATTCCCTGAAATTTGCTGCAGCACACTATAATGCAGAGATCCTGAAAAGTAAGTACAGGACACAAACCATGTTCCAACACACAATAAATTAAACTCTGAAGGCTTTTCAGTTGTGTCAAAAAACTTTTAAAAGCTAACCGTTGTCAGTAAACCAACCTCAGCAGTCTGATTTGATGTGTTGTCTATAATATAAAATTTTAATAGCATTCCATAATGAAACAAATCGTTCTGTAGAGATATATATGTAGACATTGACTGGGAGAAAGTTGCTTTCTCAGTGCTTGCCTTCAGGGATAAGGAATCCTACTTTGTGGAGGTTGTAACAATTTTGCAGAAAGCAAAGGAGATGCTCATAGTTGGAGTCACTGAACTGTTTCTGCGCATTTTCTGCAATTACATCATGGCTAGTAATGCTTTCTTCTCTTATGCATTATGGCTTTAGGATGCCAAATAATCCACTTGTAACTTTTCCCTGTTACAAGAGGGCACCTGTCATGATGTTATGCTAGAATGAGAAAAAAAGAGCTTTCAAACCAATATGTCAATATCCTTTAGTGTTTCAAGTGGCTTGAATAAAAAATATATTAGCTTAAAAGTTTAAACAAGTGCGTGTAGGTAGAGAAAAATTTATACCTTAAAGTACACATCAGGCAAATTTTCCATTTCTTGTGAATAGCCTACTATAATCTAGTGCCAAAAGAGAATAAAGGGTCTTGCAAGCTGCAATTCTCAGCACTGTTCAGTATAAGATTGTATTTGGTAAAAGACTGTATAAGGATGTAAAATTTTTGCTCAAATTTGTGTAGATAGTCTGGGCACAAGTATCATCCTTCAAATAAAATCACATGTTGTATATAATTGCCAAATAATAACCTTTTACTTTAAATATTACCCTTGTCGTTAACAAACTAAACACGTATTTAAATTAATTTCACATTAAGTGTGTAAAATTTAACATTTATAATGTAGTTTATCTAAATGAAGTACTTTGTGGGACTGTTTAAAATTACTTTGAAGAGATGTGCAGTGCTTCTTTAGAGTTTACCCAAGATAAGACTTACCCCAGGCAAATGAGAAAGGACATGTACAGCTTTAGCTTCAGGCCAGCAGGTCGAGGGAGGTGATTCTGCCCCTCTACTCTGTTCTGGTGAGACCCCCTCTGGAGTACTGAGTCCAGCTCGGAGGCCTCCAACATAAGAAGGATGTGGACCTGTTGTAGCAGGTCCAGAGGAGGGCTGTGAAATGCTCAGAGGGCTGGATACCTCTCCTATGGTGAAAAGCTGAGAGAGCAGCCTTATAGCAGCCTTCCAGTACCTAAAGGGGGTCTATAAGAAAGATGGGGAGAGACGTCTTGTAGCAGGGCCTCTTGAAATAGAGCAATGGTAATAATTTTAGACTAAAAGAAAGCAGATTCAGACTAGATATAAGGAAGACAATTTTACAATGAGGTTAGTGAAACATTAGAACAGGTCGTCCAGAGAGGTGGTAGCTGCTCTATCCCTTGGAACATTCAAGGTCATTGAAGTTTGAACAGGGCTCTGATCAACCTGGTCTGGTTGAAGATGTTCCTGCTCATTACAAGGGGACTTTACTAGGTGGCCATAAAAGGTCTTTTCCATCAGAAGCCATTCTATGATTCTATATTTTAAGGTCTCCCCCACCCTGATAGCTCCCTCTTAGCTCTGCTGTGACTTTTCTTCTGCTCCATGTCAATATGTCATGTTCCTATGAAGAAGAAAAACCAGTTAAAAGTTAACACAGAGAGATATGTATTTCACTAAGAAGTGTGACTGCAGCAGTGGATATTACGGTTCCAAAGTTTAAAAAGAATCCTAATTTACTGCAGGAGAGTATTGTTTTTAAACAGTTACTTTATAACACATGACATTCCCTATAACTTGGCAGGTATTGATACTGAATGGAGAAAAACTCAGTGCATGCCACGTGAAGTGTGTGTGGATGTGGGAAAAGAGTTTGGAGCAACTACAAACACCTTCTTTAAACCCCCATGTGTATCCATCTACAGATGTGGAGGTTGCTGCAATAGTGAAGGACTCCAGTGTATGAACATCAGCACAAATTACATCAGCAAGACAGTAAGTTCTCACTCTTTTATTATGATCCAAGTGCTCCTTGCAAATCCATATATCATCACACATATTTTAAACCTTCTTATTGCTACTGTGACAAAGGAAAATATATCAGCTGTTTTCAGCTGGGTTTTGTATGTATTTTCCAGACTAGACAAGAAAAACAAATGAAGACTACTGCCTGGAAAAAAGTGTTTAAAACTCTTTATATACATATATTTTTTAGGGGGAAAAATAAATTGTGATGTCCAATTCTCAGTTTTGAGATTATCCATGAAACTTAATTCTATCCCTTTCTTTTTTTTGCATCTACCACTTGCCTGTATGAGGCAAGCACTCTGTGGAAAACTAGCCTATAATTTTATTAGTGTGGACTGTTGTAGGACATGTGCAGACAGGATACATGTTACAAATGAAGCCTATTAGGAACTGAGTTTTACTGTAATAAGAGGTATTAGCATAATGTACCTGTTTGTTCTGTTGTAATGCATCTTCCTCCAGGTGTATACGTGGGTTTTATTCTTCCAGTTCAGGGCTAGTGATCAGGTAGGAGTGTGCAGAGATCATGCACTGAGCTTGTGAGCTGCCTTTAAAGGAGAAGCATATGTTACATTATTTTAAGTAGCTATAGAAAACATCACACTTGTCTTTCAACAACATTTTCCTCAAAAAAAGTGTAAAAATAATCATACTTAAAAGTGTTTGCTAGGGTATTTTGCTGTTGTTACAGTATTTGGTAGGGGGTTTGTTGTTTGTGGGTTTTTCACTTTTTAGTGTAAATCTTGCTTCCTCTTTCAGCTAGATTGATCTGGCTGAAGATGAATCATACATACTGATAATGAAGATCCACAACTGCATAGGCAGCTATAATATCGTAGCCCTTGGAAATGTCACTCCTTTATCATGAAACTTTTTAGTGCTCTGAGCCTTCTTGAGAGGGAATTAGGAAAAACGGACATAAAGAAAACAGAAAAAACTACTAATTTTTTAAAATAAATTTTCTGCCTTCATTTCTCACCAAATCTGTTTGTCTTGAAATGGTATAATTTGCCATGAATTTTCAATCCCAAATTTAAGCTAGTGATAGACAACCGTACAGCACAGGAATAATGTAACTCAAATAGCTTAAAGAAAAAAGAAGGAAAACTACAACACTGACCTTTTTCAATCCCTATTGTTTTTCCCATTAATAGGAAAAACCATTGTCTTAATTCCTTTAAGATTAAGTTCCTTTAAGATGCAATGAATTCTTAAATTGCTTTAAGATGCAAATATAATTTTCACGTTAAAACCAAAGAAATATGACTATTTTTTTTTTACATTTATTGATAAAGTTTAGCTTACTGAAACAAAGGATGATCTAGTCACAGAGAAAGTTGTTCCATGTAACACAGATTTCCTGGTCTTTGAGCACCACGTCAGTTTGGGGTAAATAATATCTTTCTCTTCATCTTTCTGTTCATGTCTATTGAATGAAGTAGGTCTTTACCTAGCAGAAATTGTTTAATAGTGAGTTTCCTTTTGAAGTTCTTGATGTTGTTGGTAATGATATGGTGCAGTTGTAGTTAAAGACTCTTAAAAGGAAAATCTTATCATAAAGAAGAAAGAGGCAATAACATTGTTTTTTTACTTACCTATTCTGTAAAAGCAGATGACTTAATCCCTGTTTTCAATTTTCTTCTGCTTTCCAGTTTTATCTGGTCCTTGGCAGAATGCAGTTTTAAAAAACTCTTAAGAAAGGAAGAAACCTACAGCTATATCTCTTCATCTGTCACGATCTCAAATAGTTTTAAAATTATATGACGACAGCTTACCCTATATTAGATGAGAATTAGGAAGAAAAAACTATTGGATTCAAGACCTTCTGTGGAATTCAGATACCCTACACATCTATTTTCACTACTGTTTCTCTATTATTTCCTGAATGAAATGGGAACAAATGACCAGAAATTTTTGTTCATAATTCACCATTTATTAACTTTATTTTTGGTGCATAAACTCCGTAAGATAACTTCATAATGTCCACCCTGCGGAAAAAGTGCTTAATGGGAAATTAATTTTTCAGCTGGAGGCCTTACTGTGAGGGCAAGTTCTAGCATTAGTTCCAGACATTAAAGTATAAAGAAAGCTGATATCAGCTTTCATCAAAATTAATTAAAAATAAAATAAATAAGCATAGAAATTATTTTTATAGGGGGCAAATCATTGATTGCTAGGAGGATGGACCAGGTCAGATGTTCCCAGATTGCCTTGTGGAACACTCTGGTGGTCCAGAGAGAGGTCGATAGTTCTTTAGTTCAGGCTGAGTTCCTCCTTTCTAGCTACTTAACTTTATTGAGAGAAAAATGGAAAAGTATTCTGCTTTGCTTTTAATACCATCTTTTTTCCCACAAAAACCATTTCTGTAGTTGCTAAGGGATGTTTATACAATCATGATTGAGATATGAGTTTCTTATTAAGTTTCTTAATTAAGATATAGTATAAGGTCTACAAAAACCTTTGTGGACCCCCTAGGCTAATTCATAAAATGCAGTAGATCATCTTCTCTGTCTGTGACACTGCAATACCCCAGTTTGTAAGTGGTGGCTTGTCTAGTAAAGGTCTATAGGGAATGTTTTTCTTTTGGTTTGTGGTGTGGTTGTGTTGGTTTTTTTTCTCTAACTTGTTATCGGTCAAACAGCTGTTCTCTAATTTGTTATCAATCAAACAGCTGTTCTATGTTTCCATGACAAGAATAATTCGAAGATTGGAACTGCCAGGTGCAGCAACAGCCTGTCCCTGAGCTGCACCTTTTTTATGCCCTACCTATAGGAACTTGTTTATAGGTTGAAGGGAAGCAGGGAGCAGATGTCAAAGAGCCGTCTCATTCCATTCTCCCTCTTGGCTGGCAGGGTGGACAGTTTTCTGACTTCTTTCAGGTCATTTGTTGTAAAGGTCCTAAATCTTCTTGTTTCACGATTACAGTTATAATACCTCGAAGGAAAATATCTACCTAAGCAGTTCAAAATTAGACTTAGTGGAGCTTTTCTCACAGGGAACAAGTTGACAGCTTGAAATCGTTGGCCATGTTTGAGATCTACGTGGTGTTCATTTTCAAAATTTGGATATGTATATGTCACAAGACTTTTCATTTGTTTTGAACGTTACTATTTACACCTTTTCCCATGCATTTTTCTGTGTAAGACTGATTATTGAAATCATATGGTAGGCACTGTTAATAGTGGGAGATATGTAAGTTCCAAACAGTGTTTTTGTTGAAATTTCTGGAAGAAAAAAAAAAGTATTAAAAAAAAGAGAATAAGAAATTCAAGCATATTAAATAAATATTAAATTTATTACATCACATAAGTTACCTGTTGTTGTATCACACATAAGCCTTGAAATACTGTCTTTCAAGAAAGTTAGTAAAATAAAGATGATGTAGCATGTCTCAAATAGTTTATTTTCATTCTTTTCAATGTAGAGATGTTTAGTTTTGAAATCAGTCTTATATCCTTACCTTAGAAATCTCTCCAGAGACATTGTACTCTGTTACACTGGTTATATTTGGCTGGCCTTACTGACACTTAAGGAAGTGCAAAGATCACAAGTGATGGAAACTTAAACTCAATCAATTTGAAGGAAACTTGCCAAAATAAACTAATGTCCATCAGACCATAGTGTGGTTAGTGTAAGTCTTGGTAAAAAAAAGGTACATATATCCTGTATTTGAAAAGTTTCTAGAATGATAACCTTCCCTTGTCCTGATATGAAAATAATAGTTTTGGATAACTTATATTTCATAAATCAGTGAGCATAATAATAATTTTAAGTATGCTGATACAATGGATATTGGCACATATGATGATCGTGCTGAATAAATTAATTCAGCTGCCGAAGAAATACTTTGTATGACAATAAACAGTTTTTCTGGAAAGTGTAGCACAAAATCCTTCTAGTCTAAAGAAGAAGCTGTTGATGCAGTGAATCAAACCTGGTCTAGTGTCCCTACCCATGGCAGGGTGGTTGGAACAAGTCTGTAACGTCCTTTCACTATTCTGTGATTGCTCCTCCATTGAGAAGGAATACATGGAAGATTTCTATTTCAGTTCTAATAGTGCTTTTGGTCATGCACTCAGAGATTCCTGTCTTCTGTTAGATTTTTTTTTTAAATTTAATTTTAAAGTCATAATAAGTTCTAGGTTATGGACCACACTCTTGTCCTACCCTTGTTTCCGTTCTCAACTCTATCTGTATAAATGGTTAAAGGAACAGCACTGCCAGTGTAGGAAGTGATAAGAGCCTACTACAGAGTCATCTATGGGACCACACAGCTCTGGCCTAGAAGCTCTTGCAAAGATGTCTGAAGAAATGACAATTTTTCATAGAAATCCCTTTCTAGGTATTGACATCTGGCTGTTACATGTTGCCAACATGCCCTATAGCGGCAGCAAATTTTGAGCTTATTATTCTATTGGATGAGGAAGATAAGCAAAAAATAAATTAGAGATGTTAGCAAAACCAAAAAGCATTGCATGTAGTCACGTTTTACCTAAATTGAAGATTCAAACACAACATATGCATACTGAGAGTTATTCACTTACACTTAAATAGCTTCATTGAATTTAGAGATGCTGCTATCTCAGCTGAAAGCAGAATATAGATTTTTTGGTAGAAAGCATCTTATTTTCAAATGGCAGAGATTATTTAAACTGAATTATTCTTAGTATTAAATACATTTTCTGTAATAGACTACTTTTCAAGAATTTATTTCTTTTGAAATATCTTCTTCATAGATTTTCATTATCAGAAGAGGAAAATATCTCCTTTTCTAGTGTGCATCAGAATATAGTATCCCAATAACATGTGCAGACAAAAGTGTCAGAAGAACAAACCAATAATTCCAACCCCAGTATTTCACTTCCAGCCTTTTCATTAATGAAAATAAATGTGCTTTCTATTCTTTTTCAAAATGCTCGTTTATGCATTGTCCTAAGCACTTTACAAAAGTGGGGACTAGAAATGGAATACCATATATAATGTAATCTTTACTATAAACAGTTGGCTATATATAGTTTTTTGACTTTATGTATGAATAGTGGCAACTATTGTGGGATGTAAAATACATTACTATTAAGAGAATTTAGTTGAACAAACTGAAGGTAATTCAGTCAGGTCAGGGAAGCTAGTCTACCTTTATTAGTTTAACTAGACCTTTTTCTCACTGCACCACTGATGCGGGGAATAGTTGTTAGCAATATCCATCTGTAAACCAATACCTTTCACAGGTTAAATGGAATGATAAATTAAATTAAGACAATTCATGTTCACCATCATGTCCACTCACGACTGATATGTTTGAGCTGTTTTTGTGAAATTTCTCTCAGTGATTGCTGAAGCTGAACAGGACAGCTGGACAGGGACCTACCTCTTCTAGGTAGGCTGGAAATGTAGCACTAGTCCTATGTTGCCATCTCCAGTGGTCTGAAATCTGCTGTACCTTGCAGCATGGCAAACTGATCTACTGCAAGAACAGAGGAAGAACAGAACATCCTCCTTTTTTTTTTTCCCTAGCTGCAGTTTGTTCCATTTAAAGACTCATTTTCTAAGATTTATCAATTCTTCCTATAGTGGGTTTTTATTTCAGCTTCAGAAAAGCAAGTTCATACTGTCATAAAAGCAAGAAAAACAAGATCCTCTTTACATGTGTAGTATTGTAATTAAGTTCATACTCTCTGTTCTGTCCTTCAATTCATACATGTCTTCTAAGAATAGGTTTTCTTAGAAGGTATTAAATATAATAAAAGCTTTTGCGTCTGTAGATTCTTAGCTGTCTGGATTTTCAGAGGTCTCAACAGCTGTGCTGTCCTTCAGAAAGCACAGCTTGTTTCAAGAAAGGTAGAAGTCTTGAATATGTAGGTGAATTTTGTCATCTAAGACCAGTACTTAAAAACATAAAGAACTCAGCATGTATTTTTCTCAAATGTGTAATGTCTGCAGAAAGGAAAGCTATTTTTCATACACATGGTCCTTTCTGTCTCTATCTACACCACCACCTTCCTCCTTTCCAATTTCCTAGTTTGTGCATTAAAACAGAATCTATGATGGCCTTCAAATAGTTGGATATTTTTAAAAGAAATTCATAAGTACATAAAGCATATTAGTATGAAAATGATAGTTCTGTGTTATGTTTACTGCTCTTCTTGCATGAGGCATCTTGGTAAGAATGCCTTTTGTCATTATTTTAGAGGAAATTTTGTAATAGATAAGGGTAATGGGTCCAGTAATGGTTTGAAAGACAAAAAGGATTATAAATATAATAACAAGTTGATTAGTAAGACCAAAATTTTAAGAAGTGTTACTTATTTTGCAGATAGAACAAGAGTACAGGTATTAATATGCTTTGTCTAGAAGTCTTTCTAATAATAGAAATTCTTTTCATGGTAGTACCCTAGATGGATAGTTTTTTTCATCAGTATTTGAAAAATGCAGGAAACTATTTTCTCTTTTTGTTTTCTTTCTACAGAAGTGAACATATACCAGTTAGCATTTTTAGAGTCTAATGAGGAAAAAAACCAACATTTTAAAAAACTCTATAAGGGATGTGGTACGTTTTTGCAGAAAAAGTAATAGCATTGTAATAATCTTCTGTAACAGAATAAAATGTAAATGTAATAGTTTTGCTATTTTTGTTCTTGTATGCTGACACTCCCAGTGTTAAACTTTTTTCAAGATTCAGTCACTAAACAATGTCAAAAATCTGTTTTGCAAAATAAATAATATCTATTAGAGTCGATGATGCTTTATACAATTTAAGTTGCATAGTTTAAGATATGAATAGTATGAGCTTTGTTGTTTGCTGCACAAGTGCCCTTTTACTTGGTGAGTACATTCTGAAATGGTGCACCTGCATGCTTGTCACTTGCATACATAGTGTGAGATACTGTTTTTAGGACATCCTGTAGATGTATTTCATGTTTTGAAGCATTTAAAATTACCAGTACTTAATTACATTTGCATGCTGCCCATATGCCATGTATAAAGTTATTGATTATAAAAGAGCATTGCAAATAGATCTCAGCTAAAAATTAAAGTCTTGTTATACGGTCTTATCAACCCAAACTGGAATAATAACTAATGACCATGTCTTTAAAAGCAGTGAAGTCCCCAGAAGATGCAGAAATGTTCTTAAAAATATTTGGAAGAATGACTGAACACCTAAAATGAGCAGTGCAGCTGTTGTCCTGTTTAGAACACTACAAAAAAATAGTTTGTAAGACCTTGACCTAATGTATTTATCCTAACTTTTCAGGAGACTATTGAAATTTGAGTCTTACAGTGAACCTACTCAATTTGATAAAGTAGATGTTCTGAATTGAAAACTGTAATGAGTCTCACTGTTTGTCTCTTATCATATGTTCGGTTTTGCCACAAGGTATTACTGAAATTGTCTTTTTACCAGTTGAAATATATTTCCCACTAAACTTAGGATTTTATGAATTCACATACATGATTATTTTGTCAGTAGTGGTTATTTCTTAATACCTTGAAAACAAATTAATAGTTCAAGATATATTCCATTATGTTAGGCATATAATTTGCAATGATACAAATACTAAAAAAAAAAAAAAAATACAGTATGTTACAGTTCTAACGTTACTGAACCAAAAATGTTTTTATCTAAGTCAAATATATTCCTTTTTTACACAAGCTCTTATAATTGTATAACTGATGTATTAGGTTGTAACTTGCCTGCTTTTTTATATTATTTTTGGTTTTCAGCTTCCAAATGTTTATTTTGGATTTTTTTAAAAGACTGACATTTTTGAAATCATCTCCTAGAAAAATGAGTTCTTTTTACATTTTACACTTTTATGTTAAATGTTATAGTAAGCAAACAGGCACCTAAGAGAGTTTAATCCTGAAAGTGTTTATTGTCATACCATGGATGTTGTATTTTGCACATAATAATTATTTAGCAGTATAACTGAATGTGCCTCTGAATGGTGGAAGAGAGAGCAGAAAAATTAACTTAATTTCCTCATAGTTTTTTTTGGTATATCCTTACGTTAGTTTTAGTTGGACCATTACTGATCTGTATAAAAGGTTTTCTGCTTTGCTTTCCCTTTTGCAGTTGTTTGAGATCACAGTGCCTCTCTCTCATGGCCCCAAACCCGTAACGGTGAGTTTTGCCAATCACACGTCCTGCCGGTGCATGTCCAAGCTGGATGTTTACAGACAAGTTCATTCTATCATAAGACGTTCCTTGCCAGCAACGCAAACTCAGTGAGTATGAGACTTGTCTTCCCTTTCACATTATGAGCAAGCCCATATATTTAGATTTAAAACATTGCTGGAAGCCTTTACAGTTACGATAGGTGAACTGCACAGTAGTAGGAGCAGAATGCGTTGTGCAAGGGAGCTACCATATTTTACATGAATGTTACTAAATTAGCATTACCTTTTTATCCAGGAAATAAACTAGAGTGAGATAATTTAAAAATTAATAATGTTGTTTGTGGGAGTTCTTTGATGAAAAGAGCTGCAATCTAATTGAGACTTGAAGGAAACATCAGCAAAATCAATTTAATTTTTTTAAAAAGTAATCGAGAAAAGCTAAAAATACTTAACTTTGCAAATAAGTAGGAGACCACATTTCTCTCTCAATCTTCATTTTTCTAGTTAAAATGCTGTTTTTTAAAAAAAGGCCTGTTTTTTAAGGGAATCTTTAACTGCAAATCTTTTGTGACATTTTCGTATGCTAGAGATGAAAATAAAATGGAAAGGAAAAATAAGCGGTTAATTGGCACTCCACAGGATCACCATGTAGATTTTTTTGTGTGTGATTTTGAATTTAAAAAGTCACAGAAGAAGTCTGGCACCAAAACAAGTGTTATTAAAACACTTGAAGAACTCCTTCCTTCATTTAGAGGTCTGAGTGATGATTTCATGATGTATATGTATTTAGGAAGCAAAAAATATATAATAGACTAATAGTTGCTTTAAAGGAAGAACCAATTAATACAAGTTGAACTGGAATTAATTGTAGACATTTTTAATAAGGTGAGTGAATAGTGCGAACTACCCAGAGATGTTAAACTGAGTGAAACCACAGAGAAAAATATTTAGCTTAAGTCTGGATGTTTTCTGACATGTTCCAGTTAAACTCAGATTATATTCTCTTTGAATACAAATAATTTAATTTCTTCATCAAAATATAGATCATTAACAGTGGATTAGAAATATATTAGGAAATGCATCTATGAATAGTTTTTTTAATTGCATAATTAACAGATTATTAAAAAAAGCACAAAAGCAAGAGTCAAGTTATGCTGACTGTTGCCAGTCTCTCAGTGTTTCCAGGTTAAGAGCCGTTGTAATTACCAGTGCAAGAGTTATTCTAGCCAGGAAACAGCTACCTGTAGCTGAGGGAGGTGGGTGTACAAATACAAGACTTTGAACAGCAGACAGGTGCCTGTCTGTTCTGTGAGTAAGGAATCATGCTTCAACAAAGTGCTTCAATTAGATCAGAATATATACAGGCTTTCTCTACTGTACAGTACTGTCTCTATGTTTAGAATCTATGACTTCGTACAATAAAACAGGAAAAAAAAACCATAAAATCCTAAATTGAGTGCTTCTAGATTCTAGAAAGGAAAGACATTTGCATGTTCCTGGTGGGTTCCTGGATGGATTTCAGAATCCCATTAGTGTTTTTTAATTTGTACTGAAGTATTTCTTTTCAGCTTATTATTTTTTCCTTAACATTTTCATTTATACGTTTGAATGCTAGTGAGGCTATTATTAAGCAAAAACCTGTAAATCTACACTCCTGTCACAGTGGCAGATCTGCATGTGTGTGCGTATTTATGTACATGTTCATTTTAACAGAAATATATAAATTACTTTCTTATGTATAACTGAAAAGAAAAGCCTAAGGGTACAGTCTCTGGTTTTAGGGTAGTAACCCTTGGGATTTAATAAGAATTCAAGGCTGGATTATACCAAGATGCACAGGCATACAGTAGAAGGAAGAGAGAGACCACATCTAAAGCATAATACAAACAGTTTATCGTTTTTATATAAAATATGTTTTCTGCATGACTTTATACTGAGAATTAAGGTGTAGGTCTTTGCCTGTTCTCCCACTTTTTTCCTTTCTTTTCCCCCTTTTAAAAATGAGTAGCTGTTTCTGCGTACTTGTGGAACGGAGGCATGTCAGTTGATATTAGCCAATGTTTCAGAATACCTCCCGGAATGGTGTCTTAAGTAGTACTCTACTCCATTTATATGAAATGTCATCAAGACATACACCTGAGTTACAAAATTGTCACCCTATTTTAGAAGTTTGGTGATTAGAGGCAGGGGAGAACAGAGAGGACTTCAAGATACATAATTCAGATCATATCTCTACAATAACCTTTTTCTCTCAAGTTTTTTTTTTTCAGTTGAGTGGATGATAATTTGAAAAGAGGTGATGATGTTTTCTGCAAAGTGGTTTTGCATCTGATTTTTTTTTCTAGCCTTCCTGAACTTTTCTAAAATGTTATTTTAAATTTTCAGCCAGTTGTCTGTACTAGAAATCAGAATAGAACTTGTAAACTTGCAGCTCCATTCTTTTTGCTGGGTGTCTCCAACCCTGATACTGAAATTCATTTAATTCTTTTCAAGTTCTGGTAATTTGGGCTTTGTATCAACATTGTCTGTTCATGAATTCACATGAGCTTGGTGTTTTTTTCATACTGTCACCTTGGTTTCCTTCTGTAATTAGTTTTACTAATTTACACTCACAGCCTAAGCCAGACTGCTCCAGGTGTGAGTGTGGGAGGTTTTTTTGTTAGTTTATTTATTTTTTTTTAACAGAATGTTTCTCAAGCAGAATCAGGAGGCAGGGTAAAGGAAGTGTGCCAAGTGAGGGAGCAAGAGTGAGAACATTAGTGGAGTGAAATCAGAAAACACCAATTTGATAAAACATGAGACGTTGCAGGATGATGTTAAACTACAGCAGCCTTTACAATCAGAGTGATTTAATGTGTTGGAGGGGAGTGGTGTCCTTGAATGATGATCACAGAAGAATGTCCCAGAATCTGCATTTTTGAATGCATGAGTAGTGGTGCTCAGGGGAAAGAAAAGTCCATCAAATGTGTAATATATATGTGTTGCCTTAACAGATTAGGAGGATTTTAGAAACACTACAGAAACAATGAGTAAATGACACAACCTGGATACATGAAGTTAGGCTTGACGTGTTCAAAGATGTCATGTCAGCTGTGGTGATAAAGAAACTGCAGGCAAGGAAAATGGGATAGTACACATAAACATTCTATTTGTGGCTCACACACAGCAGCTTAGTTCTCTCAGTCTCTAAAAAGGCAACAGCTGCTTCTTGGATTTCTTGCTTTTTTCGCTATAATTACCTTGGCTGCAGAGAAAGTGTTTACTTGTTTATTGTCCTTTATGTGTAAACTGAAGAGCCATCACTGATGACGTCCATATCTTTAGGTTCAAGAAAGCTGCTCAGAATTTGAGTGATTAATGAGAAAGTGTCAATTAATGACACTTAACTTTCACATAAAGGGGAAAAGAATCTAATAACCTGATTGTACTTTTAAAATCAAAGCTTTGTCTACAGCATTCATTCAGAAACTATTATCTGCTGTCTTTTGACATTTTATGTGTAAAA
>JAWWES010000133.1:37738747-37751364 GCA_035583135.1 Lophotriccus pileatus | reverse complement strand
TATAACCAGCTATCTCATCTATGCCAAAAGACAGGAATGGAATCATTTATGTAAGCTCATCAAGAGATTATCCTGAGGAATAGACTAAGTTCTTTTCAATATTATTAATTTTATATTTAATGTAAGAATTTATTCTTTAAAGATTATGTAATTTATAAAATATTATTTAATTTGCATTATTTGGAGCTACAAAAGGTGGCTGTTAAATAGAAAAGTTTAAAAGTGGTCAATTCAGAATTTTTAGACATTTTCAATTTAGAAAATACGATATAGTAATAATTTTTAATATTATAGGATCTTTCCTTTCTTGAAAAAGAATGTAAGTAATAGTTGATAATTTATTTAATAGCTTTCTTTTTTTCTCTTTTTTCATTTTGCATTGCAGGTGAAACTTCTGGAAAAGAACAGAGGACAGACTTCTGATTGAGTGATGAAATAATAAGATCAAATGGACCAGGTATTTAATTATTTAAAATTAATCCATATTACTAGCTAATAAGAACTAATAAAATTAGAGTAGTACAGGTTTAAGACTCTAGATTACATTAGAGTTCTTAAAACTCTGGATAGATAAAATATTTTTATAGAATACTTATCTGGACTTTTCTATATTTTCATGTGCAAGTGTTGTAATGAAATGTGAACAGTAGAAAGCATTAAGAAGTCACCAATTTTGCAATAAAAGTTTCTAAAATTTCACTAATTTATCATTAAAAAAATTTATATTTTATCTGTAGTCTGAAGCTATGAGTCAGGGACCTTACTTCATCTTGAGAATTATTGAAATACAAAGCGTAGCACATTCTAGAAAAAAAAAAAAAATCTTAAAACACAACGCTTTGCTGTTTTGTGTAAGCATTTTTACTTCTGAAGAACAACTACAGAAATCTCTATTAATTGTGTATTGCCATTTATTCCTTTTTCTTCTGAGCAAGACACTGTCATGAAAATTAAAATTTTGTATTCAGATATTTCCCCTGGGTAAGAGTACTGTATCCATTTCTGACAGACACTGACCTTTCAGGTCAGTTTAGCAAATTTTTTATCCTTTTTCTATATTTATAATCAGCCATACGTCGTCACTGAACTCTTCCCCTCTGCCCCCCTTCTCAACTAAAATTACTTCTCTTACATTTCTGGACCATATCTCAGTCTCCCCATAAGATTATCTGTATTTCCCTGTCAGCCTTTCTCACATGTAACTGTTAACTCTAACCCTTCAATTTTATATCCAATCTCTCACTAAAAATAGCACTGCTTTCCTCTCTATTACCAGTAAGACCTCTTTTTTCTCTCTGCTTTAAATAATCATGCCTACCTAGGGATTAATCTGGTTTTAGATGCTTAATGATTCTCTTCACTACACGTACATGAAAGCAAGTGTAAAAAGAAGTCTGAAACTTCACATTCCAAGTTTGCAAATCCAATCTGTCCAAGCAAATAATAATAATAAAAATTATTGCAATTGAGACCTCCCCAAAGCAAACTTGCAAAAAAAATAACAGACTTATAAATCACTGTAGCATATTACACTTGAAACATAAAAGACAGTTTATAATATCACTCTCTCTGTAAAAAAAACCCAAGCTTTATTTATGCTGGATACTGCCTAACAGTGCACTCACCTGATCCTCAACAATGTCCAGCACAGCATTTTGGAACTAAATTCAGCCTTGTAACTGAGTTTATTTTCACATGTCATTTATGCTATGAGAGAAAAAAATCGAAGGCTCAAGGGCTGGTAAAGAGGCTTTTTAAATATACCACAAAACAAACACAGAAAACAAAACAAACAAACAAACAAAGAGTTCTGTGCTCTTCCTTAGCACAGATGTACTCTCCTTCATGCTTTACAGCACTATGAAGACAGATGAAATGGGGTTACAGAATCCTTCCCAAGAGGATAATGCCTTCACAAGGTGGATGTGCTTTTCAACAGCTTGCATTTGGATGCAGAGAGCTACCAAGTCACAGAGCACTTTAGGCTCAGTGTAGTCCACGGGTTAACACCAAGGTAGATACTATATTGGTTTCGGTTGCTCCAATCAGTTTTTATAAACCATTTAAGACATATTCATTTTAAAATACAGCAAATGACCTGTAACCGAGACACTAAAATACTTTGGACTTGTATTGCCTTCAGAAAAAAATAATCTCTAGACGTATGAGTAGACACAGTGCCTGGAAGCTTAGCTTGAATTAAACTCAAGTAAAATTAAGGAAAGCTAAAAAAACAAACAAACAAACAAACAACCACCCCAGACCACTAAAATATATTTCTGAGGCTAAATCAAGTCAGGTACATCCACTAGAGAAAGAGGTAGTACTAACATCACTAACATCTAATTTAATTTCCAAACTATGAACAAAATACAAATATATGCTTTATGTAGAGATTAAGCTTTTATCAAAGTTAACTTCCAAAAATAAGGAGTGAGTTTTCAAATGCATATTAAATGCATATGTTCCATCTGTCAGGGAACTATAAACCTGTCTGACAGCACACTCCTATGTTTATTTGCAAGAACAGACAGTGCAGTGATGTTTTAATTTGGCACAAGTATATATATTAAAAAAAATCAGTATTGTTTTGAAAGATTAGTACTCAAAAATGGATTACACTTTAGAGAATCCAAGTGGTAGAAGTTTATCTGTTAATTCAGTAAATTACTGCATTAGTTTTACTATGTATTAAGATAAAAACATTCAGATTTTCCAATCACAAGTCTTCATCTGTCAAAAATCTGCCATTTAACATTTCCTTTTAGTAAGTTTTTTTTTCATTTTTCTTTAAAACATATGGGAAGTATATCTTATATTCTGTAACTGTAACTTAATTTGAAAAATAGTTCCAAAATAACTAGTTTTATTTTAATAACTCTAATAACAATAAACCACCATCAGGTGAATAAAACTTCACCTTTCCCAGCCTACAGTCCCATTTCAGTGATTCACTCTGTAAGCAGTTAGGTCCTGCAGAACTGTGTACCCAGTTTCCTAAACCAGCACACTCTCTCTGAGCAGTTTCAAATTGGGGATGCAGCTGCAGCCACCAGTGCTGACAGATTCTGGATTCTTGACTTACCCCTTGGACAACTTCTTGGACCTGCTTGTAGCTTAGAATAAAGATATTTTGTATTAGGGAGCTTTTCAAATTGCCGGGAAGAAAAATCAATAATCAGAAAAGCAAAAATAAATAAATAAATACATACATACATAGATATCTTGGCCTCTGAGAAGATTGTCAAGAAAATGGCAGCTAAAGGCAAGTCAAAACCATATGTCTGCAGGTGGAGGCTTGTTGCTGACATCACTGGTTCTTTCTTCTGCTTTTAAATGGTATTATTCATTTTAATGGCATCACCCTGTGATCAGTCTTCAGAGTAGCAAGGCCAGGTAAATGTCATCAAGCACTTTTGTTCTTTACAGGTTGTTCTAACATCATTGATTACTGAAGGAGGGAAGAACTACATATACTCAGGAATGTTTTACCTGAAAACTCCTTATATTTACTAGACAGGTAACTATAGCTGTTAGAACTCTGTAGCTTTGTGAAGACATCATCCTTTTTAACAGAAACTTTTGTTCCTGTTTTCATTTAAAATGAAGCAACAGATAGCTACTAGAATTCTTGTTATTTTTCCAAGAGAACGAGCAACACTGCATGCTCAAAGTGTGGCTAATGGAAAAGGACTTAAAAAATAAGACAAAGAAAATTAAATATCCCACCATTTATGACAGTTATGATTAAGTGCATTTGAAACAACTTCCACTGACAGAAAAACTGTTTATATAAGGTTCAGGAAGCTTTTAAAAAGATAATTTAGACCAAATTATGGTCTTTGCTGTATTGTTCCTGCCATAAGTTTGCAACACAGTGAAGTACCATACCAAAATGTAATTAGGCCTTAAGCATACCCACCATTCAGTACTTAAAACTTCCTTATCACTGAAGAATCTGTAAAGAATAAAATGAAAGGACACAGAAAGGAAAAATAATATACAAGGGATTAGATCCACAATTGACTTTATAATCACCATGAGGGGTACCTAAATCCTAGCAAATGACAGTCTGTACAAATATTTCTGAGCTCATTTACTTCCCAAGTACAAACTTGTATACTAGTTGCTTATACAGGATATATAATTCCAGCCATCTTTCTACAGCATGGTAAAACTGTACAACTGCTATATGAAAACAGGAAAAAATTATGACTTTGGATCAAAGCCCGCAACACTTTTTCTGTAGTAGGAACATAGGAAAATTATGTGATGATATACTCCATTCATTAGTATCACCTTCGCAAAGTAGTCAAGTAACCACTTATTCCTAAGTGGATGACTATGCCAATGGCATGTTTTGACATTTAAGAAAAGGAAGTATACATCTTGATTTTTCAAATGAAACATGATAATCCATGATTCACATACAAAAATCTTCACATTGCCAAGAGCCATAACTTAAAAAGGTTCCCAAATGAGCTGGGAGAAGCCAAAGCCCTGGCAGTGGTGCAGAAACTGGAGGGGACAATTGCTCTTCCAGTGCCCCAGGGCGACAGGTCCAGACTGTACCAAGGGTGACCTCAGCCTTATGCATTTTCTGCTACCACCTTCTGCTGGTGCCATTCCCATGCTGCTTCAAGGGGAAGAGATCTTCCCTTAAAACCCAAGACTCCCAAGGCCATCACACATGGACCATCCCAAGAATAATTGATTCAAATATAAATTAGGAATTAATAAGCAAGAGATTACAGACTTAATGTTATTACTCTTTCTCACAGGAGCTACAATGCTTGGCATGGAAAATGCAGTATGCGTTGATACCTGTAGAATGACAACATAGCTTCTAATCCATAAAGATTTTGTAACGTTACTATAATAATCCTTCTGTTTTAAGACTACAAACCAGTATGTTAAACACTGTGTGTTTATCATTAAAAAAGCTTTTTTTTTTGAAGTATAAATTAAATGCATATTTGACACTTCTGCATCACTTAGAATAAAAACTCATTATGAACTGCACACAAATCTGTGCTTTTTAAGTGTCTTCACCAAAGGCAAAGTGCACCTGACTAACCAAATTTTCTTCTGTAATCAGATAACTGACTTTGGGGACAATGGGAGGGTGTCATTTACCTTTATTTTAACAGGACTTTTAGCACAGTTTAAACCTGTAGTATCCTTGTAACTTAAAAAAGTGAAAAACCCCTCAGCTTGCCAGCTCAGTTACCGAGTTTGAAGACTAGTTATTAATAATTCGAAGTCTGTGTGGATGACAAATTACCAGGGTCATTCCTCAGGGGTCAACAGTTCTCAGGCAAATGTTATTTAACATTTTCACCAATAGCTTGGATGATGGAACAGAACATTATTGATATAGTTCAGGAATGACATAAAACTGGGAGCAGTAGTCAATTTCGTGTAGGATAGAACTATCATTCAGAGAGATCTTGACAAGCTGAAGAACAAGGTTTGATTGAAACCTTTTAAGGTACAACTACAAATCTCCACATCTTGGGTTGAATAAGCCTAATCAACAGACTGAAGTAAGACAGTCTAAAAAAGCAGCTTTGGACAAAAGGATCTGAAAGTCCAGGTGTGCAACAAGTTGAACATGATCTAGAAAAGTGCCTTTGCAGTGATGGAACAGGGCTGTGTCAAGGGGTATAGCCAGACAAAAAAGGGAAGAGATTGTTTCCCTCTGGCCAGCACCTGCAGGAGTGTATTTGTTATATTGTGCTTAGTCTGGGGCTCCCTGGTTCAACGTCTGGGAAAACTGGATGCAATCAGGAGGCAGGCAACTAAAATGATTGTGGTGCACAAGGCATAAAAGGACAAACTGAGGGAGCTGCACTTGCTCTACCCAAAGAAGGCTAAAAGGGGTATGTCTGATCACTCTTCTACTACCTAATGGGTGATTGTGGAGAAGGGAGATTGATAGTCAGTCTCTTCTAGCAGGTTCACACACAGCAAAAGACACAGTCATCACAAGTTGCAGCAAGGGAAATTCTCGCTAAGTAAAAGGGAAAAGGTGTTTTCTTATGAGGTTCATATCAGTTGAACATGCTGTCCAGAGAGGTTTTGGTATCTGGTTAGATGTTTTCAAAAGTCAGCTGAACAAGGATCTAAGCAACCCAAAGCTGTCCCTGCTTTGAGCAGGTTAGATTGGGTTACATGAGCTCCAGGGGCCCCAGACTAATTTTTTTCCCTCATTCTGTGAAAAAATGACTGCAGGAAGAAAAGCATAATACCAGGCTCACTAGCAATAAGCTTGGAGATGGCATGCCAATATCTGAGGAACAGTTTGTTAACAAGGTCCATCAGTCTGCCATGTCATTAGATGTAGGATATGGAAATACATGTCAGTAAACACACAAGGGTTATTGATGTCTTAGAAACCACAGAAGTGCCTGGGAATGGTCATGTTGGACTTAGGGCTTATCAGTCAAGAACCATGGTGGGATCAATAGCCCAACTGAAGTGCATCTGCACCAATGCACTCAGCACATGCAACAACCAAGAGGATCAGAAGCCATTGTGCACCTGGGAAACTGTGATACGGTTGCCATCACAGAAACGGTTCTGGGTCCCTTAGTGCGAGACACTGAGGTACTGGAGTGTGTCCCGAGAAGGACAGTGAAAGTGATGAGGGGTCTGGAGAAAAAGTCTTGTGAGGAGTGTCTGACTGAACTGGGGTAGTTTAGCCTGGAGAAAAAGAGGCTTAAGGGGATCCGTCTCTCTACAACTACCTGATATGAGGTTTTAGTGAGTTTTGGTCTCTTCTCCCAAGTAACAAGTGATAGGCTGAGAGGAAATGGCCTCAAGTTGCACCAGGGGAGGTTTAGATGGGATATCATGAAAGAATTCTTCACCAAAAGGGTTGTCAAGCTGCCAAGGGGAGTGGTTGAGTCACCATCACTGAAGGTATTTAAAAGCCATGTAGATGTGGAACTTAGAGGCATGGTTTAGTAATGGACTTAGTAATACTAGCTTTATGTTCAGACTCGGTGACCTTAGTGGTCTTTTCCAACCTAAATGATTCTATGATTCTTTGATTCCTTGGACACAGACACCTTCACAAACATTTCACACATTTTGGCACAGAAGAGAAATTATACCCAACTGTGGCCAAAAGTGCTTGTACTAAATCTCAGATGTTTAGCAATTCTGTTGAACCATCCAGAAGAGCCAGTTTTATTCATCCTATTTTATTAACTAAGCGAAAATATTTTATTACTGACCAGAATACACTAGTAGTACTGAATAGTTAGTAGAATATTAGAAGGTGATTTCTGAGACTAAACATAGCTATTGTCCTGTTTCAGGCACCAAGCATACTGGACACTTGCGAGCTGTCAGGTATAAATGCAAGACCTACAGAAGAGCAGGATTCACTTGGACATCTAAGATGCAACTGGACATCTCTCTCTATCTAAGCACTTGGATTAAATCCTGAACTTCTATTTTCTCAGTTAATAATTTTTATTCCTGAATTTCTTTTCTTGTTTCTGTCTGAGATGTTTAGTTTTTTCAATTAGTGAATTTAGATATAACTAAAATTTTACTATGTTCTTATCCTAAGTGGGTTCACTATATAGTTTTAAATATTGTTTCATCTCCATAGTACTTGCTAAGTTTTGAAGTAGCTGAGAAGTCTAAGTAACCACATTCTTCTTTTTATGCATATACAATAACACCCCTTGTGAGAAAAACTTACTCTAATAGTATGTTATATAACTTTCATATTAACAACCTTTCCTGCAACTGACTCTAATCCCACAAATAACAACATTTTGAATACGTTTCATCATTGTCTGTGTCTCCTGTTACACCTGAGAAGGCATTTGATCTCCTACAGTATGTAGCACTCTATTGTTCTAAAAATTGCCTCTATTGGCTCTTCTGTGTGAACGGTTTCTGAAAATTATGATGGTTGAATTTGTGGTCAAGTCAGTCATTCTAAGAAAGCTCATAAAATCCTGAGAGACTTGCAAAGAACAATCAATCCCTACATCAGGAAGCAAAAAGGAAGTGCCAACCCAGTGGAAATTTATTTATGACATGTTTGAAGTCTATTGAAATAACAAAACACTGGACTTAGCAGTCATACAGGGCATATACAAAGGCAATGGAATTAAATCTTATTTTCAACAAGGGAATGGTATTCAAGTAACTATTAAAAATTGACTTTTTTTAAAGTCACTCCCATAAAAGTTAAAAGAAAAAGGTAAATGTGTTCATATAAATTACATTAGGCATCAGTGAGAAACTTTCCTTGAACTACATCCTTGCAGGAAATTGGCTAAATGTAGCCCCTTGGCGCCAAAGAGGTCATGAGCTCTACGTCAGTGCTAATTCATTTTTTCTGACTGCATTGTGTTGGGAAATCCTGATTCCCAGTGCTGAAGTGTAAAACAAGACTTTGAACTCTATGGGATTATGCATGTGATACACCAAACATTAATGAAATTCATTTCCTTAAACCTGTAAGGATGGTATTTACACAGAAAATGTTCAAATATCAGTAATTATTTTCTTTTGCAAAAGTTTCAGACAGTTTTCTCTTCTGAAATGAAAATTGCATTTGGAGTGAAAATACCTAATACAAACAATTTTCTCTTTCATTTTTGTTTGTTTGTTTCAGAAGATATAACCGAAGCTAAAACATTCATAAACCAAAAATAACCTGTAACTACCTTTCAGGCATCTTTTTAGTAGCAAGTAACTATTCAGCAGGAAAAAAAAAAAAAAAAAAAAAAAAAAAGGCCGCTAATTCTTTTTTACAAGAAGAGTACAAAAATAAACTAATCCAAGTACGAGCACAATAGAGACCAAAACCACCCAACCAGCAGGCTTTGCCTTCAAGTCAAAGTTACATTTAAGCCCCAACTTCTGCTACATAGAGTACAACCTTGAATTTAAGTCCTCAGATGTTGAAAAATATATAGATAAAGATACCTCAGGAATTAAACACTGTTAAAAATCTGAAAATTGTGTTGTCCAGATAGATCAGTAGACAAGTAAATGTGACAAAGAAAGAATATGATAAAATATTCTCAAGAGCAAGGGTTCGTCGTGTTTTCAGCACAAACCCCTCAACAGGCAAACTGCAGCACTCTATTAGCACTGGCTCTGAGTATGCCAAGCTTTAGGTTATATAGTGTATGTTGCTATATAAAATTAGGGATAATTCTGGAGTGTTTCACTTTGGAGAAAAAATATATTATTCTTTTCACTAAATGTGCAACTACCGTGTATGTATAGAAAACAGCTAGAATTCAGGACACTGTAAACCTGCTTTACAGATTTTCAAAATTTTTCAGACCCTCCTCGAAGACTCCCACCAGCTCTTCTACTGCTTCACCTGCTCCATGCATCCGTGTTCATTGTTTGTCTAGCCAGAGCTGTGCTGAACTACTTCTAATCTGTGCTCAGTTTCCTCTAAAAAAAACATGCCACAAGCACACCACTAAGTGAGTTATGAGAGTCAGTTTTGCTCTGTACTGAAGGTAGAGAGCTCTGGAGAGTCACAGTTGTAATGGCATACCAGGCATACTGCTCCTGCATCCACTGCCACCCACAAAGCAGCCTCCTGAAATGACTCTAGCAGAATTTGGAAAAAAGATGCCTTAAGCAGAAGAGCACAGGGAGATTTCAAATAGGTTAGTGCTAAAATTTCCTAGTACTAAAATGCTGCAGCAGAGTGTATATTAGGACACACAGGAGTTCTAAGGGTTAGGACGTATATGAAGCATAACCAAGTGGGGGGGGTCAATCTCACCAAACCAAGTATGAAGTTATTTTAGGAGGACAAAGTACATTTCTTAACCATGGCAGGAATTACAATTTTGGGTGATGTAAGGGAACAAGCTGACTGCTAATCACATACAGGAGGTGATCTCGTTCTCTCCCTTGTGTTGTACTTACACATTGACAGGCAAATACTACTTGTCAAAAATAAAAGTTAAAAAAAAAATGCAACATCCCAGCCCTTAGTTAAAATGTTACAAAAGCTTTTGTTGGCCTGTCTTCTAGCCTCTCCTTTCTCTGAATACAGTTGGTCAAGAGTAGCTAATATCTCTTAGGGGCAAAATGGTCTAATAAATTTGTCTCCAGTTGCTTGTAAAAAAGCAAAAAAAAGAGCTGTTGGCTCTTTTCCACAGTGCCACTTGAAACAGAAGTTAAATTCTGCCTTTGGAAAGCAGATTTTCTCCAAGCTCTCTGGAGAAAAAGAGTTTCTCAATCTAGTCAGTGCAATAATTTCCATTAATAACAAGTGTTTACAATGCATTCATAACACAAACTTTAATTCCCCTCCAAGCCTCATTGATTAGTTCCTGCAAGCCAGAAGTCATTTACTATTATTTTGCATCCATTATTAGTCCCAGAATGACATTTAGGAGACATCGGGTCACGGTAGGAAGGCAAGGCTAGCTGTTTATATATCTGTATACAGAATTATTTAGGCTGGAAAAGACTTCTAATATCATCAAGTCCAACTATTAACCCAGCACTGCAAACACACACAAAAAAAAAAAAAGCACAAAACAAGCCATAAAACACTCCACTGCTCCACAGCAAGTTTAGAGTGTTTATTTCAAAACACAAACGACGACCACAGCTGGCACAGAAGGTGAATGCTTTATGCTTGAACTGAGTTAGGGACATTAAAAAATGTTCTAATTCTGGTAATGTCATCAGGTGTCTTATCAAAGGTTGCATTGCTTTAGGAAGATATATAATTGAAAAATGCAAATTGTACTTTATTGTACTTTATTTTCTTTTACTTCTCATGCCATTTTCTCAGTAGTTGCTACCAGATTGAAATGTCAAAACTCTTGAGAGCACCTATCCAATTTCTACCCATAATCCATTTAGATTATGTTAAATACTGAGCTTTTTTGCCATCACTAAGGAAGTGTTTTCCTTTGCCACATGTCCATAGTGATTAGCCATCTGGCTTTTGCAGATTTTTTAGTATCACTATTTAAAACTGAATCAAATTACTATTCTTATTTGGGGCCAATACGGGTTACCTAATGCAAACAGATTTTCTCTTTTATATATCTAAAGGATCTTTTTGTTTATTTATTTTAATTTCCTTGCAAGCATCAGTTCAGCTTAGCTTCTGGCAATTCTAACCTCTTCCTACTTTCTTTGACCTACAAGAAGATAAAGCTCTCTTTCATGCTGTTTTTAGGGCAGGAGGGAAGAGGTTCTTTCTCAGGTCACTAATAATCCAGATAAGGCTGGAGACCTTTCTTTCAAGGATGAGGGTTTTGGGGTGTTTTACATTTAGAATTAAGATTCTTTTCTTCATTCAAGTCCTTGACCTGTTTAGTTCAAGGTAATTAAATCAGCATATATTGTAAACAAAATTCTCTTAAAACATCATTTTGCTTTCATACTTATATTTTCTACTGATTTTTTTTTTGTCTGTTTTAGCATCTGGAAATATTTTGAAGAATACATACTTAATTCTTATAATTTCTTGCTGTATATTGAATACATATGTATATATGTATTGGATTTTATCATAAACCAAATAAATATTTTATAAATATAAGCATTATTAGACATATCCACATCCACACATTGAAGAAATAACATATGCATCCACATATTATAAGGGGAATTTAAGCACGCATCAGTACTGCATTGCAGCTCTCAACAAATTCAGACTGTAGACTTACAGTGTAATGTTTATTCTCCTTTAAGTCAAATATACAATTTTGAAACCTAAGCATAATGTCCCTCTTCAAGTTAATGACTGTACACGAGGGCTGCCACACACGGATACAGTAGGTCAGACAAAACGCACATTAGGTGTTGTCCCACATCCCGAGGATGTTATTTGATGTGTCAACATTACAGTTTTTCTTTTTATTAGTCCCTGGAGTTGCACTAATTTTGACAGCTGCTAAACTCATTTTCCCTCTTTTTAATTGCTCTAAGACAATCATCATAAAGGGACAAACCCTGCTTGTCTTTGCAAAGGAGGAAGGCTTTGCATAAGCCTTTTAAGATGTGATGAAAGCAAAATGATTGTTAAGACTTTATGGTTTGTTTGGGTTTTTCTTTCCATTCAAAGCAAGGCAAAGTACCCAAGCAGTGATCTTTGTTCCTCTTTTTCCCTCCCCTCAACATTAAGAAGGAAACTACCTAAGCGCTGACCTTTAAAATACATATTCTGACAATTTTTAAACTAAGGATAAGCTAATAACCATTTGTTTAATTAAACAGCTTCTGAAGACAGTTACAGAATCAGATCACTAATGTAAGTATTTAAACAAATGTCTTCTGAGGCAATGTCTTACCCTTGAAATATAATTTATAATTAAATTGAATATGAAAGTGAATATATTTTTAAAATGGAAATAGGAGCCATGTTTTATGCTGCTGCTTCTCCAAAACATGCATCATCTTGGCTCTTCTTTACGCCTCATACATACTATGAGACAGATGTTGGATAAGCTCCCAGAAGAATATAAAAATCCCAGCATTAGATAAAATGAGAAGAGCAGGAAGAATTACCTCTAAGGATGCAGTCACTGCAAGAAAAGGAGCAGTACATTTAGCCAAGAAGACTTGTGATATACATTTCAAAGGAGGAACTG
>JAWWES010000133.1:37654120-37738647 GCA_035583135.1 Lophotriccus pileatus | reverse complement strand
AAGCAAGTCTGGAAGTGATTTTCAAAGGCCAGAATCTAAAGATGCTGCATATACTATCAGAAATATTATTTCCCCCCTCTCCTTTTCACCCCATGGACATATTCAAAATACTGATATTCACATGTGAATTCAGCCATCAGGCTGGTTTCACAGAAATTACAACCCTACTTATGACCAGTCCTACATGTTCTATTTCTCATTATCCTACACTGGTTTTATTGCTAATAAATTAAACTAATTTCCCCAAGTCAAGTCTGTTTTCTCCATGATGGTAACTGCTAAGTGATCTCTCCCTGCTCTTATCTCAACCCATGAGCTTTCTGTTATATTTTCTCTCCACTGTCCAACTCAGAAAGGGAGAGCTAAAGCAGCTTTGGTGGGCACCTGATGTCCAGCCAGGGTCAACGAACCACACACATTTGTTTGTAGTAAGTTAATTTCATATGCTTCCTAAACTCTAAGAAATACATCAAGTTCCCTTCTTTGGTTTGTTGCAAAATGTTCTTTGAGAAGGAAAGAATCTCAAAGACCTAGTCAGAGGGGAGAAATTAAACACGATAAATCTTCCAAATCTTTGCTCTACATATTCTACTGTGTAAAGACAGTAAGTGCAATTATTATTTAAAGCTTCCCTGTAGAGAGGAGGAAGGAATTACAAAAATTATGGCCAAAAGTTTGTATGTGACAATACTGATTATACACAGACTAATGAAAAATGCTGTTCAGTTCTGAAAAAAAAGCTTTTTTTTTTTTTCTTTAGTCGAAGATACTTTTCAAAACTTACATAAATTGCCATGTTGCCTATGAATTAAATTCTGTTTTCAGTGACGTACTGATTCAAGGTAGTGTCAGTAAACAGCAATGTGAAGAAGTTACCTGCGGATGACATAGACTCATGCCAACAGCAGAATGGCATTAACAGGAGTGGATACCTACTACATAGGTTGCTGTGTCTAGGCATATTCTTAACCCATAGCTGACTTCCTTTGAAACAAAGTCTCAAGGCAAATATTTCATTTTATTTCACTCTTAATGGGAGCCATAGGAAAATGGACTAGAATTGCCATCTTCCCCTCTGTGACTTCGTGAAGAAGAAGTAAGTAATTCTTCATGCTCCCTTGCAATCTAAAGTTACGCCATAGCCTTACTGAACATTCACACACAATACTCCTCAACAACACCATAACAGTCACGTCCTGAGATACTGTCATCATGTGGCAGAACTGAAGGCAGAGTCAAAAAGGACTTAATGGCTATTTTAAAAGGCTTTTCTTTAACAGTTCCCTCAAAGGCATTTCCTTCTATTGTCTTTGAAAGCTATGTCAACTGTCCATTGTTCTTCAGGGACTGGGCTGACAGTATAATTTTTAAATGTGCACAAATTTGAGTGTTACTTGCCATTTTGAATGACATTTAGGTTCCAAATTGATCAAATACATAACTTTCAGAACTGGGATTTCAACTCTTATATGAGTGGGAAACTTTGTTTCTATGGAGCGCTACATGGCTACAAAACATAGCCTAGTGCTAAAGAACATTGTTATCCAAGGGTCAGCAACCTAGTGCGGCATTTTAGTGGGTTCAGGTAATTTTTCCCAGCTCCATAGTACAGTTTTATGCAAATGTACTTTTCACAACAAATACTTTATCTCTTCCTTCAATTCTTATATTGAGCTAGACTTACATCTTTGCAAATTGGATTATTTATCTGTCGTTTCTAATTAAGTAAATATATTTCAGCTCCAGTGCATGTACTGGAGGATCATATTTGCATGACAAATTTTATGAAGGACATCAAGTTATTCAAAAGAAACAGAGTCATTTAAACAAATCACTAACTGTTAGTAGCCTGTTTGGGCTCCTGAGGACTGCAAACATGGTGATAATGAATCAAGGATGCTTTCTCTCTGATTAGTATGTGAGAATTAGTGAGGAATTAAATACACCATTAACTATATACATATATATGCATACATATAATCTTCATATAAGCAAATAATTCATACAAACAAAATCTCTCACCCTGAAACTATCATAATTGTTATGAAACAAAGAAACCCATGAAACACACATAATGCACACCAGTCAGGAGAATTTGAAGTCAACCAAAACTCATATATGATTTCATTTGTGAGTTCTTACAGGTTTTTCTCCTCTTTGCCTTGCCTGCCTATCCTCTTTCTGCTCAGAGGAACATGTACTTGCTGGTTTGTAATGACTGTTTTCTGTCATTGGGAATTAACTTGTATCTTGCTATTTTCAGCTGGAAACCTAAGAATGTTGCTTCTTCGCCTGTTTAGTCCTAGAAAATACTAGTTTAATATACAATTATAGAATTTCTCTGCTTACATCATCCAGAACACCACTCTGCATGAAACTGTTTGTACCTCTGAAGTGGTGTATACCATCACATTCTAGACTTGGAGGTTGATCCACACCATAAGGACACCTCTCTTTGCTTTATAACAATTTGCCTTATTTTTTTTTAATCAGATTATATTATATTTATGTAGACTGAAAACACAAACAAAAAAAAAGAAAAAGAAGAGTTTTATAAGTTCCCTCAAGATAGTCTTTATCAGATTTCCACAGGTTACAGTGTGGACCACCCACACTTACATAATTCTTGAACAGAAAAGTTTAAAATTATAAAGAAATTATAGACTCTGTAACACTCTAAGCATCTATTCATCTGCCCTTACCATTTCTAATTTTCTGTCTTACCTTATTTTTCCTTACTGCAATTTGAAGCCAACTGATTTCTTTGTTATCAACTCTGAATAAAAGAAGAAACACATTATTTTAAAGACTTTTTCCCTCATATTTATTGGAACACCATTTAACCTAGTCTTGGATTTTGCTTTTGTATTTACTTTAAGGAACCTGATGTTCTTTCATTTTTCTTCATGCAGCTATGTCTTCTAAAAGCATCTTTACATCTTTCTCAGTTTAAAGAAAAAGTCTCTCTGACATATTTTATATAGAAAACTTTCTCTTCATATTTCTTAGTAGGCTAAAATGAAGTTTTGCAATCCACCTGTTTTATTCCACCAAACTCTTGTTTTTTCTTCTTTAAGTGTAAAACTTTTCCTTCTCTTACATGTTTCTGAAATACTTTTTATGTATTTTAAAAAAACAATCTAATCTCTCATCCTCTATGTTTTATGGCTTCTTTCTGGGTCACTGTTATCTGCAAATATGTTATATATAAATTTTATTCTGTTTTCATGACATGAATTAATATCACGTAATACCAGATTTGAGATAGATGATTGAAGAACACCACTCAATGTATTCTCATTGTAGTAGTGATCTATTTCATCTCATAATGCTAGGAAATCCAGGTGCTGATTTTATTATTATTTTTATTTAATTTGCTCCCCACTGTGTATTTTGATATAATACTCATCATTCTAAGTGATTACAAGTGGTAAATCTAAGACAACTTACAATGATTCTGAAAACAAATACTAAAATTGCCTTTGTCTGCCATTATTCATTAATTTTTCCTTCTCTATGTTTTAAGAGGCTGTGGAAATTTGAAGAATCACCAGAAACACAGTCTGAAACAGTAAACACACAAAGAATGATTGTAATTTTCTATCTTATAAAAGTAATTTCCCTTCATTTAAGAATCACAGGATCACAGAATATGCTGAGTTAGAAGGAACCCACAAGGATCATCAAATCCAATTCCTGGCCCTGCACAGGACCAGCCACAACAGTCACACCATGTGTCTGAGAGTATTATCCAAATGTTTCTGGAAGCCTTGAATAGGCTTCATGCTGTGACCACTTCCCTGGGGATCCAGTTCCAGTGCCCAACCACCCTCTCGGTGAAGAACCTTTTTCTAATATCCAAACTAAACTTCACCTGACGCAACCTTATGTTGTTCCCTCACATGTGACTGGTGACCACAGAGAAGAGATCAGCGTCTCCCCCTCCTCTTCCCTTCATAAGGAAGTTGTAACTGCAATGTGATTTCCCCTCAGTCTCCTCCAGGCTGCACAAATCTCATACAACTTCCCCTCAAGGCCCTTCACCGTCTTCATTGCCCTCCTTTGGACACTAAGAGCTTAATATCTTTCCTATATTGTGGTGCCCAAAACTGCACACAATATTCAAGGTGAGGCTGCCCCAGTGCAGAGTAGGGCAGGACAATCCCCTCCCTCGACTGGCTGGTGATGCTTTGCCTGGTGCCCTCCCCGAACACGGTTGGCCCTTCTGGCTGCCAGGGCACAGTGACTCATATTCAACTTGCCATTGACCAGGACCCCAGGTCTCTTTCCCTGGCACTGCTTTCCAGCATCTCATTTCCCAGCCTGTACAGACATGCAGAGCTGCCCCATCCCAGGTGCAGAATCCGGCACTTTCCCTTGTTGAACTGCATATGGTTGGTGATTGCCCAGCCCTCTAATTTGTCAAGATCCAAGGTATGAAAACAATAAAGACCAAAATTTTTAAATCAGATTATAGATTCGTCATATTTTGTTACACATTTAAAGGTATCTCAAAAAAGCTATCCAAGAACAGAAATGTTCCAAATCTCTTCACACATACAGAAGATATTTTAAAATATTAGAACATTAATGTACTGGAATCATCTAAACCACGTTTCTCACAGCATAAAAAATCTGAATGCCTTTATTTTACAATTCAAACCTAATAGGACTGCTAGCGTTTTTTAAATACAATTCTTATGGATTCCAGCCTGTTTTCTCCACCTCAAAGAGTATAGTTTCCTCAGCAGAAAAATCAAATAAGAGATGGAATAGTATACAAGTAATGCAGGTGTATTTTGATTTTCACTTTACCATTTCCTTAATTCATATAAAGACTCACTCTCAGTTTACTGAAAATGAGGAAAAAAATTCGTATTATTGAGTACATAAGAGTTATGTATTTCCTACAATGCAACACAGTCATTCAACCTACTTGTTTTGGAAAAGAGTTATTTTCCTCGCAATCCAGGTCCCTTCTATTTGATCCTGCAGGACAAAGTACAGACCTTTTGTTTACAGTCAAATTTGTGAACGGAGAGGACTGCACTATCCTAGGTTTATCACTGGGGCTGACAATTTTCCTGCAGGAATGTATCAGGAGAAGTCAGGTTTGGTATCAAGCCACAGCATTGTGAACTGACAAAGAAATTCAAGAGGAAAAAAAAAATCAGTCAAGTGAGGAACAGTTTTGAAGGAACAAGATGTATCATTAGACATGTACGATTATATTTCAGAATAATTTAAGAAAAATACACAAAGTGCACTGAATGATACCTATGGATGATGGAGTGAAAGTGGTTGAGAAGTGTGTGTTGCTCTCATCTTCCTATTTACTGAGGACCTTCTAACAATACTAGATCCTAGTAAAAGCAAGCAGTAAAATATAGTAAATAAATCTGGAACAGCCCCATTCAAGTCTTCTTTAAAATCCAAAGTTGAGGTAAGTGACAACGAAGCTAAAACCTTTGTAAATGTCCAGAAGAGAATTCCTGTAGAAGGGCGTACGCTTTCTTCCAAACTAAGCTCTAAAACCAACTCAAACAAGTGAAACACAGGCCTAAATAAACTTAAATTGTTCTCCCTTTTCATAGAAGTCAAAAAAAACCCCAAAAACCGACAAAACCAAAACCAAATAAAAAAAAAAAAAAAACACCAAAAACCCATCAGAAACAGTACACACAACTTTGTTAAAAGCAGATCACTGATAAGTAAACCTTCAAAGCCACTTTGTAAACAGCCAGAAACATCCAGTCAGTTTTCTGTAAACAGCTAAGTCACGCACCAGCAGAAGACAGCAGCCTACTGTGGAAGCCTTTGGTTGATATTTAACAGGGTTACTTTTCAAATCAGCAAATAGTCACAGCTATTATCATTGCAGTTTGATTGCACAAACCAGAAAACTCTTCAGAAAATGAACCACAGCCTGTTCAGCTTTGGTGATGCTGTTAAGGAACTTGATGGGACAGAATAAATCAGAGAGCAAAACAATAGATCTTCTCCTAAAATATGACAGGCCAGTTTATGCAAGATCCATCCTTAATCCTCATGAATACGCAGAACAGTTTAATTCACATTGCATTTACAAATTTCAATTCACTGCCACAGACATAAATACAAATACTTATTCCTTCCTTGTTTGCATCTTTCTACTCTACACTTACCCCCCATTAAAATATTTTGAGAAGGAATGAAACTGATCATGTGAGTTATTTCCTGACCTTCAGAACTTGAAAGACTTAAGACTTGTATTTATTCAAAGCAATATTACATATTTTATTCAAATAAATTCTCTTAGTTTTCATGAACCTTCTTATTTTTCTTTGTAAAGTGAATGCATAACCATCACTTCCACAGAAATAAAATTCAGTCTAAGAACTTACATCTTTTAATCCTGTCTTTCTGATGGCACCTTAACAATAAACTAAATTACTGTAAAACACTCAATTTTATTGTCACAACAATAAAATCTGGAAAATTGACCACAGTTGAGATCTAAGCTGCTCTTACAAATTGTTCTGTGAAAGCTTTTGAAACTCCCCAGCTCTTTTAGGTTGAAAGGCAATGTACAAATGAAAATTCTTAACTGAATGAGTATTTTTGGATATTTTCTGTACATTGTATGTTTTCTGTAGAAATAAATTCTCTTACAGCCTGTTCTCCATCTCACTGATATAAATGAAAAGTTGCATTGTAGGACTTTTACACTAAGGGCATTGCAGTGTTCATTTTTAGTTTTACTAACACTAAACTCTTTTAGTAAGAGCAATAAATATTACATTGCCTGGCTATCTATTGTTATTTTGCAGTATTTTGTACACTATTTTTGATAGTGTACAAAGCCTAGCCCAATGCTGAGTTTAATTAATCACCCAAATTCTTCTCTTTTTTAAAGAATTCAAGGTGGAAAATATTTAAATTAAAAAAAAATGAAAGTGCATTATTAATGCAAGTTTATCAGTAACTTCAATAAAATATGGACCTAAAAAGAGGAAATTAAGTCTTTCAAATACCTGTAAGGTACAGGATAAGGCTGGCTAGTGTATTTAGGGCACCTTGATATCTGTGATTAGCAAGCAAAATATGTTAGGAATTTTGTTATGGCATGGATTCTGAACAGTTTCCCAACCCTAAATTAGACAGATTTCTATAAAGCTACAGATTTGTTCTCAGAGTTGCTGCTTTTTCTTACCATTATCTTATAATAATTCTAAATTAAAATGAGGTAATATCACTCGGCACCTTGACAAAAAAAAAAACAACCAACAAATTATGTAATTAAAAATTATTCTCAGAAATAATATTGTTTGCATATCTGGATTGTTACTAGTCAAGTTAACAACTGATTTATTAAAGAATCACAAAATGTCCTGAGTTGGAAGGGACCCACAAAGATCATTGGAGTTTAAATCCTGACCCTGCACAGGACCAGCCACAACAATCACACCATGTGTCTGAGAGTATTGTCCAAATGTTTCTGGACACCTTGAATAGGCTTCGTGCTGTGACCACTTCCCTGGGGAGCCTGTTCCAGTGCCCAATCACCCTCTCTGTGAAGAACCTTTGTCTAATATCCAAACTAAACCTCACCTGACGCAACCTTATGCTGTTCCCTCACATCGTGTGACTGGTAACCGCAGTTACCAGGAGCCTGCCCCTCCTCTTCCCTTCATAAGGAAGTTGTAACTGCAATGAGGTTTCCCCTCAATCTCCTCTTCTCCAGGCTGAACAGATCAAATACCCTCAGCTGCTCCTCGTACAACTTCCCCTCAAGGCCCTTCACCATCTTCATTGCCCTCCTTTGGACACTGTCTAATGGCTTAATATCTTTCCTATATTGCGGTGCCCAAAACTGCACACAATATTCAAGGTGAGGCCAAAGCAGTGCAGAGCAGAGCGGGACAATCCCCTCCCTCGACCGGCTGATGATGCTTTGCCCGATGCCCCCCAGGACACGGTTCACCCTCCTGGCTGCCAGGGCACTGCTGACTCATATTCTACTTGCCGTCGAGCAGGACCCCCTGGTCCGTTTCTGAGGCACTGCTTTCCAGCGTCTCATTTCCCAATCTGTATGAATATCCAGGGTTGTCCCATCCCAGGTGTAGAACCCAGCACTGGTCTTTGCTAAAAACCAATATGGTTGGTAATTGCCAACTCCCATAATTTGTCTAGGTTATGTCAAGTTTTTGTTTATTTTATGTTATGTGTTATAAATAATAACGCCCTAATATTTTTATTTGCTTTCAAAGCCAGCATTAGAAGAACATAACTAATATAAACTTCTGCTTACCTGAACATTTGCAAAACAATTTGTCTTAGAGTCACAAGAGTCATTTTTGGTTTTGTCTTATAGAATCCTGGGGAAAGAGGCAGAGGTAGGCAGAGGAGTTAAAAAAACAGGCTGCACCTAATTTTTCTGGTTTTGCATACTTGCACCCTTAGCCGGTTTTCCTTCATGTATGCTAAGAAAATAATCAAAAGCACGTTTGGTAGTTTTTACTGAAGGTTGGAAATGACTGAATATCATAATCTTTGCCACAAAGTATTCCATAAATCTGGTCAAACTCCTATAAAACTTAGATCTTCCCAAACTTTACTGTACTGACTAACAGCTATTTTTTTTTCCAGTAGTATATTAGTATCACGAGAGATAGCTCAGGGAGATTCACTGAAGGAAATGAAATCTGAAAGACCCTAGAGATTTAACCTTTATCCTGAGCTGATATCTGCTTATGACAGGTTTTGTTTTGAAGACGAAATGTAAGAGAAAAACCCTATAGTGGCCTAACTCTTGTCCTGTCTTTGGATATGAAAGGAACATTAGATGGATGTGTTCTATTTTTTAAGCAAACAGAAAAAACTTTCACCTTTCATCAACTGAGAGAAAAGTATATAGAGGATTTGAAACTAAACCTAAAAAGGTTTTGCCAAAAATCACATTTTGAAGAAAAAAGTCATGGAACAAGGAAGAATGCAATATGAACTATTCCAAAGTGCTTATAGAGTTTATTTTGAACATTGCTTCATTAGGTTAGTAGTGTACCAGTAGAAAGTCCTAGCTACAAGATGCTCTTTTATCTTTAATGGTATTTATTGCGTAATCATGAAATTATGAGATATGGTGATTTTTTGTCTATATAAACTGATAGCATCTTTCTCATCTCAAAATAGGTATTCATTGTTTTAATTTCCTATGGGGGAAATGTCATTTCCTTACCCTGGCATGCCACATTATGTGACGTAACAATCCATCTCATTCAAATTATTGCAAGTTACCTAGTTTTCCTCATATGCTGAAATTAGCTTGAAGATGTGATAAAAAAAAAGGAAGAAACTTTTATATAATTTTTATACTACTCAGAACAGGTATACTCTTAAATCATCAATGTTTTTAGGTTTAATTAAGCTGAGTTAATTTCTGCAATATTTGCCTACCCAAAGCAAAGTCCTTCTGACATGATAGCCAACATCTGATGAAATCTTTCATTTTCAATGGATGTCAACATGCAACTATAGTTTAATACAGGACACTTGACAAGAGAAGGGGTCTATTTAAATAATCTTAATGAACTCTAATACAGTAAACTAATACATGATTTGTGT
The DNA here is from genome assembly GCA_035583135.1 of Lophotriccus pileatus. Taxonomy (NCBI): domain Eukaryota; kingdom Metazoa; phylum Chordata; class Aves; order Passeriformes; family Tyrannidae; genus Lophotriccus; species Lophotriccus pileatus. Next base: position 37,729,044 of record JAWWES010000133.1, on the reverse strand, counting down.
AGAACTAAAAAAATATATCTGTATTTTGATTTGTTTCTAGGGTATAGGTTCAAACTGTCTAAAAATGTTAATCTAGATGTCAAACTGCAGTCCTCCCACATCTCCTCACATGGTTTGCAGTTCACATTAAGACTGGAAAGTATTTCCAGCTGTTACTGATATGTTAATAAGACCACTGTGAATGCATATTATTTTTTTAAGCCATACATATAGAAAGTACAGACAATATTTCCAAGATAAGTTCATTCAGCCCTGTAATGACTTTTTTTTTTTAAAAAAAAAGTTGTACTCAATTTTCATTCTTACTAACAATGAAATTAACCACATCAGGTGTGCCAATGGTACCCTACTAATGTTTGTTTAAATACACACACCTGGATTACAGAAGAGTTAAAAAGTCCTATAGAAGCATTAAATCATCTGTAAACATACATAGCATGTATGAAGTCTTATTCTCTCATCCTGCCACTTACAATATTTTCTTTATCTTCTTTCCACAGCTCATGCAATGATATCCAAGAGGGGGAAATAAAACACAGTACTGCCAAAATGCTGAAGATGTTGTTTCCAGATCACAATCTAGGCCGTCGATCAGTTCATTGAGCTACAAGAGTTTCCGTGGAATAAAAATACACCTTACAGCTTAAAATCTCATTTTTGTAAATCTCAAATTATAACAGTCTCATTTAGGAATAGGCCAAGTTTGCTTATAACAGAGGAAAGGGAAAAAAAGGAGAAAAATCAAATAAAAAATATTATTATAGAAAAAGTTTCAAAAATTACTAGTTAAAACTGAGTCCACACATTTTGTAGTATCTTCACCTTATTTTTGGTGTTATCATACCCTTCCTTTGGGAGAAGACAAAGGCTTACTATGTGAGTTGATGACTGCTTTCTTGTCTTCTCAAGAAGGTGTGTGATCTTGGTTTTCTTCCTCCCCTCTAAGGTCTGTATAACATTTTTTGATGTGCTTTCCAGCATGCTGAACACATTGCTGGTGTCACTAGTTGACAATTCCATAATACAACCAGATTTGCTATACATAGCATGTGTTATCATATTGGATACTTCTTCTCTGTTCTCCTTGCAATCCCTACCACTGGTTTTGACCAGTCTCAAGGCTGCATTTTTGTGGTGACCAGAGACTGACCGCACAGAGTGGTTTATAGCACCAAAGCCTCTAGTATAATTTAAAAGGCTTTACTGTCATTCTCTGTCTCCTGTACCCTACATTTTATTCCTGGGTCACACATAGTTCATTCTACATAGAATAACCTTATTATATTATTGCCTATTTTTGAAAAATTTATGTAACAATATGTACCATACCACAAAACTGCACTAAGCTAAGCAAAAGGTAGAACAAGTCATTCATGGTCATCTTCTCATTAAGTAATTGCTGTTACAGCTAAACAAGGTAAAACAAACTTCCAGGAAAACCGAGACAAGGTCCAGGCAGAGCCTGATAATCCTGAAGTTCATGCTGCCAGCTTAACTCAAAGACCAGTGACATTTTTCTAGTAATGGCAACACCTTATATATGGGGCTACAAGGCTACATAACTGTAACATGGATGGTAGTGGGAATCTAAATCCAATATGTTTTCCAGCATTTCTGATTTGCCTATTCCAGACTACATGCAGCATGTTTCACTGTTACTGATGTTGGTTAAGTGGTGGTACAGATGGAGGCACAGATTGTAACATCATTTGGTAGAAGTTTTTGAACATGACATCCAAGATTTTCCCCATCCAGAATACTTCACAGAATGAAAACCCATGTCTAAAACCTGGGTCCTAAGTACAATAAGAATAAAAAATTTTTGGACTTTATCTCACCATACCAAAAAATCAAAACACAAAAAATGAAAGGATTCTGTGTTGTTCTTACCAAATAAAAGATCAGTTACAGCATCTTAAAAATACACTTCAAAAATTTAAAATTTCAAAATTGTTAGGAAATTTATGAAAAGCTAACTGCAACAAGTTATACCTTGACAGGAAAGCAGAAGTAAAGCACAATTAGCAATTGCTGTTGGAATTACAGCACCACCTAGTGTGCTCTGGAAATGCTCCTAAGGGATGCCTTTTTATTTTTGATTTATGTTTGCCTTTGGAATTGAAACCAAGTCACTGTCATTTTGATTTTCATAATTCTTGCAATTTGTTTTGTAAAATTGCAGTCTGTGTTTCATTCAGTTCATTGATTTTGACTCCATGAAAACTTTCCCACTCCAGAAACGACTTATTTCATTTCCTAATGAAAGGATCTACAAGACCTTTTTCTCCTTTATCCCTGTTTTTAAGGAAATTAACATAATTCTTACGACATGGAAAAAGAAGTCTGTCTGCAGAAACTAAGACTGTACAGCAGGAGAACTGACTAACCTCATAAACACCCAAACTTGGGCTCTCCAGGTTTTCAGACTTCTCAAGAAGTACAAGGACACCCTCTTCTTTTTATTTATCCTGACCGTTATGAGAGACTACAGAATAAACCCTGTACTGAGCAATGAATTGGCTTTTTTTCCCCCTGAAGAACAGGATATTCCTAGATAACCCTGGGTGCAATTTAATAATGATACTTGATAATGATAAATTGCCTTTCATAATCTTTTTCTCTGATTGCTATGCATACACAGGGGAGGACAGTGGAAGGTCTAGATAGGGCATGTAGGTTATTTATTTACATGCTTATCAAAAAAGGAAAACAGTGCTGGAAATAAAAAGGAAGAACAGTCACAGTGATTGAGCAAGCCTCTGAATTTTCACACAGTTGTGAGCTCACAGTTCAGTTATACCACCCAAACTACTTTTGAATTTGAAATGTATGAAATGTATGTGTAGGGTTTTTGTATGCTTTTCATAAGAGAGAATGATCAGAAGGATGGGAAAACCTCAGCCCATTCAAGCATTCTACAATGTATTTATTAATGTTCTATTTAAATATATGTAAAAATTTAGACATTGAAAAGACACATTAAAATCTAATATGTAAATGCAATTTTGAAGTCACCTAGACTAATCTATGCCCTTGCAAAAGGGGAGTGTGCATATTCCTGCATGAGACACTGCTCTCCTATCTCGTACAATGAGCTTACTGCTGAACATAACTGGCTGCTGCTCAAACAGAGATTGTAAAGAGAAATAGTCATTATGTGGAGCTTTGCTGTTACTGTGCATTGTTCAAACCCAAAGCTGAAGACAAAGGTAGTCAGGTTTCTAGATTAGGGGTTTGCCTTGAAGAGGGGCAAAACCAGTTGCAAATGGTGGGAACTACCTCTCTTTGTGAAGTCACCTTCTGATTAGAGCACCTTTCCAGGAAATAACATATCCTCCTAACTGATAAGCTATTAGGGGCCTATAATGGGATCAATCTCCTTCCCCTCTTTGGGAATGCATCTCTGTGCTGAAAAGATTCAAATATTTAATGCACAAGAGACAGCCTGATTGCGTGACCTAACATGAAAAACATTTCCCATGGGAAGCTCTGAGGTCTTGTTTTTGTTCACTGTGTCACTTGTGCATTTACTTTCAATGCCTCTAAGTAAATTGCTCCCAGGAACGGCTTATGAAGGAATCAGAGATGCACTCTCCTCTGTCCAATGGAATTTACTTCATTACAAAGCTACAAAGCTAAAGTTCTTCAACTTTCTCAAGAATAAACGTATGTCATTTTTTTAAATCTTAAATAAATAGAGACCAGTGGCAGTCCAAATATTTAAGGGGAAAATTTCAAACCTGGCTGTAATTGCATTAATCACAATCAGGTTTATCTGCATTATTTATTTTTGATTACTGATCATAAATTTCTGGAGCAACAGTATTCCATGAAGCTATTACATACTTTATTGCAAAACTTTTTATACATTTCCAAAATTTAGCACACTAAAACAATCCTGAACTTCATAACTTTCCAGGAACACAGAAGCAGAATTATAATAGTACTTGTAATTCAAATTTAGGAAAGGATTCTAAGAAGTTTATGAAGAGTTGCCCTTGGGTTTTTTTATTGGACAAGAAGTCAGGCAGGTCAGAAAAAAAAAGAGAATAAGATATAAAACAAAAATCTAAAGACATTTTACTGTTAGCAACAAAATAGAACCATGTATTATTTATGCAGAGTAGTATATACTCACATCTGGCTTCAGTTACACAGAGCAAATATGGGTAACTGACTGGTGATCTCTCCTAAGTCTGTAGACTGTAACATGACAGCTTGGCTTTACCTGAGCTACTTACCTTTGTGTCCCTTACAGGCAATGCAGGGCACTGAAAGGGTAAGTTTTATCTTACCAGTTTTAAAATGAGATTAGTCATGCCATAGAATGCCTATCTAATTCCTCTGCTTATTAATGAACCTAGATGACTAATTCTGATTAATTGTATTATGGATGTCAATATTTGGTCAGTTATATCCCAAACCAATTCCATTTAATCATTGTGCCATTCTTACAGGAGGACTAGCAGCTTTTCTGTCTAGAAAATATACATGACAATATCTGTGACTTGGGAGCAAAATATATTAACATTACTTCTGCCTTTTGCATTATTAGTCTGCCACAAGCTTCAAATTGCCTAATTGTTTAGAAATATATGTATAAAAGTTAAGACATTAATTGACTTCAACAGTCCATCAGTACTGAATCTTTGAGTCTCCAAACATTTTTAAAACTAATGTGTTCAAACATGGGGGAATATTCTCCTAAAGGGAAGAAAAAGAAGGGAAAAAAAAAAAAAAGAAACAAGGAAAAAACACACTCCAGCAAGAGAAAGTCAGTGTATTTTAGTAAATGGGATGAAAATCATCCTTAAGTTTTAAATCTGGCAAACACAAGATTTCTGAACAGCAATATAATTTCAAATATAGTGATGTTTAGGAAAAATAGCTTAGGAGATAGAAATTTATATATATATATAAAGACATAATTTTTCTTTCAACTACATTGCTATCCAAATTTTAATTAAGTTAAGGTTTTGGAGGAAAGGGATTGTCTGAATTGAGTGCTAAGGAGGGTAAGAAGGCTAGATGTTCAGAAGTTGATGGGAATCAATTCATAAAAAATAAGAAAATATCTTTCACTGGATATGTGAAGTAGGAGTAGTTGAGGTGTAGGAAGAATGAAGAGATAAGAAAAAAATGCAGTTATACCTACATGGAAATATTTACTTAAAGTAACAAGAAGAACAAGACCGTATCCTAATCATATACTAGCACTTTTTTTTTTAATATGGGTTGCAGAAATACCTGGCTTGTGGCAAGGCACCAAATAAAGAAAAGCAATGAATCATTCAAAGGAAATTGAAGTAAAGACTGAAAGCAGTTGTACAATCAAAATTAAATCTAACAACAATTTTTATCATCCATAAATGAGATGCAAGCAGACAATAAACCCTGGAGAACATATTCATCAAAAAAGACAGAAGACTAAAACAAAGCAACAGACGTAAAGTGTGAGATAACATTTAGAATTCTTTGCGATACTGTGATGATAAAATACTCTCTCAAGTTTAAAGCAAATTATATCCTCCAAGGAAACAGGTCTTCCTATTTATATGTCATCATATGGCATGAAATCAATTTTTTTTTCCATGGAGCCATGAGCACAAAGACCACTTGACAGTTCAGAAACTTGGCAATATTCAGTGGCTGTGTATTATAGTGGCATATTTTAAGAACAGCTAAGGCCATCATTTTTCTTCAATTGTATTCATTAAAGATAAATTAACCATGAAATGTAATTTTAAAAACCCTTCTGTGAGCCTTTTTCTAGTAGATGTGTCTAGTCTTTGAATCTCAACTGAACTTTTCAAGCGGAAAAACTAAAGTTTAAAGAGAGACCAACTCTCTTTATATGTTATTAAAAATATTTGAATTGAAAAATTAACTTCTCCTCTTAAATTTCTCTTCAGTTCCTCACATATATGAGAGTCAGGAATGTAATCTTCTCAAACAGAAAGACAATAGACTGCACTGCACTGAAATATAATTACTACGTTGCAGCACCTTTCACTGTGAATATGAAAAAACTGCTTTCTTTTTCCAGTCATTGTTCAATGATTTTTCTAATAATTGCTATAATTACTATCATGACTTTCTCACTTCCAATAGGAAATTCAGTTCTTAGAGTTCTTTAATAGAGAAGTTTAATAACACATTTCCCTGATGGCACTTGTTTCTGCAGGAAAGTTGCATCAAGACTGGTTGCCTTAGAGACAGCTTGGTACAGTATCAACTGAAACATAACTTGCTACAGGGAACTTACAGGAAAAATGCACTTAGTAAGACTTCAGTGCCAACAGCCCACCCAGTATAAACATATGCTGGCAACTGAAGATGCAATTGTTTCTCTGTCTTTATGATATAACCTATTTTTTTCCCTGAAGCCCTCTTTTTTAAACTGTTTGACTGCATTGCTGAAAGATGGATTATCTGTGAAGACTTGCTAAGTACTTGTTAAAACATGCTGTTACTTGACATTGTGATCATTATTGTGCAAAAGAAGCTAAGTATTGATTTGGAAATAACGACTGAAAATATATTAGTGGGAAGTGTATTTGACGTTCTGGGAATGTAAACATTTCTGTGAAAAGTTTCACTAGGGCATACAAGAGTTTCATGGAAAACAAGAAAATTAAAAAATTAAAAAGTCCTATTGCAATGAAGCATTACAAGAATAACACTTAAACTTACTAAAACTGAAAACAATCAAGAAGCAGCAAAAAAAAAAAAGTTTAGAAAAAGAGCAATACAAACATGAATCAAAACTGGCCTGAGTCTTATGAAACAGTAACCTAATGAATATGAGTAGCACAGCTTTCTTCCCAAGACCTTGAGTTAATTCCCTAAAGGGTACTATTTACCAAATGATTTATTTTTCGAATAAATATATAAATAAATTCAGTCTTTTTCTAGTGGTTGACTGCCTATAAAGAGCTGTCAGAGAACTGACCAAAAGTGTCTCTCGTTGAGCCACTTATTAATCAAGAGTCAAAAAACACCATAAGACTTAAAAAATAAAAAGTTGTATCTTAAGTAAGAAAAGATATAACACTGAAAAGGTTAAATTACTGTAAGACAGTTTGAGCAGCTTGCAGGTAGACTCACAATGGAAGAAGAAGCTACAGATTTTGCCATTTGCTCAAAGGATTCTGCCTTGCCAGACTTAACTGGGTTGCAACTAAGCCAGATGGCCTTAGTCAATGGCTTGCAATCAGCTAAATTAAAAGGAAGGCAACAGTTACAGCAGCAGAAGAAATAAAACAAACCAAACCTTATAATGACAACACACCGTGATGACAACCCATATCAACCCACAGATCTGTTGTAGCAAATGAAAATAATATTTTTAAAAGCAAAGAAAAAAATAAAATAAAAAAATAAAACCCTCCAATATAACAAATAACAAATTATGTCTGTTTTGAATATTTCAGAGGTTGTAACTTTTGGGAGGAGAAAAGTAGCTGCCTACAAACCATCTTCTGCAATGACTCAGAGAATGAATGGAACCATATTACAATTCACCAAAACTGTCAAAATCACAATAACAGCAGTTTCTTGTTGGTGGGGTTGACATAAGAAAATAAAACTTTCAGCTCCAAAAAGGATAGGTCTAAATGGAGACCAGGAGGAGAAATTTATTTAAATCTACCTGAAATACTTAGCTTAATCCAAGGAGTAACATTTCAATGAAATTTTTGGTTTGATTAATCTAAATTTTTTCCCCTTTTCTTCCTTTAGTTTTTACAATAAGTTGACTTTTAAAGTGGAAATGGACACTTCAAAATGAAAAAAAATGAAAAAATGAAAAAATGAAAAAATAAAAAAAAATGAAAAAAAAGAGAAAAAGACTACTGTTTTATCCGAAGAATAACTCAAAAGAAAAATCTGCATTTTACTTTCCATCAAATTTGCTTAAAATTCTCCCCAAAAAATATTAAGGAATAACCCTCTTTAGACAGTTCTACATACCACAGAGACTCAGTCTACTGTCAGGTGCCATAATGAGACAGTAAAATGATCCCTACAAATTAAATCTCATTGCAATTTAATTCTCGTCTAAATATTTAATTCTTTTTGCCATTAAATAAAGTCTAATTATTATGTAATATTTGATATCTATCAGTAGTTGACTGGATTTATTTAAAGATGTTTGCTCTTTAATTTTTCCCTCAAGAAAAAATATATACTTGATGGAAAGAGTAAGCTCAGCTATTTGTCATCATTTTTCATTAGCCACATAAGGGATGAAATCTGGTTAATATTTGCTAACACATCCATTTTTACAAAGAGGATCGGGAACACGCAACAATCAAGGAAGTTTTTTGCTGTTTCCTTCTACCCGGATAAACTACCACAGGTTTCGTTTCAGATGATACCTGCATACCTGCATCTGTCAAGTAGACTCAGATACACTGCCATTAAAAAGAACTATCTAAAAAAATATTTTAAAAATGTTAATATGTCTTTGAAAGTCTTCCAGGTGTCTTTTCATTAATTCTCATACCACAAAATCAATGGACATTTTTCAAAACCAGCAATATCTTGCTGAATACAATTATTGTGCAAGCTCAGACTTACATTCCTATGGGTATCTGATATTTTGGCTATAACAAAAAAAAAACAGTACATCTCAAGCAAGCTGTAAATCTCAGACAAGTTTTCCTAAGTCAACACATGCTTTTTAAATACTTTCTGCAACTCAGAAGGAAGTAACATGCTGCAAAAAACCAAATCTTTGAACAAGTTTTTGCTGAAAAGAATTTACTCTTTATATATAAGCAAAAATGCTTTATGATCAATAAAAACTTTATTTTCCAGGACAATTTTTCTCACTTTTAAGCTTAGACTGTACCCCTACTTCTGACCTGTAGCTAACCACCCAGCCTCTCCCTGCCTGCTTGATCTTTTATCTACCGAGCCATCACGTCCTTTATTTCTTCAGTACCAGACTACCAAACCAGCCAAACAGAATCTCTCCATCTCACATGGAGACACCAACAACTTTGACATTCCAGGACAGAGTTGGCTAGAATGTCTTCATTGGTGTAATAAGCATCAGTAATGGAAAGCATCTTTTTGCACCAAAAAACCCTTTATTTTCTTTATTTGTGTAATTTTCCAAAATGTAAATAGCTGGTTGTGGATGTGCTGGAAAAAGGTTAACAGAAGTTCACTTCTTTCTGCAGAATTTAATGAGAGACTTTCCCAAATGTTATAACCACTGATAGATATCTATTTAAATAGAAGACACATTACACCTTGCCAGATCAATACCTTTGGGGAAAATTTCCAGTCAAGCATGAAGTATTTAGCATTTCCCCCTAACTATACTCAGCTAGTCAATCCACTGCAAACATCCAAGTGGGTAAAAGTCTCAGTTTACCAATCTGGGCTTGCAATTGATCAAGGAACACCACACCTTTTTCCTTTCTTATTTGTTTACTTTTGAAGCACTAAACACCACACCCTCTAATTCCCAGAAAAACAATTTGACAATAGACTGCCAAACACCATAGAACTTTTACAGATAAATAAAGTCAGCTGTGTGCATTTATAATTACCTATAATTTCTGAATTTATTTATGGATAAAGTTGGTTAACACCCTAGTGGGGATTGAGCTCCTCAGTTCAAATGTCACAATAGCTGGAGAGGGCTGCTAAGTTCCAGTATGGTATTCCAGAGCCAAGATTATTCTAAAATTATTTTCTACTACAGTGCAAGCTAGTTAGACAGTTATACTATCATCTTCAATATAAGAGCTCATACAGCATTCTCTGAATCTGAAGCTTTCAAATAACTTGAGAATTTTAATGAAGACAATATATAAAAATGCATCATTTTTCCCATTATCATTAAGATACCTCTGTGTGGGTTTAATCCCTGTACAGGCCATTCACTTAAGAGTTGGACTCAATCCTTGTTATTCCCTTCCAACTCAGAATATTCTGTAACTTCTGTAAATAATGTTAGTTTTTTTCTATTAAATCATTTTTAAGTAATCTCTGTTGAAAAAAAAATCTGAAACAACATACTATGTTTCAGCATTATAATGCTTTATAATTATTATATTATTATCAAAGAGAAAACACTACTTGAATAGAACAGTGGGGTCAATTTATGTTTCTTACTCATCCATGAGGATGTGCACAAGAATACCAAGCACTTATCGTTCAGAACTACTTCTGTTCCCTCTGAGTAGATGTTTCATAAAAAATAAGAAGATGTAAAAACTACTTTTTGTTAAGATTTAAGAAAGGAGAAGAAAAGCTGACAGAAAATGTGTATCAAAACAAGCTTGTATTTGAGAGTTTTTCTTTCACACTGTTGATATGGAGGTATGTGTGTACATATGTTCAAGACGTGTGAGGGAAAAAACCAGCCCTTCAGTCTTAACCTGACAGCTCCTCAAACCCTGAGAGACATGTCTGCAAAGACTCTTTTATCAGTACATCTGGAAGTGAGCAGGAAGTACCAGCCCACTGGACCTCCACCTATTACTTGTTTGACAGCTGTGGGTTAATGTATGAGCAAGCAGACAATGGGCAAACATGATGGGGTCATCCTTATGCAGATAAATGAAATCTGATAAAACACAGGATTTTACAAGGCTGCTAATGAGTCTCAGGAAGCAATGGAAGGAAGACGTGCACTGTGCAGTGTTCTTTCTCTACTTTAAAATGTCTTGCAACAGGACTTAAAATTTTAGACCAAACAATTAGCAGGTGAACTCCCTTCAAGCCTTGAGGACAAGAGAATACAACATCCCGTTTCCTTCTACTCTTGCAAGTAAAACCTACAGCTCAGTTCCTGAGGGTAGAGGTCTACAGGGATACAAAGGAAATGAAATGAGATTTCAGACAATTTAGTTTTCCTAATAATTTTGCTTAGTACGATCAGTTAATCAGTGCAGTATTCTTTGGGACTGTCTCATTCAGAAACAGCCTTAAAAAATCCAAACTAAGCAAAACAAACAAGCAAAAACCAATAAAACCCCTCAACCAACCAACCAACCAATCAAACCTCCCCCCACTCTTATTATCTCACTCTTTCAGGTTCCATTATGTGACCAGGATAGCTTATCCAACTTCAGTGATAATGACTGACTTTGAGAAGCTGCTCCAATATTGCCCACGGGAAAAAAGACAATAAAAAATCTTCTGGAAAAATACAAATCATTCAATAAATTGTTTATAAAAACCCAGGGTGAATGGCATTTAGTTATCTACACACACACTAATCAAAGAATACTTTCCAAGTCTGTCATGGGACTTAGACTGCTAGGTAAATCAAGGAAAGGTCATAAGCTAGTCAAGTGTAATCAATGGTTTCCAATGATGATAAAAAATGTTCTACAGCACAGTGTTTACTGAAATATTTCGGTAGATTTCTTTTTTCTATGATGAGAAGACTATATGGAAGATAAACAAAGAAAGAAAAAAAAAAATACTAAGACTCTGTGTATCTAACAAGTCACAGATACCAGAGCAGCGTAGAGTTTATATTTGAGATGCCACAAAAACATATGGTAGAATATGTGGAATATATGTAAAGAAATATATAAATATATGTTATATTGCATACAATATATACTATGCACACATTTATTATGTGTGAGTAATTACATCCAATGAAAACCTATTAGATAAGGAAGTACTAATAGAAAAAGTAGAACTTTGTCAGTTTTACAAATTATTATACAAATGTACATATGAACATAAGTATGTAATACTACATGTTGCACATATAATACCTTGTATATAGTGTATGTATACATAGGGTCCACTAAATAATGAAAAGCCCTAATTTTTTGGAGTAAAATTATTAGGAAGGCCTAAAAGCACACCCAAGTGCACCAATCTGAACTCACAACTTCATTTCTGCTGAACAAATGAGTGAAGTGTAAATCAACCCAACATTACATATGGATATTTCTGTCCTATGCAATTTCCAGACAACTTCTTTAAAATTCATGACCTTCCTTGTGATCTGCCATTTCAAATTGTTTTACTGATATGCTTTGTTTTTACTTTCATTTATACACAGTTTACTACTGTTCATTGTTGAACTAGAAAAATAATTACACGCCATATTGGAGCTGTAACTGATTAAATATTGATTTTCTCTGAAAAATTTTTGAAGTCTGAGTTTTATTGTAATCTGACATATCATTGCAAACAAGCGTGCACTCTAAAAAGTATTTGATTTTTCTACACATTCACATTTGATTATATTCAAGTTTTAGCTTTCATCTATTAGTCTCTGGCTGATCAGGCATTAGAACACACAGCTGAAGTTGGTTAAATAACTATATGAAAATAAACCTAATTTATACTGAATATTTATAGAAACTTATTGCTTTCATATTTTGTGTAATAAATTCAGCCTTGATAAATGCCAACTCACAGCTGGTTGTAAAACGGTATAATGAAGTCAGCAAATATATATGTTTTATAAAAAACACAAGGGTTGGGGTTGTGTGTGAGAGTGTCTTCCTTTTAAACAAATGTGTAACATTTCTGTGAAAATGACTCAATTTTTTTCAGAAAGATTATTAAAAAAATAAATTCTTAATTTCTATTAAAATAAAGCTGAGAGAAAAAATAATTAAATTAAAAATATTTTCATTATGATTAATACATGAAAACATCTGCGAGGATACGTCTGAACATTCAAATGGAGTTTATCTTTCTGTTGTTGAGCTGACTCTACACTTTTGCTGCTTTTTCACAAAAAGAAGTAACTGAACAAGAAAATCTCTTTTCTATAGAAAACTACAAGTACCTGGCTCTGTCAGCTGAGAAGTACTGGTACTGTTCTCAAATAAAATGAGGCTTCTATATTAAAAACACAAGTCACAAAATTACTCAGATCGTTGTTGGAACCTTTCTAGAACAGGCTGATGAACATGGCCTGGTCTTCCTTCCAGCTGCCTCAACCATTACTTTGCTGCCAATGGCATGACAGTTACTAAAACTGAGTGCCTTTCTACAAAGTAATTCTTTAATAATTTCTGTAAGGGTTAATAGCAGGCCTGTTAGCTATTTGGAAGAAGAGATTGCCCTGAGAAACTTTCCTGTGTATCCTTAGTTATAAGTAACTTATATACACAGCCTAATTAGAGAACTAAGACTGTAAGTCCGTAAGTGTGAGGGGAGTGTGTGAACATAGCTTAAACCTTGAACATCTCCAGGTGTCTCATGACTACTGCCAAATGTATTAGTAATAATAGTTAGGCAATTAAAACCCTGTTGCTCGCTTGCTGCTTCGCGCTTTTTCATAAAGGGGATATAAGAAGGAGCTGAGAACAATAAAGAAGAAGCTGTTATGTTCCCCTGAATAAGCCTTCTGATTTTTCTTTCTTGACCATCATGACATAACGGTAACAAATTTCCACTTTAGTCATAACCTCAGCAACAGTGCTAAAGATGAGCTTGGGAAAGAGACAACATGAAAAAAAAAAAAGTCACCAAAACAAAAGAAGAGTGAAAAGTTCCCAACACATCACACAAAGGAAAAGACTGCAGTATTCAAAGGAGAATCTGAGGGAACACCAGTGCTAATGTATTGAGACAAAACATTTACAGAAAATAACTCTCAGGCCAGGTCCTTCAACAAGTTCAGTTATGTATCTATAGTGGTGAGATATTGAACTCCATAGCTACTTCTGACTGTTTTTGCCATTCTGTGCCTTGCACTTCACAAACGAGAGGAAGCACCAGTTAATTTCAGTTAATTATATGCTCATCTATGAGCATATAAACCTACGAGTTTAAACTTCAATGCCCTCTATCCCATAAATTAGGTTTTAATGTCACGGGCAGTCAGCAAGTATGCTAGAAGTCTACTTGAGTCAAGATCACAAAAGCAGTAGTATAGCTATAATGCATGTTTTGGAGCAGATAGCAAATAGTTCCAGATTTCTGCATGCATTTAGAACTGATTACAACTGAAGCTGGAGAAAAAGAGAGAAAGACTTTTTCATTTCAGCATGGTTCAAAAGAATTAATTTAAGAAAACATGCAGTGTGCATGAATCCAGATACTTCTTTTCAAACTAGCTAGGCCTTTGCCACACAAACTACAGCATTCTAGACTACATAAAGAGTACTAACAACTCACATAGATGTTTGCACAAGGAAAAAGAAAAGTCCACACAAAATGTTAATTAGAGTTCATAATTATAGGGGAAAATGTATGATGATTAGGATATCCTGCCTCCACCCTATCACGTAACTCTGCTTGCCTACCTAAACAAATGAAGTGTTGTGTGATTTACAGTCCTTAATGCTCGTTAACCTTATTTTCATGTTTCCTTTCAAACTCTGAAAAGTGTATTAAGACCTTTTAAAATGTTCATTTTTGTTTGATTTTCTTAGGGATACTAAACAACTCTATATAAAGTAAATTTTGGTAATCTTTCCAACACAATGTTATGCTTCAAAAGTTTCTCAAAATTTTCTTGATGACTAGTGATAACACGGGCTTGGAACATTTTTCCACCAAAATATCACCTTTCTGCTAACAGTGAGTTGGTAGTAACTTCTTTGTAAAACAATGCTTAGTTGCTACCCTGCACAAATAAGATACCACCTATTCCTGCATAATAGAGAAAGAAAATCCTCAGAAAACTCATTAGTTTTTCCTTTTAATAAACACATTCATGTCTCTTACAAAAAGCAGTAATTTGAAAAGGTTAAGGTTAGAAGTAAATAAATCAATTTAACTCTGAATAGAGATTTTACTGTTCTCTTCACAATTCTTTTGGTCATTTGTTACACAGGTTGTCAGTGGGTAGAGAAGTCTTATCAGGCTCAAACTCTTCCCACCATCAAATTCATATTATACAGTATCATGGTTTCCCAGATACTGTTTGGATGTAAAAGAAAGGAAGGTAATCTCAGCATCTACTGAAGTGCAAGTTATTGACACATTTCAGTACTAGGTAAATGAACATCACATGATAGTCATCATGAGTATCATGATGTTCTGACTAAAAGGTCATCTTTCACACAGCACTTTTAGTCTGAACATCAGCTTATTTTGTTAAACATTTCAAAGAGAAGTGATGGTAGTTCTTAGATATAAAATATATATATTTATCTTTTGAAATATCCAGTTTAATTTAAGGCTATCAAAAAACATGCATCTGTAACTGCTGCAATGATTTCACATTACATAGTTCTTGAGTTCCAGTAAGAAGCTCCTGTGAACCCAAACACTTTTATTCTGGTAACATACTGGCTTAATTTTTATACTTAGAGAAAATTCAAGTTGATATTAAGGGGCTGCTAAATCTAGATCCAGTTTCTGAAGTTAAAATTTCAAATTAAAGCTTTATATTTATCCCCCAATAGAAACTATACTTCCAGGCTTTTTCCTCTTTTGAAAAAACAGAGTACTAGAAATCCATTCAGCTTCAACAGAGCAAAATGAGAGAAGCTTAATCTTTCTTTGTCTCAAGAAACAGTTGCCTTTATTATATTTTGGGACAGGTATCAGTGGTTTCCTGTGTATGATGTAAGAATCAATCTTCTTACACTTTGCATGCAGTATCTCCAACATCATTATGTCTTTTTGTGAAATTTTAAAAAAGCAATATAGCATGACATAAACTACTTTTTTTACTACTGCATTAATAAGTAATTTTTAATATTTAATAATATTAATAATTAATTTTTGGTTTGCTCTCTAACTGAGAAAGAGATTACTAGCTGAATATCAAAACATGCCTTCTACTTTATAATCTGCAAAAGACGGCTGATTACAATCATCTTGTGCATAAACCAGAATTACTGGATTGAATATTTAAGGAAAAGTCTACCGTACTGGGTTAACTAGAAATAAGACCTAGTTGTTCCTGTGTTTTGGTCTTTATTGGTATCCAAGTCATCATTTAAATAGGACACTGACAAAGTGTTTAATAGTGCCAGTACAGTCTAATGAAAGGCATAGTGTAAATAAAAATGAAAAGATATTAAAATTATTGAATCAGTGAAATGAAAGTTCCTGTCCAATACAGGAATGTAAATGTTTCAGGTCTGGTGATTTGATTATCTTGATTGTCTTTCTGGCCTTATTTCAACAATTTATTATCTCAGTTTCAGATGAAATAAATCTGAAGGGAAATAGACATCCGTTTTAACTTAGTTTTGTTTTGGCATAGCATTTAATAAAAGATTTCCAATTACGTATCATATGAGTTGATAAAACAAGTTGCAATTATTGCACAAAATATATATTCTGACTTATTAAATCCAGGTAATAATTTTTATTTTTCAAAAATCCATAGATTCTTTTCCTCCCCTGTGAATTTGCTTCCTAATCATTCAGTTATTAATGAAAATACAACTACTGTAGAAATCACAGCTTCTGAAAATCTTTAATTTATCATATATTAGGCTGTTTATTTTACAAAAAACAGAAAGAGGATTTTAATTCAGACTGTTTTTAGAGATTAAAAATAAAGCTAGTTAAAGAACAATTGCATTTTACAGGACATTAATATACTTAGCTAATAATTCCAAAAAATACCTATTTCAAACAAGAATACAAAACCATTAAGTATAATCCTGGAGATCTAATACAATAAATGTTGTTTTAAGTTCAAGGGCCGAATAGGATAGTGACACATAGATTATATATCCAAGTGGATAACTATCTACAAAAGCAAGTGTCAGTGTGACATGGTTTTCTGAAACTTTCCTAATAGAACAACTGCAAAATGAAGTTATGGGAAGTCTTACTACAAAGAACACAAATACCTTTCTCTCTACCTGTCTGTTGATGCAAAAGGCAAATCCAGGGTAAAGAATCCTTTGTTTTTACTATTATGTCCAAACAGTGAATATTTCAACTTTGGATAACAGCAAAGAATGCTATGACCTTTGAAGGATATCATCCTTTAGAACAGTATTCTGATAAATAACATGCTTCTCAGTTTCCTGATTTCATGGCAATCCTTATTGTTTATATCCAGAGACATTATTCTGTCTGAAGCCCTACTAGTCTAACCAAGCATTGCTACCATGGCTAGCTAAATGATGTAATGCCATACACATCAAACCACTCTTCTGTTTTCTGTGATACTGACATCAAAAACTTTCTTTTAAAAAAGAACAATGAACAGCAACAGCAAATCTTGTAGGTATTACAGAGAGAGATCATTTTAGACTGTGTCCTGCTCAATAGCAGCAGGAAGGATCAGAGTGAAAACACTGTAAACTAAGACTGAAAGAACTGAAATTCATGGTAACAAGCTGGAACAAGAAGCCAACATAACGTTATTCAAATATATCAAAGCAGCTGCCTTTGAGATCTCGTATAAAAATTTGGGTGATTGTGGAATGGTCAAATAAATTGTAATAACATTTTACAGAAGATTGTAAAGAAGAGATAAGTCAACAGGATTTCAGTTTCAAAAAGATGTTTTCTAGCACCATGAACAGCAAAGCATTGGAAAAAACTATCTGGGAATACTGGGGCTCTGTGCCCAACTGGATCTTAAATATTCATTAGGGAAGAAAAATGTAAATGCTACTGCTTTGGGGTAAGACAGTAAACTAGACAAACTGTTGACATGGTTTGAAGGCCTAAATTCTATGTCTTTCTATGATTTCTGTTCTAGAATAAATTCCTTTAAAAATTAAAGACTGCTTCTAACTCAGTTGAAAGTTGCAGAAAAAAAAAAAGTTTTACTGGTCACCAAAGCAATAAATCTACTACTGAACAGTTTATTTGGGTTCACATCTGGATAGCCATTTCTCAGATTCTTTTTCTAGTTACATGTATCATGTGTCCATTTGCACCGTTTCCAACACAAACTCCATAGAGCAATTTTCTGAGAGGACCTCTAAGACTCTGACAATATTTACCTACACCTTTTGTTACCTTCTAGAGAATACAGTCAATAAAAAAAAGCGTCAGAGTATGTTCTTTCTGTGTAAACTCCTGTTGCTAATAGATGATGTCCCTTCCCTTCAGTGATCAGACCATGTTTAAGACGTTACTTCTATTTTACATCCATTTACTTCAATGGATTTTGTGAAACAATATTTCACTAAATAAAAATGCAAAATTCAGACCAAATGTTTTATTTTACTTCTATTATTAGCATATTGCAAATTTAAACAGCATTAAATCCATACAACAAACTCTCCTATTTCAATATTTCAACATAGATTCTTTTGTTGAGGAATTATAAGTTAGTTTAGGAATGTGAATCAGCAATTGCAAGAGAAATAAAAACATTATATGGATGTGAAACTACTTTGAAGTCTAATATTACAAAGCAAAAAAAATTCAAAGTAAAATTTACACTGAAAAGAAATCTAAATATATAAAGGAAAGAAATACACAGTAAGGCACTGAAATAACTTCTGAAACATGATCACACAGCCGTTCTATACTGCGCTTACATTACAGTCCTCTTTTACTTCACTTTCTATTTTCTAAAGATATCTTCTTTTTGGTTTACTTTGTTCAAATGAAAGCTCCTAAGTGTCCCTACATCTTACAGAATATATCATAAACCAATTTAAGAATGTCAAAAAGAAACTGAAAATGGCATTTGAATCTATACAAAACTATATCCAGTAGAAGGGGTAATATTTGTTTTTATAAACCCATATGTTGTTGAAAGAATAAGAACCTTCATACTCCAGAAATAGATCCAGAGGTATACACAGGCTAAATGACTTACCATTGGCAGAACACAGTAAAGCTCAAAAAAAGAACAGGAATGCAGTTAACATTAATCTAAATAAAAATATATTATAAAAGACTACCCAAGTATTTCCAGAGGTTTATATGGGATCATATAAATCAGATTAAAGTCAGATTAAAACAATCATTACATATGATCTACAAAAGTAAGGTTCTGTATTGACACTTATTTGCCATATCATTCAATATCATTTTTCATAATGAACAATTAATATGAATATATATATATTAACTATTGATATTAAGAAATGTTACATGCCTTTATTTTCATCAAGCTACCATATTTAACTAAGTGTGGGGGTTGGGTGCACTGACTGGAGACTCAAGGCTTCATTCATGACTTATTAAAACCAGTGGCAAACAGTTCTTGGATTACAAATATAGATAACAGGACTAGTTCCAAGAGCCTCTTCCAAAATCTAATATTAAGACTTTACTTTTCTGTCAGTATCCCCAGCCTTTAAAACATCACAGATGGCTTTAACGTATCTCTTACAAGATGAAACATAGAACATCTGTTGAAAACACTTTGAGGACACAAAAGTATACTATTTTTCTCATTTTTTGTTTTTAATATAGAACAGGTAACTTAAAAAAAAACCTGAGAAATTTTCATAGGACCAAACTATACATTTTTCCCATGTTCAATACATGTTTTTTCCATTAAATCAGTGTTTGGTATTGTAATTTATGTTTAAACAGTGCTTACAGAGATAACATTAAAAGTTGCCATGCAACAAATGAGATTTCCTCTTATTGTGAAGAAGAAAACACTCCCTCTTAGTCACAGTTAATGGAGAAGAGGGGGAGCATAGTTACAAGACTGTTTCTTAATTTAGTTATGGTTGCCAAATTGGATCACATTCACATTCATCAAGTATTTCAAGCAAGTTCCTTTCTTAAGTTGTTTCAAGTGTTTCATTTTTTGAGTATAGTTAATTACAAGAGAATCAGATTAATGCTGAAAATTAATTGAGCATTGAGTTGAAAGCTCTGCTTTAACAGAATATCAACTTTTTCAAAAATTAACAATAATTTGACAATATAAAATTATATTAATTTAAAATTAAACTTTTAAGACTACACATAGTCCTAAAAGTTCACCCAGAAAAGATACTATTTTAGTAACTTGAACTATATTTAGATATTCCAAACAGAATCTCCCACCACTGTCCATGTTACAAACATCAGCACCGGAATGTTTCAGTGGTTGAAGGCAATTTGCAAGATAATATTGATTCAACTTACAAAAAGCAGCTTCAAATTCTCTGTTCTTTTTATCATATTAGTCAAAATTTTCAGGAGGATCAAAAAATGAATGTACAGTTGATAGGACAGTAGCAAAACTACACTTAGCTATACCATCCATTTGAAAATACATTATTTGGTAGAATTATACTAACAAGATCTGTGGAAAAATAAACATTAGTGCTATCTTTTTACACTTACTGAAACTCCTACTACCAAGTTCAATTCTAATTAAGAAATATTGCTCTTTCAGTTCTGAGTATTCTCATTACCATACACAAACATCAGGGACTGTATAGGGAGAATACAATGTCCCATACCAATGTCCTCATATATAACCTCCAATTATTTCTTCATTATCTAAACTGCCTGCACCTGATTTCAGAGGTAAGCGATCTGTACCTCCTCCTGTTAAGAAGGCTTACAGATACTCAATAATATTTTCTCTCAACTTGGCTGCAATTGCTCTCCACTTAAGCTGAAATTTGCAAACTCATCTTTGATTATGAATAAAGATCTTTGTGCCAAAACATCAGGAGAAAAAAAATGGTAATTTTTTATCTGTTGGACTCATAAAGGCAGCAGTTTCTCTAAGCTCATATAATTCACAAGGCTATAAAGTTTTACAACTTCATCATTTACCTTTCTAAAACAGTCTGCCAAAATTTTCTTGGCATGTTTTAGAAGGGAAACCAACTGTCATTAAACTGTCTTTAAATTCCTGGAGCCAAATCACTTTTTGGCTTTAATTTACAAATTGTTTATGCTATCTTTTTGGGCTGGTAAGAGGGTGAAAGGCAGTACCATGCATAAATATCTAATGCACTACCAAAAGATGCAAAAATCACTTGTCCAATGATCCAGCAGAGGAAAACAAAACAAAAAAAAACAACCAAAAAACCAAACCAAACCAAACCAACAACAAAAAAAAAGCCAAACCCAATCAAACAAAGAAACACAAAACAACCAACCAACCAACCACAACAACAAAATCATATAACACTTTTATTTGATTCAGATAAACCAATGATTTCAAAGTTTCGCTGTCCTGAACTCCATCCAGGACTTTACTTTGAAGAGACAGCTTTGACTTCTGGAGTACCATTATGGAAAATCCCAGCCTTGAGTAAAGGTAAGGAGAGCTACAAACCTGTAGTCATTCAAGATCAAAATCAGACAAAAAAACCCTAAAAACCAGCTTCTGTAGCAACCTCCTTCATACAGATCTGAAAAATACCTTTCCCCTCAAGAACCTGCATAGAACATCATTGTATTAGAAATATTAATTTCAATATTGTTGGAGAAAAACATTCTAATGAAATCAACATATTATATCAAGCTATTTCATATGTTCCACACAAAATTTAAATTATACTGCACACAACAGGTTGTATATTTTTATGTGCCTGAGTTTCAGTCATCTATTATTTCTAATGACTAGAAAGAACTCCTTCAAGTCTTTCATCAATTGGACAGTCTGTTGTTTTGTTTGGAATCAGATTCAAAAGACAACACTTGGCACATAATCCATGGCAACCCCTGGCTAATCCATCAACATGACAACACCAATGAAAATGAAAGCCTACTCTCCTCACCACTGCACTATGTACCTGCAGGTTAGAACCTGAGGATGGTCTATTACGCTTTTTGTACATCCAGTTAAATATAATGAGAGGCTGCATCTGACTTAAAATATAAGAGGTGAGCAAAAACCAAAGCATATTTCTAAACCTTGGGAAGTAACACTTTTAAATTTGATCACAGTGATGTATGCAAATACAATAATAGGGTTTTATATAGGGGTTTTTAATTACTTTGAGTAAACCGTTTTCTACTGGATCTAGTAGAAAAAAATTTTAAAAAGGCTATGTATGATATTAAATCATGTACAAGTGCCAGGGAGCCTTGTTTTGAAACTTTTGGAAGTGAGTTTGCATTATGTCACTCATGCTTCAATGGTTTAGATTTTTGCACACTTCTGACCTTTGGAATAGGAAGATATCGGAAAAAAAAGTTTTGATTGGGAAAATCCAGCAATTTTCCTATCAAGTATGCTGGGTTTGGCTGCTGCTTCTTCAGCTCTACCACTGTAACGACTTGTGCAACTGGTCTCTAAGACATAACCATTGAATAACCTGGCTAAAAAGACCTACAAAAAGCAAGTAGGGGTAGAACACAGCCAGGAGCAACAGAGATGGGGAGAAAAAGTTAAGATTGGAGGCAACTTGCACAAACTAATCCTCTGCTGGAAAATCTAATTAAATCTCAGAGTTACAAAACTGATTCTATATCAGACAATATTAAACACCAAAAGTGCAAACTTTATTTATATAATCATAATAACCAAAGCAATGCATATGAAAACTTTCTTCCAGGAGAGGGCATAAGCATTTGCACTCAAATATCTTTCTTTTGCATTTATTGCATGGAATAAGAAACATCTTAAATATAATTGAAGACAATCATTCACAAAATTTTGCTTGAAGAAGTGACCAGAACAGTGCCAGAAAGAAAAGACAACAAATCAATGAATCAGACAACAACTGACATGGCTCAATTATCATATAAGTTACCAACATCAGAAGAGACAAAACAGAAGGAAGAGAACAAAAGCAGCATAATGGTATCATTATTAAACCACTGAAATTCAAGTACTTTGTATCCTCATGCATAATATATTCTAATTTTTGCCATACTTTAGAATCCTTTTTGTTATATAAGGTGTTAAGTTACAGCTGTAGATCACACCAGGGAAGAAAAAAAAGTTTTTTAATAGATGCTTTGTGGCTCTTATATCCTTAGGAGATTGCTACAGATTTTGAAGTAAAAAGAAGAGGACTAACTGGAAACTTTCTCCTTCCAGTCACTGGAAAGGAAAGGTATTTTACAGGCCTTTCTGTATGTGCTTTAGGTGTCTGATCCCAGCTGAACAGTGTGCCTGCAGAGAAGTTTGCACAACGAATAGCCGGAAGTGTACCAGTTACAGGCACCATCCGTGAAGTTTTGTCTGATGCACATTTGTCACAGGTGAAATTATTCCACTGATTGAATCAATTTTTTTTGCAAATGTTAAAAATTGATAAAGAATAAGTACACCACCTCTGCCTGTGCTTTGTGACATTAAATTTATAACAGATTTTTTTTGCCTTTAATTTTTACAAGTTTATTTTTTCTGAGAATCTCTCTTGTACATTACTTACAGAAATATATCCCAAGTCTCACTAATTAGTTCTAGGTTTCCAGAATGTTAGCTTTTATCTCTTTGGGTTAAATGCCTCTCATTCTCACAGACTTATTTACCATTTAACAGGCCCAACAGTTTTTACTGAATGTATTTTGAAGTCTTACAAGCCCATTGAGGAGCTGACGAAACTCTTTCAGTAGTAGTAGCAGCAGCAGTTACATTTGCAAAAACTACCAGCATTAGCAGCTGACACTCTTAACTTGCCACACTTGAATACATTTAGTGATATACATACTGAAGTTCAGAAGGTTCTGCTCTAACCTGAGTTCTTTGGAGGTCCCCCCAAAGTAACTACTTCTGCTTACCTCTACAACAGCCCATTTTTCTTATTAAATTACATTTTCCACTGAACTCTTCAGCAGAGAGATCAGGAACCAGGAATTAATTTGGATTAGTATTTCAAACACCTCTCATTTAAAATTACATTGTTCCAAAGTTTGAAAATGTTGGAACTTAATATAATGTGAAAGCACAGGCACTATTACTGTTTTTTATGTTTGTTTTACACTAAACTAACTGACAGAATTAATCTTGGCTTATGTGTATGTATATACATTAATGAAGAAATAAAGTATACCTTAGGTATATTTCAGTTGTCAAATAACAATTTTCACCTAAACATAGAGAAGTTTCTGGGGAGGTCCCCGCTTTGTTCAAAAGCTTTCAATATTTTTGCAGCTGACACTACTTCTCTCTACCCACATAAAGAAATTTCCCATATCAAGGGATTTCAGATTTGGCACAAGAAAAGAGACTCTGAATTAATTTCTATAGTTGGGCTCTTTCTCCCTCCATACAAAGGTCATAAATCTATAAATTTTAAGCTACAATGTAATATTGAAATTCTGAAGTCCTTAAGAAAACAGAACACACAAGTTTTAATTGACACACACTGTGGTGAGTCCACCCCAGGAAGCAGCTGAACCTGCATTCAGTTGTTTGCTTACTCCCTCCTAGTGGAATGGAGGAGAGAGCTGGAAGAACAACAGTGAGAAAAGCTCATAAGTGAAGATAAAGACAGTTTAGGACGTGAAGAAAACCAAAACCAACCAAACAACTCAAAAAAGCCCAAGTGATGAAAAGGCAGTCACTCACCATCTCCCGCCAGCAGACCAATGCCCAGCCAGTCTCATGGCAAAGGCTACCTCGGAAAAACTATCCACTGCCAATTTTACTGCTGAGAATGATGTTACATGGCATAGGACAGCTCTTTGGTCAGTCCAGGTCAGCTGTCCTAGTGCTGTCCCCTCCCAGCTTCACTCTCAACCTACTCTTGGTGAGAACAGAGTGAGAAGAAGAGAAGGTCTTGGCACTCTGCATGGGAACAAGTGATAGCAAAAATATCAGTGATATCAACACTGTTTCGGTTACAAATCGAAAACTTAGCGCCATATGGGATGCATGAAGAAAATTCCATCCCATGAGTGCCAGGAGAGATAAAAAAAATGAATTAAAGGTGTGTTTAACCCTAAAAAGAAATAACAAAGTATGAGCTTAGAAAATACACTTGGCAGTGTTTGTCTTAATATTCATAGAATACAAGGCTGGAAGGGGACCTCCAACGTTGTTTGAAACTAAGTTACAAGTTCCTTCAAAAACTATTTCACTATTGGTACACGCACAAGAATAAGGTTCTGTATACAGTCATTTAAGAAAAGCAGCCCTTTTAAAGTTAACAAATTTAGTAAGCTCATCTCAGGCCTTTTCAAAGGCCAGCCTGGTAACTATCACCTGGGGTTTGTTAATAGGAAAATCAGTTAAGATGGCAGTTAAAGCTGTGATGAAAATGAATCAAGTCCTAACATAAAGCTACTCCAGTGGAATGTTTAATCTAAATCAACCATAGGATTGGTTTACTTTGTTTCAAATGACATTTGTATACGTTATCAAAGGAAGTGCTTAATATTTGCAATCATTTTTATTTTAACATTTTGATGCCTATGAAATGTAAATGACTGACAGCAGGAAAAGAGGACACAAGACAAACCTCCTGACCCACCAGTGACCTCTATCATGAGTTACAACTGCTACCTTCTGCAGACCTCAGAAGGAGTTTTGGGCACCCTAAAGCAGTGTCCAAATGCACATACAGAAGGAAGAGGGAAAACATGAGTGACTGTACTACAGACATTGAAGTCTGAAAGCCCCTGAGCTGAAGCCACAATCCTATTCTGTTACAATCTAAACTGTTCTTCAACTCTGAACAAGTTTAGGGAGAGAACCTTGCATCTGTCAAAGCAAGTGAAGCATAGCTACATCACAGACAATAAAATTTCAAATTATGTTTCCTTGAAAAAAAAAAATAAAAGGAATTTGTCAATATAACTCATATTTTTCAGAACAAAATATCTTGAAAGTAAATTGGTTTTGGCTACTAATGTCCTTAACATTAAAAGCAAGCAATTCTGATCAACAGTGTCAGGTTTCTTCCTGCTTCCTAAATATAACAGAGAACATGTGCAAGCACAGCTGGCTCCTGACAGAAAAACTGAGCAGGTTCTACATCAAACTGAGAAGGTAGACAGCATCTGGAAGGACACACTAATCTAGCCAAGCTAACAGAAAGGTCTAATATGCATGGAACTGCTGAACATATCAGTGCTTTCAGCACAACCAGAAAGTGATTATGCAGAAATTTCAAAACCATGACAGCTACAAAACCACTACAATATGCTTTCTTTTTTCTTAGAGTTGAAAATCTTTAGAAAGAAAGAACTTTGTATCAGCCTTGAAAGCTCTAAGTAGTGAATACTGAACAGTGCAATATCTAGCTGCTGATGCTCTTCTTTTATGTAGACCTGCTATTTTCCTCCATGAGAAGGTTTTGAATTAAATAAATTTGATACACCTGCACATATCAAATAAAGCTGGAAAATTCACTTACCAGCAAGGCTGACTTCTGAAACACACACTGGAATAAAACTTACACATATTTCCCATCAGGCTTCTAAAAATACAGAACTGTAACAACTAAAATACTGAGCCATAGGTGCAAACAGGCCTCCTATCTCAGGTCAACACTAAGGCTTTAACTGCTCTTAAGCTTTTTCTGTCCTTAAGCTATTGCAGCTATCTCTAGGGCTCCAAATATAATTCAGAGATACCAAAAATATTAAGTTGTATAAATCTTTCTGCCTAACAGCTTCAGTATGTCTCCTAGCACAGAGTGCAACCCACAGGAAACGGGAGTGAGGCTTAGCCAAGGTCACTAGAAGGACCCCAGTATTCCATCATTACATCTTTTTTTTGTTCCACATGTCAGGCATGAGAATGTCATTCATTGCTTTCCTGCAGGCTTTCCCCAACAATTAACAAGAAACAAATGAAGAAAAAATTTTTACTTTATTTATTCTTTCCCTATGAATTTTTAAAGTACACATTTAAGGCTGTACCATTCCTGTTTAGCATCTCCCTTCTCTATTCCTTTCTTACTGAAAAGGAGGAAAGCAACATCTCAGCCTCATTTCTTTACATTGGCTTTCTTCTGTGATTCTCTCTTACCTAGATTAGTTAACAATGCAAGGCCAGATTATTTTGCATTTCTCTATATAAGTGATTGGTTATGTAGCTTCATTGTTGATCATGTTAGTCCTATCCAGTTTTCACTACATATTTTTGCCTTTTCAGAGAAAAAAATATCACCCAATTGTTAAATATGAAAAAAAAAAGGGGGGGGAGGGAAACATAAATACATATTCTGAACACATATCTTTGTGAAAGGATTTTGGAATACCATTATTGTAACATAACCGATGTAGTAGGCTTTTATTTCATGCCTTTATAAATCTAGTAGTTTGACACTTGCACCTAGTGCCATCCCATTCAGACTCTTAATTATGCAAATTATAACTTTCTTGTAGTTATCAGGGCCGATGTAGAGCAGGAGTCACAGAAATAAATGGTCTTATATATCTGTTTGAAAGAGATCAGGTATGTGAATGATTCCTCAATAGGACACACTTACAGAAAGAGGTTATTATCATAAAAGGAACAACATCTTTGAAGCACAATAGTTTTGATAATTTTCATATAACAATAGTTCTTCTACCCCCAGAACATCTTGGCTGGCATCTAAGGGAAAATGAAAATATTCTTTAACAGCAGGATATCCCAGTGCAAGATGGTAATACAGAACACACTTGCTCTGAACACATCCAGTGCCAGAAAGTGAAAAGTCTTTCAAAGGCTTGGAAAAACCACAGTAGGATTATTTTAAAAATGTGGAAATAAACTGATGTTGTAATTTTGTTTAGTTTTTCACTTTTTTTCTGTGACACTGTTACTGACAATTAATCCCACAATACTGTTCCCATTCTCCTGAATAAAAATTAAAAAAAAAAAGAAGGTAAAAGGTTTTTGTGAGAAAAAGGGTGAGTGTGTGTGGAAGACAGATATACTTATTGAGCAAAAGCTGAGAAGCAGTCCATGCTAGCTTACATCCAGCTGCTCTAAATTTGAATTATGTGTCACTCACAGCACTGATTTGTTACAACTAGATTTGTTGCAAGGAACTATTGAAGACTGTATTTTCCACTTCAAATACATTCCCAAACATTTACAAGAACACAGAATCTATAAAAATGTTTCTTCATCCACTTTTTTCAACATGTCATAATAAAAGTGCTCTATTGTCATTTCCAGAGTGATAACATTTTCTGTTAAACTTGAAAAAGCAGACACTTTCAGACTGTAGCCTAAAAACTTGTTATTACAAAAATGTTATTTAAGAAAAACCAGTCATAGTATAGTAGTTGCAATATATAACCATTTCTTTAAAAAAATACTGGAAGTAAAATGTTGGTTTTATTGCAGTACCTCTAACTCTTGTTCATCAAGATACCTTTGGCAATAGTTTGTCCATGGCTTGCTTTACCCTCCTACAAAACATTTGGAGGAAAAACCCATCCACTTTCAAACAAAGTAATAATCCAAATAATTCAGCAGTAAAACACCTTGTGCATGCACACACGCCAGAGTTTCGGTACAAGACACAACATATTAAAAATGCTTTTCTCTTCCTGTCTCCATTACTTATTTTCTAAAATTACTGACTGATCTATAGAGCTTGTATATCCTTAATGGGCATGGTAAACATTACTAATAAATGTAAAGCGTGCTATTTTAAAGTGTGCCATATTGCTCAAGTGAGAGAGACTGTGAGATGAAACCCGTAGGCTTATGTACAGGGCTTTTATCAGTCTCACAGCAAAGCACTTCTCACAGTGAAAAAAGTGATCCCTCTTAAATGCCTGCCCCTTTCTAGCTCCTCTCTCTCCACAGTAGAGGGGAGTTATAAGACACCATTCCACCACTTCCAGCAACGGAAGAGCTTTTGAAGACAGAACTACTGACGTCATTGAACGAGGCCGCACAGCTAGTCTCTGGAAAAAAAGAAAACAACATTCTTATTCTGTGAACTGGACAACATTTATTTCTAAGAACAAAGCACTGTGAGAGAAAAGAAGGGGTTGCTTTCACAGTCAAAACTCTTAAAAAGAAAACCCAGCTGCACCTGCAAGCTTTCTTTACTGCACCACAAGCATTACCCTACACTTTCTTAAGGACTGCCTAGAAGCTAAAGGTGCAATATAAGCTGAATCCTTGTGCATGAAGAAGAGCAATGCTGTCATTCCTCCTGGCGGGGGGTGTGTGTGTGTGTGTGTGTTTGTTTGCTTGGGTTTTTTTTGTGGTTTTTTGTTTGTTTGTTTGTTTGTTTGTTTTTATGAAAAACACTGATGTAAAGAATCCTGGGTTGCTATCTCAGTTTGTTTTGGTTCCAGTCAGGTAAAAACCCCCTGCTAACAGAAAATGATCCTGACTAAAGTGAGTTATTTAAAAATAATTATAATGAAGGCACTACTGCAGGCGAGTAAGAGGCTGAGTATAATACAGGCATGTCCCAGTGGGCTTATGCTATAGCCATGCTTCCTCCAGTATGTAGCCAAATCCTGTACTTGCCTTATGGTTTCTTACCAAACCATCTGAAGTTGATTTCAGTTACTGTGGTCTCTCCAGCCACAAAGGTATAATGATTGTAAAGGGTTAAAAACTCTGCCTAGAGAAGGGAATAACTTTAAAAATTCAAGCTGGAAATAATAATTAAAAAAAAAAAAGTTATGCCAGATGTTGTAAGCATCCATGTAAAAGTATCTAGGACTCCATGTTCAAGAAGCAGGTATATTCATAAACTATTTCTGCACAATATAAGCTGTAATGAATTTCCATTCTTTCCTGGCAGAATCCTTAAGGAAAGAAATAATGTAGCTACCACCTGCCCTCTAGAAATACAGCAGGGTCTTACAAGTCTGAGTTCTTCTACACCAGCAAAGATTAAGCAAGTCAAACGCATGTCACATGTTCTAGATCAACATAAACAAACACAGCTGACAGGATGCATTTGAAGTCTGGATAGCATGAAGTTTATACCTGCACTTGAGCCTGGTTAATACTTTTTGCTGCAGCTGCTTTGTAGAGTGGTGCATTTCAAAGGCAGCATTTTAAGAATTTTAAGAAAAGGTTAGGCTCACTTGTCCTCCCCATGGGTGGTCCTCTTCCTCTTCAGACTGACACACAGAGCTAACATTCAGTAGGTTGTGTGATTTCATTCTCCCACCTCTCCCCCTCCCTGAACTTTTTTCTTTTTTTGTCTTCTCCCCTTCCTTTTCCCTCCATTCTTTCCTGCCTCCAAATCAGCTGTATCCGGCTATAAACATGAATTCTTACAAACAGTGTACATTGCTCAGTGTATATTGTAAGCTCTCTGTGTTCTTACTGGCTGCTATTAGCAACGCTAGCCAAATAGCTTAATTTAAGAATTGCAACATCTGCATTTGTATACTGAAGGACTTTATAAAAATATAAAGCAAGAGGACAAATTCTGGGCTCACTGATGCCACTGAAAGATTTCATTGATGCTAATTGGTACAAAATTTCCTTCAAGATAACAGAGATCATGATTTGACCAATTTCTTTAGTTATGTGCTGATATTTTCTTCAAACAAATGATGGGGAAAGAAAAATAATTGATGCTGGCATTCCAAATGTTTGCTCCGGGTGACTGTTTGAAAGGGAATTCCATTTTTGGTATGCCTTAATTTCTACGAAAAGCTGCGTTTTATTATTTCTTCATTCTCAAATCTACATCTTTAATAGATAGGAAATTGCATGAATATCTCCCTACACTGGTCTTTTCAATTTACAAGAATAGTATTTACAATTCAAAAGAATAGCAGGAAATGTCTAATAGACTTAGCCCTTGGTCTCTAGGAAACGAGAAATACCATGCTAATCACTGAAGGCTGCACCTTAACTATATTACAAGTGTTTAAGCAAGCATGAGAAAGTGTACTTTTCTGTGGGCAGCAGAACTCTGAACAGACAAACTACAGGTACTAAAAGAAAAATATTTAATCTTATCAGTTATAAACATATGGACAAATTATATCCTTCTGTTGCAGATTTAGAAAGGACCAATAAGCTTCACTTGTACAAAAACTTTTAAAATTGTCCTAGACATCTTGACGATATTTATGTTTTTTTAAAAAAAAAGTTTTCCATATCAAATATGTAGTTTACAGTTTTAAATTTAAACTTCAGTCTTGCAAAAGTTAGTAACATGAACCTTATGAGTTGCAAGTATTCAGAGAAATTGCATTCCACTATTGTTCATTCATTTATTTTTTAACAAGCAGTAAACTTGATTTGCAGGATGAAAATTCTGAAACAAACCAGGATTTCTTTTAAAAAAGGTTTTAAAAACAAGTATATAAGTTTACAAGTAATATAGCAAAGAAAGTTAAACTTCAGCCCCACAAATCCAAGTGAAAACTAAATTCCTAATTAGATGCTGTCATTTTCATGTACTTTTAACAAGACTACCATGTATTTGACCAACTTTGTCCTGAAAATGTACCTCTGCAATTTAATTTTCTTCTGCTTGCCCTTAATGGCACTTACATGACACCAATAGCCTTCCCTAGATGTAATGAATTAGTATAAACAGAAAATATAATCCTCAGTCTAAATGAGAAATGAAAACATTCTTCATTTGCTTGCTTTAAAAAAAAAAAAAAAGTAATAAAATAGATTTTTATTCAAGACAAAAATTCACTGTTGAACAGGTGCATTGAGAAGACCCACCTAACACAGGTATGCCATCTTTACAGGGCCAGGCTATTTGGTCAGCAACTTTCCAACTAAAATTATGGACAGAATTGGAAAATAACACAAAATTAAACTGTTATAAAAGTAAAACACTTTACACTAAATATAACAAAAGGGACAACTGCAATCATCATTATTTCTTCTGAAAGTTTTCCAGAAAATAATTCTGAAGCATAGACAACGCAGTATCAATGCATTATAATCATATCACAGACACTGATAACACAGGTGTCATCAGTATATTTGATGATTCTACAAACCAAAACTACATCTTTCATCCTGCACAGCTTTACAGCCATATGAAATAAAGTATGAGGCAGAAAAGCACTTTGGAGTACTTTCACAAGAATCTGCTGATGTTGATATGTTTGCATACCCTCTTAAGTCTCTAAAAGTGAAACACAGACCACATTGTTACATTTATCAGTCTCTGTGTGACACCATCAGAAGTTTCAAGCTGCTTCTTCAGAGACTTCCTCTAAATTGCACTAGGTATGCAGGGTGGGAAAGCTGATACAATTAGCAGTTTCATGTAACAGCCCCTGCATAAGGATGGCAGTTCTGCCCCTCAGTAACCATCTCACCTTGCTCTGATTGCAAGTCATTGTTAATACCACATTAAAAATTTCTAACAACTTGACCTATTTCTTTGACATATGCGCAAAAGATTTTAAAAATTTTTTGCCCGTTAAATTTTTGGTTGTCTTTGACATTGCTGTATCAACCTCCTTCCCTCGTGATGAGCCACCATGACTCCCCAGTATAACTAATCTAGCAACCTGTGAGACGAGCAAAGAGGGAATCAACTACCAGTATGAGCATGTAGGACTGATGCGGGCCATAAAATAGCTAAACAAGTGGAAAAGCAGCTGTCTTACACACAGTTCACATCACAAGTCATCTTCCATATTTTCAGAGATGACAAAGTGGCAGGTGTTATATGGAAAGAGATGAAGACAGACTGTGGAATAGACCTAGTCACCATAGTAACTAACTGCTAAACCCAGTTTGAGTTTAAACTTCACAATATATACACCAACACAGACAGGAAACCAAATCTTGGAGTAACTAAACAATTTTCATTCTGGGCACAAGAACCTGATGTGTTTCAAAGGAGGCTGTATCCATCACAATAAAAACTTAAAGACTTAGAATATAGCAGTCTAAACTACACAGCTAAATCAGTCAGGGACAGAAGGTATAGTGCATTAACCATTATTACTGTCATTTGAGCTTAAACAGCAAATTTCAGATTTCATTTCGAGAAAATCAGCTCAAATACAAACAAGCTTGAACCACAAAATTTTGTAAAAGGAAAAAGCCTGAATTTGGGATCAGGTACTATCAACTGAGCTATATATTACTAGACTTTGTAAAATTCTGCTAGTTATGAAGTATCACATGCCTTCTGGAAAAAAAAATCAACTCACACTAGACCCTATATGTAATAGCCTAAATCATGGCATTTATCATTCTGACTCTTGGTAGAAAATCATATTTAACACATGGTCTTGTGTTTATTTAATTACAAAAGGAAAGGTCTGAGCAGTAACTTGTAACAAAAAATATAATGTCTCTGGGGTTTTTATTTTGATTATCCTTTGCAATGGGAGTTTGAAGCTAATACAACTTCAGCCAAATTTGTTATATTTCTTTATAAGATAGAAATAACAAGCAACATTACTATTCTTTCTTATACATCATTTTCCATGAAGGGATCTCAAAATACTTTAAAAAAAAGGAAGGAAATGTCATTAACCCATTTTACAGGTAGATAAATTTCAGAGATTTAAGTTTTTCTCTGACTATTTCACATCCTCCTATGCAAGGAGAAACAATGGACACTATATTTAGCGGCAGCTTCCAAACTGTGATCTTGAGAATTCAGTAATTCCCACAACCATATTTAAGAGTGCTCTTAGGGTGCCCTTTAAAAAGTAAGTATTGGTCCAGAAGTTCTAAGATTTGATAGTTGTTAACTGGGTCCCAAAATCTTGCAAGACAGTGACTATGTATGCATGTTCCCATGCAGTCATTGTAAAGTGTCAAGATACAGCAAATGAGATCCTTGAATATTTAAGACCTACCCATTAAGAAATGTTACCCGATTTAGACTGAAGCTAAGATGAAATTTTTCTGTCACTGTAAGTATTTCTTATCTCAAAGTGTCTTCCTTTCAAATATGAACATCAAAATTCAAAGTCATAAAAATTAATGACAAGAGCTATTCCAATGTAATTGAATACACTGGTTCTATTCTGACTGAAATTTTGATTAAAAAGTGGATGTGAATTGGAAATGAGGTCTTTTAAATTTAAATTTTCATGGAAGACTTTTTTTTGATTGTTTGTTTTTAAAGAGAAATTTATAATTTATCTGGGGAGGGAAATAGAACTGACTAATCTGGATTTTTGCATTGAGTGGGAAGGAGATTAATTTTGTTAGTAAGTTCCCAAACTATCCTAAATGTAGGACTAGAAGATTAACTTCAGAAATCTTAGAAAATTTAAAAAAAGGGGGGGGGGGGAAGTATCCTTGGTTAGTAGTCTTTTTTCCCCACCTTCATCCATTCATTTGTCGTGCTACATAACAACAGCAACAAATTGTATCAACTTCAGATTCTGGCCACTTCTGTTATCTTTATTAATGAGAACAAGTGCCTGATAGTTATGTCATGTTTGTGCAACAAGTTTCGTATCTAAAAGCTCAGTGCTGTGTCAAGGGAAATATTTGTACACCCAACCATCTCCTAAACATTTCCTGGCAGTAGCTGGGCAGGTTACCTCCAAAGTCTGAGGCCACCTCAGGAAACTTAGTGGAATTAAATGTTTCCACATTAAGATTTGTAAAAGTTTAGGTAGTCAGAGAGATGGATTTCATGGCTATTTCAAAAGTCTGTAATACACATATTTCCAAGTGAAACAGGAGAATAAACATCCTTCCTGTGCTACACAGTTACCCCCTCTGTGTGCATCTAACTATGCTGAAGCACTGAAATTATATACTCACACCAATCCACCCAAATCCTCATAACAGGAATGCAGACAGGAGTTGGCAGTGGAACAGCTTAACACTGCTTCTGAAAGCCCTGAGACGAGCAATGTAACTTTAAAGGTTCTTGGTAGCAGTTTTAGATTGTGTCAAGTCTGAAATAATGAAGCCTGTTGTCCCTCATCATCAGGGCAATTAAATTTTTAATTATACAGATTTATTGTTGATACAAATACTGAATAATAAACAAGAAAACTAGCTTTTAAAATTTTCTGTTTAATTGAAAACTTTTGAATATTTCATTAATAAATGTAACAGATAAATTTATTATGAAATACAACCTTTTAAAATGAAGCTCAAGAGTCATTAGAGAGATTATAATATATATTTATGAATATATAAATATATTCAGCCACACAATTTGTAACAAAAAAATAGCTGCAATGTTTGATCCCTAGCTACAACTGGGGGGAAAAAAATTATCACAGGAAACATATGAAGGAAACAAGTAATCATGCAAGTACTAGCCAGTTTTCGGTTCATCAGTGTGAATTTTAAATGTTAATACTTTGTTCAGGGGCTCTCTATAGAGACAGAACCAGGGCCAGAGGAAAGACAATTTTTTTGCTTTGTGCAAATCTTTTATATAATCTTTGCAGGATGAAAAGGTCTTCAGGGGTAGCTTCATCACTGAAACACAGTCTGCCTTAGAAATCAAAAGAGAAAATGAAGAACAGAAAAAAAATCTCTTTTCTACCACTCTGAGAAAAGCTTTGGGCCATGAATAATATGCTGTACAGCTTACATTATGGTTACTTCTATAATCATAGTTTGCATTTTAAAACTAAACTTTGGCTGTTACGGCAGAAGACCTTTCATTATTTCAAATATGCATGTTTTCACTACAGACTCTTCTGCTCTTTGTGTAATAAATAGCAGATAATATCCTAGGGCTATTTCAAACAGATTTAGCAACCAGAAACTTGTTTAGAAACAGTGTGAAATTGGGTGCCATAGGAGAATATTACCAGTAGAAAGCTTAGGATATTATTTTCCCAACTGTTTGTTGTAAATCATGGTCTCTGTATTTTTTGCCTGTTTTTTCCTGCTACTAGTATGAAAAATACACAAATAGATTAAAAATATTTCAGAGGTGAAAAAAATACATGTAAGATTCAGGTCCAAAGGGTCAGAGCTGACCACGAGGCACAATTCTGTTCTCTCAATTTGGAATGCTAAGACCTTAAAACCATGGGGGAAAAAAACATGGGGGAGGATATGACCTTATTTTATATTACCTAAGCAATCGGGTAAACATTATAGAAAAAGAAAACTTTTGGTTTTAGCTTTTATATGAAAAGCAAAGCAGTCTCGGTTGCAAGTATTTGCAACATTAATTAACAACTTTCTCATGTCTGGAATAACTTAAGGGATACTTAAACTGAACAGAAGAATTAAATTAAAATATTATCCTCTGTATGCAAACATTTCAGCAGCTTTTAGATTGTTTGTAACCACAAATATTTCATTAAATAATTTTTAAGGGACAACTAAGTATCTGGTTCATTATGCCATCAACAAGTGTTAATGTCTCCTATTTATCTCAGCTTTGTTACCACAATTTAATCAATACTGTATGTCCCATGATCTAGTGCTTCCTGTGAGAACTGATTTTTTCATTTACAGGCATATCTAACTCCTTGAGGCATCTTTTGTCAATTTACTGGCAAAACTAAACACGTTTGATTGAAAAAAACCCCCAACCTTTCAGACATTGCCAACTTGTTTGTAGCAGGACAAATATCCTTCAGTGGTTATTTTCTGTTTGTAAAATGAAAAAAAAAACCAAAACCCACAACACAACATGTACCAAAAAACACACAAAGCTTTACTTTTACAGATCCTGTGCAATTTTAAATCCTGAGGTATAATATGTGTCTATTATTTGACAAGCAAAGGCAATATTAATTTAGTAACCTCAAAGATCTTTGGTAATCTCTGACAAGCAAAGAACAAGCTCTTGTGAGACATCAATAGAACTTACATACCCTACATGCAAAACCTGTGATTCCAAGCACCAGGTAAACACTGCCCAGTTTGCTAACACAACACAGCTTATATTTTCATGTGCACAGGCAGTGAACAGGCCTTATCTAGCTCTTTTTTAATTATTTTCTGTTCACTTTTGCTAAAACGTGATGTTATATTATTATTCTGTTAACTGTACCTTGTCTTTGTTCACATTCTTTCTACCACTGCTAGTAGTCATCCCCTCTCTACAAGCAGATCCAAATTCCATGTTTTTCCTCCAAAACCTGAATCATCAGTTTCCTACTCCTTTCCCAGTTCTCTAACAGTTCAAAAAGTAATTTGGGCATGGGACCACTGTCCTATAGTGACCACAAGACTTTGTACCTTTTTTTCTTTCAGTTAGTTAGGTTTTCAGGAACTCTTATAAAGGATACCATAGAACAGGTTCCGGGGGGGAAGCGGGGAGGGGAAATGTATATAAATATAAAAATCTAAGGCAGGCATGGGGAAGAAAGAGGACATGTTGAAGCCACCATAAGCTTCCCCGCTGAAGAAGTGAAGACAGAAGTGAAGATCCTGTTTTGGCCAGGATCAACATAACTGAGCTGCTGGGTCCTGGCCACTGGAAATTTCTATGCACGTGTATACTGGTCTGCCTCAGCTGTCATGAAGCTCTTTGAAAACAAACTAATGAACCATTAAAACTTCCACTGAGGTAAATAATTATCCTCCTTCTTTCACAGATGAGTAAATAAAGATAGTAAACAAATAGCTGGTTTGAAACCACAGAGAGAAATCAGTAGTTCCAGAAACAGAGTACCAGTTTCCATGTTTATATATTCCCTTTAAAGGGATTCTTTCCCATTCTACTTCTTGGTTTAGATTACAGATTAGCCTGTTACTGCTTCCAGCTAGTACATTTAGCTCAGGTTCACAGAAAAACCTCACAAGGGAATAGAATGATGTATATATTGTACAGTATAATACAGTAAAGAGATCTCTGAAGTGGATTCAGAACAAGCAGCAGAACAAATACATCAACACAAAGTAATTTATTAGTGAGGGAAGACTCAAAAAATTGTTGCTGCAGAGGTCAGTTTTTAGGCCATGACAATATCATACATCTCATTCACAGCACAAGCATCTTTCCACTATGCAGCAAGTAGTTTCATTAAAAGTTTAACACCTAGCTCTGTAATGAAATTCCAGCGCAAGTTTTTACACTATAACAGTACATTGCCTGGTAGACCACTGTCATGCTACTTGATGATAGCCACATGAACCAGAGGCTCAGCACATACTTCAGATCAACTACTGATTATCTTTTTGAAAGGAGAGCCATGGTGAGGGCATAGAAGAGCCTCTAAGTGAGCTGTTGTAGCAGCAGGTTGGGTTTACACTCTGGATTGCTGTGGAGAAACTGAAACTTTAGAACTTCTTCTGTAGATATAAAACAGAAAGGTTTGTATTCCAGGTTAAGGAAGAGCAGCACAAAAGAAGGTAACATATAAGTGATGTATTTGAGAAAGAGTAACTTTATCTTTGAGAAAGAACAACTCTCAGCAGCAAGTCATGACCAAGCAGAAAGAAAAATAGTTTGATTACTTAAATAATTTATCGGTAAAACATGACTGGTCAAAAAAACCTTGATGGAGCCACAAGAGACTGTTTGATAAGGATAGCGACACAGTATCACGTATGGCACATAGGAGTGGAAATGGAAGTACATCATCTTTAAAAATAAAAACTGGGTCACATTTGAGGCTAACTTTCTGCCTCCCGCTCTTACTTCATTTATGTAGTAAAGAATTAAGAATGACCATAGTCATACTTATCTTCCACATTCTACGTCCCTTTCATAATGAAAATTTGAAATGGATAAAAAGGAAAGATGGGAGTATATTGATATCCCTCTTTGGGGGCTGTTGTACAACATTTACAAAACTTCACTAATCCATTGAGTTGAATTTAGGTGTCTGAGTAGAGAGCTTGGCATACAAGACTAACTGTCAGGGGAAGGCAGGGCAAGAAATAGATATATCTTAATGACTAAATCAAAAAACCTAAAAAGTATACTGACATGCAGAAATAAAAGGTTCACAGAAGTCAGCCATGAAACTACTTTCTCAAAAATTATCTTGTTTTAGTGACCCACTGCATCACCTAATAAATATCATGGTATGTTTATATATTTAGATAATATTTCTCTGTGAATTTGCATATATTGCGTATCATATTTCACTTCATCTGTGCATGGTTTGAGGTTGCGTTTTTATGAAATTGCTCACTCTAATACATTTCAAGATCTTGAAAAGATTTTCAGTAGACAACCACTTAAATATCTGGTATCTTGGTAACATTAATATACTCATAAAAAAAAAAGGCTTAGTATGTTTTTTACTATAAAAATAAGTCAGAACACATACACATTTAGAA
Organism: Lophotriccus pileatus; assembly: GCA_035583135.1. NCBI lineage: Eukaryota > Metazoa > Chordata > Aves > Passeriformes > Tyrannidae > Lophotriccus > Lophotriccus pileatus. Next base: position 37,690,208 of record JAWWES010000133.1, on the reverse strand, counting down.
ACAACTCTTCCAGATGACAGTTTAAAGAGTTTGCCAGATATAGCTAGGGAGCATTAATAAATTAACATGAAAATGACTGTATATGGCCCAGTATGTTTTCCATTTAGTGGATTAACAGACAACTTTAGCCTATTAGTGTTCTCTGTGCCATATACACGTCAAATCAGCACTAAAAATACAATTTCTGTAATTTTTACTTCAGCTCCCAGATAAACAAGACTCCTTTAACATGACAGCTACAAGTATTCATGAGAAAATAAGTCTTGTAAGCAGTCATGTAACAGAAGCCATATGCAGAGACTCATACCAGCACCAGATAAAAATCTTACTACGCTAAACTCAATTTCCCCAAGACACAGTTCTGTGCAATTTTCCAACACAGCAGAACCACTATTCATGTTTCCCACATGGTAAAATCATGTATGTATGGTATGAGACTTAGTTTGATCCCAGGTATAGTCACAAAAAAGGAGCACTGGGGGTACTCCTGTGGGGCTGTACACATTAGCTAGGAAAAAGACATTTACAGAAGGACTTGGAGGGAGAGGGAGTTGTTTTGAAAACATCACTCATGGAAAATGTGTAAAGTGCATAAAAATTAAACCATAACAATTCATCACCTTCTGTGACTTATCACATTGCTATCCATATTCTTCTTTTGGTCACTGTGTTCCTGTTTCAGTGCTAGTTTTTACAACATTGTTACACTGAATTTCATATTTTAAAGACCTTCGCCTCTGTAGTATTAAAACTTAGTATTTTGCAGTGTTAAAGCTTCTGAAGTGTTACACATATTCTGCTAAGCACTTCAATAAGGCAGCCCCAAAAAACACCAGAGAAAGAAGTCAGCTTTTGGCAGAATTCAGCTCGTGTAAGTCTTCAAAGAAAGGGCAGTCTTTGAAGACAATGGTTTGGGCAAGCAATTTTAACATGCCATTAAACCAAAAAAAGGTTAAGATCAAAAGTGCAAACAGATTGGGTTGTCTAACTGAAAACAATACTTTGCATGTCATAACGTTACTTCAATATAATTTTGACCTGGCTAGAACATTACTTTGAGTTTTCTTTAGCAGACCTTCTTTGAAAGGTGGGAATTTCTAAAACACAGAGTTCAGTTGTGAGTCATTACTATTGTTTCCTTTAAATTTTCTCACCAGCTCATCTTGCACCACTTCCCTTTTTCTCATGAATGAACAACAGTAATGGAAACATATCCATTGGTAAGAAAGACTGAGAAAACTATTATGACAGATTTTCAAACGTCCTGACAACAAAAAGTTAACATTTAATTCTAGTTGCTGACTTTCAGGGTTGTAGGTAGGAATTAAAAAAATTGTTTCCTCATTGAATGTGAACTTTGTAGTCATGCAATCCCTTAAGAGCAAATAAAATGCATCTGTCTTGTGCAACTTTGTTTTATGGTCCATTACAGTAAAAAGGAAAGGGAATGTGATTTTAATCTTAAAATAATATGTCATTTCTGTAAAGGCAATGCATCATCAAGGCTTCATTTCCCTATAGCATCTCTGTATTTCAGCATTAGAGAAAAAAAAAAAAAAAACCAAGAAAAAAAGTCCTTACATACCACAACATCTTACCTCCTTTCAAGATTAATGGGCACTAGTCTGTACATACATTAAGAGGTCACTCGACCCCCTCTGTTGTGCAATAGCCAGGCACACTGGGATAAGCAAAGGAGACTGGAAAACTTAGTTTCCCCTCTATAATTCATTGCATGTTGTGGGCATGCAATTCCCCTCTATAATTCATGTGTTGTGGGCCCTTCGTGCGTTATGCCTGTGGAACTCCCTTTGATACCAGTGGAATTTCTGAGAGCGACATGTGTGTGGTACTGTCACATCAGGCTCTGCCAAGTACTGCTTTCCTGCAACAAGTTCCCTCAGTTATTGGGCCTTTCCTAATATTGAGACTGGAGGTTAGAAAACAAATGCCCATCAAAAATAAAAAAAAATCCAAACATGAAAATAAGGGGAATAGTCTAGTTTCACTAAACATGTGCAAGCTTTAACAAGTTGTAGCCTAGACCTAGTGTTACCCTGCTACAAAGGAGGACAGCAAAAGGCAAGCACTTTCCAGCTGTCCTTTCATGAAAGAGCACCATGATACGAATTCTGACTAGATAGATACCTAGGGTGATTTCTGTTTCACCCTTAGGTACTGATGGTCTTCAAAAATAAATATTGCTAACACTTCTCTCCTTTCAAGATTATAAATAGATGGGTTTTAGGTAATAGCCTTGTGAGACAATTGTCTAGCTTCTTGTTTGCTGCACTTTCATCTATGAACTGCTTCAAAAAGCAGCTTTCTCTCAATATTAAAAATTTGCTTGTACAATTACACAACGGGCCCCCCCCCCGGTCCTGTGCCATGTGTAACACTGCCATCTAGTGATACACTGCTAGCGTGTTTTCTGCTGATAAACTATTCTCAATCATTCATTCTCAATTTCATTTTCCTGGCTCAGTGTATTAGCTTAGTGCAAATAAAAGGTTATTCAAACCATTAATGTAGTTCAAATAATAAAGAAAATTTTATTATTTATTGATTTCAGAGTATTTCTCACTGTGTGTTTGCATTTCCATGACCAGCTCTTCAGCAGTCTAGCTGGTACCTTTTAATACTGCTAATAGAAAAGACCTTTATATTAGTAGGAAGCAGAAATTAGTATTTTCTCTTTCAGAAAGAGATCATGCAGGACTATTTACATAGTTGTAAACCTTGTTGTTGGTTCCCTGAATAGTCACATACATTTTTGCTGGTTTGACATTTTAAATTGAGCGTTCTGCTTACGTGTCTTACCATCCTCTTATCAATACCAGGTACTTTCAAAACAATAAACATAAGAACCGAGAGCCTAAGTTAAGACAGACTTAAGCCAAAATGAATGGGTTTATGCTGAAGATCAGAAACCTACATGCACTGTTGGGTTACAGCCTTCTCTCAAGCAGAAGTTCATCCCAGCAGGTCAGGTGAACAAGGGTGCCACAATCTCACCTCAAAGTACCACTGCAAACCTCCTGGAACAGGACTGAGCAACAGAAGCTGCTCCAGCACCATCTCTTACCAAAGCAATAAAAGGTCTACAAAGACACAGTCAAACCCCAAACTGATGATAAACTTGGCATGGTTCCTCCCTTCAGCTTTACAAGCCCTGTGGTGTGCCCCCCAGCCCTCCCAGCTGTGGGGAGATTGCCTCTGGTACTCCCTCTGGCCACTCTCATGACAGGTTTATAGCTAAAAAGCCCAAAGAGGAGCAAAAAAAGAGGACGTTTCCAAAAGATCTGTGATAGTTTACACAAAGAATTGGTTGACAGGGTTAACATTACCTGCCTCTTGGTGTATTACACAATCCAAACAATCTTTGAAATTTTGCTACTCTCCAGAAGTTATTTTGCACACATATTGGCAGGGTGGGATGCCTTGAGTTGTTTTAGGCTTTGGACCTAGTCACTGAAGGCAACCATTTAATTGGACTTCTTGAAGTTCAGAGATGAATGAATGAGGTCCAAACGAAAGAAATGGAAACCTAACCACTGGCAAGAAAGTAGTGCTGACCAGCACAAGCTGCTAAGTCCAGTGATAAGCAGATTCTCTCTGCCTAACAAGAGGAGTAACTGTATGCTATTCATTCACAGAAAAACTGTTGGATCAGTAAGCTCTTTAAACTTACTTGGTGCAACAGAGGGACCAACTCTTGACCCAAGACATAAAAGGGGGAAGAAATGTGTGAGATTTTCTTCCAAGTTTCTTTCCTTAACACAGAGTCATGCTCTTTCATATCTTATCTGGGCACTTTCAATTTGAGGCATTTTCAAAATGGTTTATGAACACTATTCATTCCTATTTATACAGATCTAGTCTTTGTCTTTCCATTTTGTTTTTTATCAAAAATGCTTTTCCAGTGCTTGTGCATGGGAGAAACCCCCACAACATTCTGGAACACTACAAAAAAAAAAGCCCGAGAAATGTAGTCTTCCATTTTTCTTTTACATATCTATATCTATAGATCTACCCGTACAATATAATATTTTCTTATGACAGTTATTTTGGTCCTTTTTATTTGTAGTGGCTAAAGTTGGGAAGGGAGAGGATAAAAATGGTTGTTTCTAATACAGTGGGAACTGTCAAGGAAGCAGTTCTCATTTCATGCTCAGTCTTTTCTGTTTCTTTTTCAACCAAGGCTGCTGACTTGTATCTTGTCTGCTTGGGAAGCAGCTGTTCCCACTTAGCAGGAGTAGATGCTCAGAACACAGACGTTTACCTTAAAGAACGGGTCAATGCGGTTATCTGTATAAAAATACCACCCCACTTCAAAGGACAGCTATTCCTGCTCCACTGTTCAAATATTTACCAAAAATATTTTTATTTTGTTTCCTACAGGAAACATTTAACAGGCAGTTAATAAATGCACTGAAATTGCCTTAAATATATTCACTACAACAGTGGAGCTTCAGAAGGAAGATGATGTTACCCAGTCTTGTCATTCCCTACAGCAACCCTACCCATACTATTAAAAGTTGAAAAATTTTATTTATATTCCAATGAATTAGGTTTCAAAGTGTTTGTGAGACAACCAACTCCTATATATTTTAAAACTCTGTAGGATAGTTTTGTCATCTGCAGCTTTGTATTTGGTTCATGAAAGATCTGTAGAGGAGCCAAGAATAATATCCCAGAGTCTTGAGTCTGTCAGACTTTAACTGTAAGGATTCTCTCATTTTCAACAAAAGACTGGTCAAGTCCCAGGGATGAACTAAACAGCACTATCGTAAATGTCACCAGACATTTGTTGTATAGAGAACACAAATGCGAGGATGTCACTTGTATACACGTGAACATAATTGACTAATTTTTTACCATACATTCATAAATGTATAAAATATTTTTTTAAAAAAGATTATGTTACAGTAGGATTAAGCCCATGACTGTCTAATTCAAAACACTCTGAAAAGTCATTCTTTAAATTAAAATCTCTCAAGTCTAATAGTTAACAAGCTGCTATAATAATAGCGTTATATATCTAAATTTTAAATCAAAGCTTCTTATACATCCTACTGTGAAAATGGACAGTTTTCAAGCTCGGTTCTTTTGTGAAGTAAATGCCTGACATCTGCTGGTAAATATATAAACTGTATATTGTTGAATTAAACTGTCTTTAGTTTTTAGACTAAGGAAGATGCTTTGGAATATATAATTTATTCAGAAAAATTAAAAGTAAATTATATAGATAAAAAAATTAAAATTATTACAATCATGATGTAACAACGTTTCAAAACTGAACTGCATCAATATTGGTTTTACTTGTTAGATTTAAAATAGTGAGTTCCTTAGAATTTCCTACAAAGTTTCCCTGCAGGAGTGATCAAATGCAGTACTCAAAAAAACAATTTTTCCCCAACATGATGTTTGTGCACATTTTTTTAAATAAACTAGCAGAAGCAATTCTAGTGCTATTGCCTTGTCATTTTGTTTAGATTGAACAATTTTCAGACAGCCATTTCTACACTATTCTGTAATATTTCAAGTATGCTACCAGAAAACATAATTCCTAGTTGAAACAACAGGAATGCCCATGAAAATACTGACTTACATAAGTCCCATCTGTGACAAAGGCTACAGAATATGTTTTTTATTTAAGAAAGACTTCTGCAGAGCCAGGAAAGACATGGGAGAAAACAAAGGATATTGCTCTAGAAAAAGCTGCAAAGGGAACTGCTCCAGAACTGATAAAGTGAAGCCTTTCAGTTTTTCACCCTTTCACGTGTAGCACTGTTCTTTTCCAAAAATCTGAGGAATTTTTAGTATTAATAATAGTAGGATTAAGTTTTACGATATCCAAGTACCTGTGACTGTACAATGCAACTTTGTAACACCATGTCCTGGAAAAATACAAGTCAGAAAATAATTTTGTGCAACAAAGGGTGAACATATCAGAATTAAAATAATCCTGCTGGATCCCACTAGAAAATAGGAAGGAAAATACACAGGAAAATGGGAAGCTCTAAAATATTTTATGAATTCTTTAATATGGAGGTAGCAAAAGAAAAAAAAGCTTTCTTGGACAAAGTTTAGAGGGGAAAAACGTTCAGAACTTCAGAAGCCAGAGAGCTTTATTGAAAGCCTATGTGGATATCAAATACCAGAACTCCTTCTTCAGCCACCGAAACTGCTCCTTCATTCCAAACAAAAATAAAATTTTATTTGACAAGATTTTCTCTTGTAAAAAAACAGTAAAAGCCTCCACCCCTTCTTGTTTTCTCATTTTCCCTCTGTACCAACAAAAGCAAATATAATTAAAATCTGGTAGAATATCTCTTGAATGCCTATATCATAACATGTAATTCTGGTGTTGTGCAGTATAAAAACTATAGTTTGCTACAACACCACCAAAAAAAGAGCATAAAAGAATTACTGTGAATGTAATGGAAAATGTGTATCAGTTTTCTTAATTTAAAATATCTGAAATTCTCTTTGTCAGAAGGAAAACAATGAAAAAATTAGTGAGAGGGGAAAAAAAAGACAAAAATAAAATCAGAGCAGGTAAAAAATTCACTTGTTGGCTCCAAGAAAACAAGTAATTTATACCTCCCATAGCTCCTCAGGAACAGCTGTGAACTGGTGTTGCACCCAGTAGAAGTGGGCACTGAAATAAAATTGCTGAAGTTTGCTGGTGCTGACCAGTTCTTGAAGGACTACACTGAGCTATAGATACACACATATAACACACATATTTATTGGGTTTTCCTGAAAGAATAACAGGCTGTTATGTAGAATGCAAATAGAAGTTCCTACATTTTTTCTTTAATATTTAAAATTAGAAATTTTATGGTAGTCAAAAAATTCCTCTTCCTGAAGTAAGGAGACCATTAAAAAAGAAACATGACTAATGAACTCATGACATTACTAATATGCCATGTATCCAGGAAAAAAACAGACATAGCTTATCTGAAGACATCCACTGGCTTTGATGAATATTGATGGGTTCCTACATGAAATTATCTGACTTTGAGGAGTGGCCTACTGTCCATTCTGAGGAAATCAGCATATGCTTTTCAAATTTCTGATCAATATAAAAATGGGGGAAAAGATAAAATAACAGTCACCAAGTCAAAGACCACACCTATATGCTCTTATATAAAAAAAAAATTTCATCAACTTTTATATCAATATCTTTTTGGAAGATTAAAAAAATTGCAAAGAGAAATCCCAACCATTTAAAGAAAATGAAAAATGTTAAATCTGAAAACCCTTTTACCTTAAAGACTGCAGACACAGTACAGCTCAACATTATTCTGAAACAGCATGCTAGGGAGTTGCTTTGCCAGTGTCTCTACTTAATTGTTATGCTTTTGTAAACAATAAAAAGGCAAGAAAGTGTTTCAAGTTATCTTGCTGAGGTGGAAAAAAACATTAAAAATCCACAACATATATCCTCTATCTGTGTCAAAGATGTTACTTTGAATTAGAAAGCTAAGTGCCAGCACGCTCTTGAAGCAGCACAGAATTCTGCTTTTAGACTTTCCAAACAAGATTATAAGAGACACACTTCACTTTCTTTCAACATTCACTTTACATCCTGTCATAGAGCTGTTCTCCAAATATAGAATCGTAAAATTTATCACATAGTCAAAGGTTTAAGTTACTGTCTAGATAGGAGAAATATTTTTCCTTTTCTTTTGTTTCCCCTTCTCCATTTGACAGAAATATGGCTACTCTAGATATCAGAGCATCAAAGAACCATTGACTACTCTCTGCTTTTTCTAAGATGCAGCACTACTTCACTTGGAGCTGTTCAGAATTTTTGTTTCATCCATCTTCTTAAATTTCTAGAAATTATAAGCAACACAATTCTTAAACCCAAGAGTGAAAATCCACATCTACAAGAAGTATAAAATATTTATTGACCTTATTCATGTGAATTTCTACCTGTACGGTACCACTGTTTTCAGAGACTTATGCCAAATTGCATGTAACACATTCTCCAACCACTTCCATCTTGACAGGAAAAATTTCCCTTTTAATATAACTATTGGCAAAAAGCACTTGAACATCATTAAAAAAGCAGTATTTGTAAGACTTCTTTCTCGACCCAGTACTATTACAGCATCAATTTGTTCAGTTGAAATACAGTTTCAGATCTATACTTAACATTACGCAGATGCAATTGCTCATGTTCTTAAACTGCATGGATTTATGCAATAGGATACCTATAGGGAACAAGACTGAATTAAGTACAAGATACTTGCATTAACTGTGAAGAATATAAATATTACATAATCTTACTGATCGTTAAAGCAACATTTTGCCATTAAGAATCACAAAGACTATAAAAACAGCCACAGTCCTCTTTAAGTTCTTCATTTAATCAGTTGTTCAAGACCTTACTACTTAGGTTTCTAATAAAGATTAACTGGATGGTGTGTTGGAAAATTTGAAGTAAACATTCAATTACAAGTACCACATAAACAAATTTATTTTTTTATATGATATTACATTCTGCTTTTTGTGTGTACACAATTAAAAGAAATCTAAATAGCAATAAAGCCAAGAATATAAGTGATCATCCCTTCATCTATTCTTCTCCCCTAATTACCCCAAAACAAAAAATAAAAATACTTTGGTTAGAGATTTAGTTTAACTTTTCTTAGTGTCTAGAGCTACTACTACCAGCTCGGTGCTCCTAAGACTGCATTTGGCAAGTTAACACTTTGTCTCTAAAGCATTTTGTAGTGTAAGAGTAGTGAATAGCATGAGAGCCAGGAAATTGTAAAAGAAAAAAAAACCCAAACCACTCCCCCTCTAAATCATGAAGCCCAACCCACCTTCTAGTTCGGTATTGAAAAACTTAAGCTAATAACTGTGTATAATCTTCTGGATATTTTTACACCTATCTTCAAGTATTTTCGCCATTATGGATATATCCTCCATAGCTCATTAATAGCACAGAAGACAGTGTCAAAGGCTTTACTTCAATCAAAATATCTTGATACGGTGTTCCTTGATACAGGAATGCTCCTTTGACTAATTCTTCAAAGCCATTTTACTCTTAAATGTCTTTGGAAGGGCAAGTGCTAAGTAGATACTCCTTTTAGGAGAACACTTGACAATACAGAGAGGTGACAATGAGGCCAAGTTCACTGTTCATGTGGATCAAAGCTTGTGAAATGACACAGTTCTTACAGTGAGGTCAGATAATATATCTGATGAGACAGATGTAAAATAAAGCAAAATTAAAACAAAAAACCCAAACAAAGAAAAAAAACCCACCTAAATCCCAGAAAGACTTCAGCAGCCACAGACAATCTCAGTGCTGTTACTTACCAATCATAGAATATTCTGAGTTGGAAGGGACCTACAAGGATCATCAGGTTAAGCTAGTTTTACCTCAATCTTCAATTACTACTTTAGACAAAAAAAGAGTTCTTTGTATGCCTTTCAACTACATCTAACACCAAACATTCTCACAGGCAAGTGTTTTTACATTTAAAACAAAAACTCATTTCTGAGCTGGTCCTCCATAGGCACTTCCAACCCTCTTTTTCTTATCATAGCACCACACTCTGAAACCTCACCTGTGTACCAAACCCAACCCATTTCCCTCAGCACAAGCATTCAGGACCATAAGAGCCTCTTGGAACAGAAAAACCAAACCCCATTAAAGCAAGAAGGCAGACTACAGAAAAAACACTGTACCTGTTGTGCCCATTGCAACACAGAAGCAAAACCCTGCATGTGGCATCCAAAGCTAAGTTCTGCAAAGGGAATCCCCAATTAGGAGTTTTCAATTATCCCTTTTGCCTACTGACCACCTGTGCAGCCAGCTGGTAGAACCTGTGGTTGGTTTATCACATGCCACACAGGCAACTCTAGTCCCCTAGTGGTAGTATTTTTAAGGTCACTTTGCAAAAGCATTTCCAGTATTCTTAAAAATGTCAGCATCTTTCTAGAAATAAATATGTATTTTTCTTGTAAAGCCCTTGGAAATATTTATATTACAGCTGCAAAACACATGACAACTGCTGTTAACAAAATTAGGGGTATAATATAAACGTGTCTTCAAATTACAAAAATCCTTGCTCACTGTCATGGTCCTCTAGCACTAGAAATATGTATATTCTCTCTAACTCATTTCTGCCAGTTTTATCGCTTTAAAGGACTGCCAGCTATTTGTTCAGAATTTATGTGAGCACCACTAACGAGCACAAGGGAATACATCTGGGAAGCAGAGGAGAGTTCCAGGTGACTTTGGTGTCTGTGATTAGCCCTGAGTTGGTTTTGTGCTTGTTATATTTTCTCAATAGTTTATGCATAGCAGACTTAGAACTTCATTATTAAACCATTAATGGCTAGTGAGGGGGAGCAAAGATGGGGGAAATAGAGTAGTGCGGAGAGAGAGAGAAAAATTCTGACCATGAGATGATGAGATAGCCATTCTGGACATGCAGATGGTTAGAGGCATGGCTGACAGAATTGGGTTGTTCAGCCTGGAGAAGGCTCCAGGGAGGCCTAATTGAGGCCTTTCAGCACTTAAAGGGGGCCTGTAAGAAAGACAGAAAAGATTTTAGCAAGGCTTGTTGCAATAGGACAGGAGATAATGGTTTTTAAGTGGAGGAGGGCTGATTCAGATTGGATATAAGGAAGATGCTTTTTTATGATGGGGGTGGTGAAACACCAGAACAGGCTGCCCAGAGAGGTGTTAGATGTTCCATCTCTGGGAACATTCATGGTCAGGTGGGATGGGACTCTGAGCAGCCTGATTTGGTAAAAGATGTCTCTGCTTATGACTAGATGACCTTTAAAGGCCCTTTCCAACTCAAACTATTCTACAATTATTACTGTGACACAGTATTAAGGAAAACGAAAACTTGAACAGAATACTTACTTCACCTTTACCCATGCCCCATCTTCAATAATTTTATCTTCAACCTCTTATCTTCAGTAACGTGCCAACTCAAAAAAAAAATGGTCCCAGGGAAGTGGTGGAAGGCACCACAACTTGATACAGTAGCTATTTGGCTTGTTCAAGCTCAGTTTTTGTTTGATAAAAATATGCCTGATGTGACTACAGTAATAAAAGCCGTTATCAATGTGTGTAGAATAGGACTCTTCAGGCTAAAGGCTATCGGCTTGTTTGTTGGAATGAATGGTTTAAAATGTTTTAAAAACAGTTTTTAAATGTTTTACTGAAAAAAACCCCACCTCCCTCCCAAAATAAAAGAAGCCAAATAAACCAGAATTTTCTGACACAAATTTGGAGTAAGATTGCTCTCCAGTACCTGAATTTTCCATCTAAATAGCTTTCATTTAACAGAACTGTTCCTGCAAAATCTATCATCTTGAAAAAGTTCTCAGAAGAGTAATATTTTCAACATTTGGAAGTCTATTTGAATCTGGCTGGTAAGCAATATATTAGCTAGCTTTAATTCCATTGTTCAGAAAAAACTTATTAAAAGAATAAACAACTGTTAGATGTATTTTCTCAATGTCTTTCTATTTTCAGTGTTTACTGTGACAATCCATTAATAAGGTTGTATGTGCAGAGGAGCAGAGCTCTAAATATATATTTTTAAAAGCCATTTTCTTTTCCTGAATAGGGCTTTCAGTGTTGTGCTGCATGATTTTGATGGCAAACGGAAACCCAGGCTACCTTAAGAATTTCCATTTCTCAGCCCTTCACAAGAACTGTCTCCAGAACCTCAATAAAAGATTGCTATCTGAAATGCATTATAAGTGTTTTCAGTTCACACTTCCACAAAGGGATTTCAAGCCTTTTCCCATTAAGTAAGTTACTTGCCAGGTAACTTGTTTGTACACATCACTACATAAACTGCCAATATTTAGTTAGCAACATATCAGAGAGAACAATCAGTTGCCAGCAATAATATTACTTCTTTTTATAAGATATATAAGAACAGACAAGAGGAAGTAAATGCCATTTGTTTCCATAAAAGCCTGTTCTTTTTATAAATGATTTGCTAATTGTCACAACGAAATACAGTAGCTTTTACTTTTTGAAAGGCTTTTTACTTTTATATAGAGAACATCTGAGGAATTTTCCTCCTTGCACCCTGAACCAAGAAGAGAGGAGATAAGCCTGTCCTGCTTAGTGGCTCAGAACAGCAAGCTATTACAGCATCATTAAATGCTCACCTATGCTGGCCTTTCCCTCAAGATAAACCCAAGTTCTTCTCTCTGACAACTTGAACTCCATGATGGTTTCCTCTTCATCCCTCTAAAATGCTCACCTCTAACATAATTTCTCTTCACTGCGAAATGCTAGTAAAGCTTGAAGCATCACATTTGAAAGCTACAGTTTTACTGTCTTAAAATTCTAGTACTGCCTGCTGGGAGGAATATACCACTTTGGATTAAAGAAGATAAATTTTTCCCCAATGTTTTTTGACAGCAGATCCTTGTCTTTGCAGTTAAAGCTCCTCTTTAATAGACAGCCATTATATTTATTGGAAGAGTACTGCTGAAGGAATGCAGAGAACAGGTTGAATGCCAAGCCACAAGAAATGTTTCAATAAACATTTCAGGAATATAATTTATGAACAAACCAACCACGTATTTGGCAATTAACAATACAACTCCACAACTCTGCCCAATTATTCCTAAAAATATTTTGTTTTCCTTCTGTATGAAAGTTTTAAGTTCTCTATAACAGTCTTTAGAGCAATATATGCATTTGATATCAAAGCACAAAAAAATAGCATGTATTTCAATGTGCTGATTATGCTAATCTCAGGAAAACTGCACAAGTTTGGATAACTGAACTTCATGTAAATATGCTGCATACAAATGAAAAATTGTCCTAAAATATTCCTGTAAAAATAATGTTTTAGTTTTTGCACTTAAAATTTTTTGTTTGTGAAGACAAAGCACTTTTGGCAAATTTTTTCAACACCTCTTTGATACACCAACCAGATAGTCACTTAGGGATAATTCACAAATATTAGATACCTTTTGAAAAGCAAATTAGTTCCCTCAAAATCCATCTGCTCTTGGGTGAACTCAAAACAAAGGGGGAGATTCTGCTCCAGTCTTTGCAGCTCTTTTTTTGCAAGGCTTGTCTCACTGCAATTCTCATCATCTTTTCTATTTTTTTTTCTGATTTAGAGTATTAAAAACCTCAGTTGTAACTTTAGACTTAGTTTCCTCTTTTTCAAAGTTCCCAGCACATTTAGAACATTCCATGTCTGTCAATTAACTGCTGTCATACTTTGTTTGAGAACATATGTGTGCATTAAGAACTATGCCAGGAAGGTGACTGCAGTGCATACTCCTTCTGGATATACGATGATCTAAACCCACTAGTTGTTCAGTATAAATCATCATTATTGCCAAGAGGCTCCCAACTGTGAGCATTCACAGCTGTAACTGAGTGAAGGACACAGAGCACGATTTGCAGCCACAGAGATGCCACTTTTATAGCAGAGGTGCTGACTGAAACTGCTACACACTGCTTCCTACCTTTCCTGGCTGATGCAAATCAGGACGACTTGCAGGTAGTCTCATGTCAATACTCAAGCTGGTCAATCTGTCACAATTACTCCATCTTACCATGGGGAAATGCTCTAATTTGTAAATGTTTTCACAGACTGTTTTGGACAACACCTATCCCATTCCTTGTTATGGAAGGTCCCCTCTAATATTAGTTGTCTCAATCCCTTCTGAAACAAGCACATTCATTCTTTCTGCTGAGCAGATCTCAACAAAAATCAAGAGACTTGTTTGTACACAGCCTTTCTTTACCTAAAGCTTTTACTTTTCTGACTTATGCTTATGTCTATGCTAAAAGTCTTAAGACTCATGCTGAATAGATTTCTTTTTATTCTTCCAGTTTGCAGCATTATAAGCAGTTATTAAAATGATCTATAATAAAGAACTGGATGGGCTACATCAGTGACACTGAAAACAAGATCTACAGGCTGACTGACAGATAATGAACTCAGTTTTCCATGTCACTGTTGGCAGTCCTAGAAAGGACCAAACTTACCCTACTGTAACAGGCTAATGTTACATTTAGCAAAATGCTGTAAAACAGGATAGCTGTTTCCTTCAGGCACTCCCAGAAATTGGCTCCAAAAGGTGTATTTGAGTTCTACAAATAATAAATAAGTATCACGGTACTTCAAAAAAGCCCAAACACAGGAAGACTATCTTCTGGTTTAAAAATATTTATTTAAAAGAAAAAGAGATCTATACCCAGATGGCCAGGAAAAAAAAAAAAATCCTCATTTCTCCCCCCTCAAAAGCATTACTCTGCAATTTACCTTTCCCTCAAGTTTCAGCTTCAATGTTTTATTTAAAAAAAACAAACCTGAACTTTAATTTCCTTTTTCTATGCTACTAGATCTGAGGAAATTAAGTTCCTTTCATCAAAAAGTTGCATGGGATGCGAGAAGAAACCGCAATAAAATGTATTCACAATATACAAGTATAAAAATATCTTGCTTATGATTCAGTATTATAATTTAATAACTTTTTGTTGTTTCATAGGTATCTGGGAAAGGTACAGACACATGTCCCGATCCTGTTACAAGAGGTAGAATGCCAGCATTTGGTACAACATTCCAGGAAAGAGTCAAAGTGATGTTCCTGTTTCCCCTGCAAAAGTAACAAAGACTATCAGCACAAATACTCAACCAATTTAATTAACAGTTACTAATATTAAATACACTATGATACAGACTGTTTTCCTGGTCCCTTAACAATAAGCTTTTTAATTTTATGTAGTTACTTCATGAACCAATACCTCCTTTTTTTTTTTTTTTGCCTTAACTCCTTTGGAGTTGAGTGCATCATAGAAACAATTCTACACAGACAGCAATATCGAAAGCAGAAACCCAGAAGATGCAACAGGCTGACAGAGTATCAAACAGAATATAGGTATCTTACCACACCAATAAACATGCATATAAAATACAAGGTATGCAAGTAAATCAAGATACCATGAATAAGAGCAATAAAAAAAAGGATTTACTTACTTGAGACCATTTCCATCATCAAAGAAAAAGTACTTTGACTTCATGTCTTTTAGGGACAGCCTTGGGTTATCTCCTCTCAACATGATCTTGTCCCAAAGGACCACTTGATTTAAAGCCTAAAAATACAATTATAATTAAGTTAGAAAGGTACCTTACAGGATCACATTCAGACACTGGAATTTCATAGCATTATTTACCTGAAAACCCTGAAGTACATGCTTGCAATCCATAACTAATTTAACAAAATAATGCCTTACAGAGGAGGAATCTAGTACTGCTACACAGTGAAGTGTGGAACAGAATAAATGAAAACAACAAGGAACACCTTAATAAAACAGAAGAAAGCAATTTTAAAAAGTCGTAAGCTTCAGGAGCCTTACAAAGCATAATGGGTTTTCCTTTTGTTTTGCAAAGGTAAATCACTTTTAAAGCATTATTTATAAATAAGGGACTTAAATTGAGCTATCATGACTCTGCCTGGGAATTTAACATTTTTCCAAATTTAAAGGAAGAAATCTCAATTTGAATTGCAAATGTAAATGCCCCCGCCCCCCGCCAAAAAAACCCCAAAAAAGTAGTAGATAGTTTTGTCCAGCAAGTTAAGAACACCCCCAGGCTTTCACTATATCATGGTAACGTGACCACAGTAGATTTAACTTGAATTCAGTGGTACCATGTCAGCATGGTGTTTCATTAAAATAATTTTTCCATAGCCTGTTCTATAAGCTCTTACCAGATCACTGAAAAGGATCTTCAGCTACCCAAAGTAAAGCATCAATAGCAACTTCAAGGATGCAGGAAGGCCATTTATTTTAAGAAGTATGATAAGGTATGACATGAATTATGGGCCTACAGTAACTGGTATTGGTAAACACTTCTGTTATCTATGAACAAAAGACCCACCAGGCCAGAACAAAGCCACTATATCTTGTTTCTAACTGAAGTCATCTGCATAGTGTTAGGAAAAAGTAAAATGGACAGAGAAAATAAGTGAAAAAACTCATTTACAGTGCACTATTGCAAGTGTATTGCAACACAAAGCATGTGCTACTTTTCTCCCATTCTACTAGGCACATATCAAGTCACGTTTCATGAAGGTGAACTTCCCACCCTGCAGTTAAACTCTCAAGAAAATAACAATCATGAAGGCCAGTAAAAACAGCCCAAGCTAGTAGGAAATGCTGGTGCCTTAATTCTTCCCAGCAGAACTACAGAAAATTTAAAAATAGCTATAGCACTAAAACAGGTAATTGCTTCAACCTTCTTTTTAATACTTACATTGTTTTTCGTTGAATATTCTGCAGACAAATATAGAAACAATTGTTTAACATTCCAGTCAAATATACTCTGCAGATGTATGCCAGTTAAGAAAAATACCATATTGTACTTAAATAACCTTGTTTTACTAGATCTAAACAGACTATATATACCTCATCTTATTCATAAATCAGAGCACTTCCATATATTTTAATCTTATTAAAGTGACAGGTTTTTAATTGGTGTTCTATTTCTCCTCCAATGATTTAAATGTTCTGTATTTGACACTGTAGCTAGTAACCAGAATCCTTGGCTAGACAACCTATTATAAAACCTTAAACATAAAAGGCACAACAGAATTCTTCAGTAAATATCCTCAAGGCAATTGTTTATACTATTGGAGAACCCTAATATCCAATTGTGGATCAAAATACAGTAACATTAAACAATATAAACAATACAAAATTGGCAGAGTGTAGGGTATTCAAAAAGCCTATAATACCCACATTGGGGAAGTTAGAAGCTGGGAAGTATTTAATAATGGAAAGGACACCTGAAATTAGAAAATTTGATTACTTACTAACAACAAAGAAAGCTCATTAGACTGGAACAAAACTCTGCTCAGATTTTTGATCAACACAAAGAATTGATGACTGCCATTTGAGATTGTCAGTGTCATAATGCTGGGATTCTAAATAATGGTTTGCTTATTTAACAATAAAATGCACCATGTGTGACCACTAAGGAAAATACTTTTAACTCTCAATACAGATTAGCTGTAAATCAGCTAATCTCAGTCCTCTTTAGTATTCTATTTGCCATTTTCTCAAGAATAGATTTCCTAACTAGCCTCAAAATCTGTCATATCATCTTCTACTCACTCATCTCAAGACTAAATCATGTTTTTAAGCTACTAATTCAAAAGGCAAGAAAGGAAATTATTTAACTGCTGACACTGCAAGAATAGGTAGAGCTATTTTACTTGAACGTTTTTTGTCATCTAGCTGAAAATAAACAAGATTCTGAAGATTTCCATCATAGGAGGATTTCTTATCACTTGCAAAAAGTTAGTAACAACTTAAGTAAGCTTAAAGGAGTTGGTGAAAACTGTATCCTCCCCTTTCCTTTGCCTAGTTTATTTTTCTAACTGTCATAATCTTTCCCAGGATTAATAGCTTGTAGTAGTTAAGGTAGTTAAGAGAGCCCATGCATTTCATTAAAAATATTGATCAAAAAACCACCAACCAGATAGTTGAATTTTACATCTCTAAACACTGCAAAGTTTATTTATGCCAGGGATGAAAGATAAAGTCACATTCTTTATAAAAAAAAATAAATTACTGCTACTATTAGAAGTCATTAAACCATGGCATCTTTACACCCACATATTGCAGACTAACCCTTGTATGAGAACATTTCTTTTAGGGGTCCTGTCCTGCCTTGCTCTGCTTCCCCTATATACACTGCATACAAATCCATGCATCTATTTTAGCATTTCAGTCTCTGATTTTAATTTCAGAGGTAAAACTCAGACTTAGGAGCTTACCTCTCCTGCTTCCATCTGATAAAAAAAATAATCCTCTTATTCCTGTGCAAGACAGACCTGCAAAAATCTGATTCAGTCTGTGTACCCAGCATTCATATCGATGTTGTATTTTGTGTGGTTTGCTTACAGACTGTCGTGTTCTTTAAAACAGGGAAAACAAAACACAGAGGTAATCAATGTCTTGCCTAACAGCGACAAAAAGCAGCAGACAGGGAAAAATCCCAGGAATCTCAGCCCAGCTAGGCAAGCCCAGCTAAGCAAAGCAAGGCTTAGTGTAATCACCTGAGGTAAAGCATGCTGCCTCATACTTGGTACTGACTTCTGCAGAACACACAGTATTTTCTCAAGAGCTTAAACCCTAAGGATTTAGTGTCTAAAAACTTACTCAACACAAACAAATGAAAAAAAACCAGAAATACCCACAACACAATCCTCTTTCCCCAATAAAACCCAGACTAAAAGGGAAGTAAAGACATACAAAAGAAAATTGCAAAACTGTAATAGCAATTGAGAAAGACGACAAAAAATAATGTGATAAATTTTGTAGTACATCATATGCTTCCCAATGAATTTCATACTATTCAGTGCTAAAGATTAGAGAGTACAACATCTAAGCAAGTAAAGAATTACAGTGGTTTTTTTTGTTTTAAAAGAAGACAGGTATTTCTGTGCAACTATAGCCGGAACTTTGAAAGCTTCACGAAAGAACGAGTTTGAAAGGTACATGAGTTTCTAGATTTGGTATGACAATCACAATAGTAAGCTATATAAACTCTATCATTAATTCACTCCTCAAACCACCAATATAAACATCACTCAACAGTAATACTGTCCAGATGTTAAACTGCACTTGCCATTATTAGATATATTTTAATATTATTATAAATTATTATATAAATATATAAATAATAAAAAAGTAAATATCACTATTTTAAAAGTAGGCATTAATACTACTTTTTCCTGCTCTAAATTTTTATTTTAAGACAAATTGCTAGTTTTCCCCAAGTCCTCAATATTTGAAGATTAGAAGGTAACAAAAATATACATCAAAGCATTCTTATTTCAAGTTGTTGGAAAACCATTTTTTTCATTAAGGATATCTGCAGTAATGTCAAATGTGACGAATCCCAGATCACTTCTTTCTCTAGGTCCAGTGAAATCTTCTACATTTTTTCTAAGACAAAACAAAACACACGATTAATCTTTCTCATTATTTGTCTTTTACACATTACATAAATTATGATTCTTATATTTCCCTCATCCATTTTCTGTATTTTGTTTTAAATACTTTTGGCTAAAACGTAATCAACACTACAAACTATCACCTACTTTCCAGAAATTAAGGTGTCCAAGTTTTGAATGACAGGCCTTGCCAGCATAGTGGTCTAAGACATACATGTAGCCTATAGACCTCTCTCTCTTGAGGACACATTAGTTAAGAAAAACATCAACAAAACCTCCCAATTTAAGTCTTGCTATGAATTTCCACCCCTTTGCAAAACACAGTATCTTTTGAAGTAGTAAACCTTATCAACCACTTGACTTCACTTCACTTCTTAATCACTGTCAATCTCATGCAGTAGCAGGCCCTAAGGCTGGAGTCTGCACAATGCAGAAATTCAAGACAAGTAACTGAAGTGTAACACGTCTCAGTAATACCAGATCTGTGCACTAGAGACGGCACTAGCAATATAAGTTTCATCCAAATTAGGCATTAGCATGCTAACTCGTATACACTGAGATCACCATAACACTCAAAAATATGCTTTTTATGCCAGTTTTATGCTGTTTGCAATCCTCAGTCTAGCATAAATACGAGGTTTCTTTTCCTGTGGTATTAAACCAGTCTGAAAGATGATGGCAGTCCCCACTCTTTATTTGCATTCATCTCCCCTCTCAAATCCTGCTGCTAGCCATCCACTGCTGCCACTTACGTTCGTGTGGCTCCAAAGCTCCACGGAATCATTGAAAGGCCTGTGTTGGAAGGGACCTTTAAGATCACCCAGTTCCAACTTCCCTGCCGTGGACAGGAACACTTTTCACTGGACCAGGTTGCCCAGAGCTTCACCCAACCTTGCCTCAAACACGTTCAGGGATGGGCTGCTTTATCTCACTGATCTGGGCCAAAACTAACCACACAAAAAACCATTAGCTGAGTTAAAGCAGCTCACTGAAGTGTCCTATGAGCCTGATTTCTCCCTGGAGCTCTGGTAAAGGGCCATGTGGCCAGAAGCGGAACCAAAAACCTCCACTCTTTGGTGGCAGTAGCAGCTGCTGTGAAACCATTGCCTTAACTTGGCGGAAGTTTCCTATGAGAAAGCTTCCCTTCCGAGAAAAAAAAAACAACAAACCATAACAAAACACCACCAAAAATTGGAAAAAAAAAAGGTTCCCCAGCACAAGTTTGCATGAGAACATTTTGTTTGGGGGCAACACACTTTTGATGTGGTATTATGTGTCCTACACCTGGTACATCTCGCAAAAGAGAAGCCATCCCAGTCAGTCTGCTTGTCACAGACAAGAAAGGACGATAGGCTATCAATAGAGAAATCTGAGGACACTACACATTAGAAGGAAAAGGCGCTACGACCGGATGAACACAGGACAATCTGTATGCTCCTCTGTGTCCCTGCCTCCCCAAACCTGCCGGCAGCACCGGCAGCAGCTCTCGGCTCGGCCGTGAACCGCCGCTCCGCTCCCGGGCAGGGGCTGGCTGCGGGCCCGCGAGCCCAGCAGCGGCCGGGACCGCGCGGGGCCGGTCCCCGAGCACCGGTCCCCGAGCACCGGTCCCCGAGCACCGGTCCCCGAGCACCGGTCCCCGAGCACCGGTCCCCCAGGGCTGCCCGAGCGAACCGCCCCGGCGCCTGCCCGGCCCCGCCGTCGTGGGGCTCCCCCATTGGCCGGGCGGGAGCGCGCAGGAGGCCGAGCCCGGGGCGGCCGCGCCGGGGGCCAGGGAGAGCTGCTCTCGCCTGGCATCTGAGTCCCCTCACCCGCTCCGGCCGTGCCCCGGCGGCCCCCGAACCCCTCCCCTCCCCGGCCGGCAGCAGCCGCTGCCACCGCCCTCCTCCGCCGCTCCCGCTCCTCTCCCGCCCGCGCTCACAGCGTGACCCGGGAGACGGCGATGCTGACGGGAACGCTGCGCTCCTTGAAAGCGGTGGTGATGAAGCAGCCGAAGGTGAGCGCCGCCATCACGCTCAGGGAGAAGGCGAAGAGCGAGTTGGCCCGGGACAGCACCGTGTTCATGTTCCCGCTCGGCCCGGCCGGGGCTGCGGCCGCGGATCGGGGGGGGGGGGGCGGGCGCGCGGACGCGGCAGGAAGCGGCGGCGGCGGCACGGAACGGGCGCGCGACCGCCGGCGGGAGGGCGCGGCCTCGCCTGGAGCCCGCCCAGCCGGCGCGAAGCCACGCCCCCTGCCGGCGCCCGCCCTGCGCATGCGCCGGCTCCCTCCCGCTTCCGCCAGGCATTGGGCGGGCCGGGCGTCGGGCCCGGCCCCGACATGGCGGCCGTGCGGGGGCTGAGGGCCGGCCCCGTGTCCGCGCCCCAGGGCCCGGCTGGGGCTTCTCGGGGACCGCTCGAAATGGGGAGTCCGCGGAGTGAAGGGTTGCGTGGCCTTTGGCCGTGGCATGCCAAAGCTGACTGACTTTCATAGCACTGCTCGTGCGGCACTTCTGCGTACGTCCGGTGTACAGAAGAGAAAAACTCATGGAGACAGGACGTGCTCCTCAGTTGCTCCCAGTTTAGCTGTCGGTGGTTTATTTTCCCTGTCTGCCCTCCGTGTCCGTGGGAGGTCTCCGGGGGGAACAGCCCTGGGGGAGCTGGCTGCGGCTCTCATATATGTTCTTGTCAGTTCTTGCAGGACTTTTTTCGTGTGTGTGATAAAATGTAAATAGCGTTTGAGGCGAAGGCTTGTGTTTTCGCTTGAAGTCTGTATCTTGCTTTCACTGGCACTGTGATTTGCCATTCCCTACCTTCTTTCCTGTAGGGTGTTCATATTCATTTCCACATTGTTACGTACATTCTCGGTATTGCCTAGAGACCTCATTTAGTAGCTGGGCATGTTACTGGAATACTTTTTCTTTACCATATGGCTCAATAATCCCCCATCTTTTTCAGGACGAGGCAGTTTTTCACCTTACTCTGCTGATTCGGTTGTAATTCCACTTCAAATTGGTGCTATCAAAGCTTAATTTATGTAGTGAGGTGATTTCTAACTCCTCTCCAAGGCACCTACTTGGTGCCTGTTCCTGCTTCCTGGGCTTGCAACATTATAAGTATGAGAACCAAGGGGAGTGAGAGGTTCTACAATGGTTTGGGTTGAGAGTTTTTTGGTATTTCCACCCCTTACATTACTGTATTAAGTATACCAGCCTGGATTAATGCAGATTTCTCAGGGCTGACAACAGGTGTCAGCAGTGGTTTAGTTATATTTAACTTCCTCTTTCCAGCTCTAAGGTTTCAGAGTTGCAAATGCTGGAGGAGGAACAGGAGCTCAGATGCAGGGATGTGAAAGGGTGGAAGGCCTCATGGTGACTGAAGGGATAGGAAGCAGGTGGGGACTGTCAGGCCGTTTTGAAATACCTGTGTACTGTCATGATGCTGCTGTTTCTTTTCCTTCCAGTAGCCGAGAGTCAGGTCTGGGATTCAGGGAAGAAAAGTCAGGGAATGGAAAAGGAAAAAGGTTGTACTCATACTTTTAGTTTCCACCCAGACCAAGTATCTGTAACATGTCTGTTTAGCATTTTTATTGAGTGTAGGATTGATCTATTACTGTTTCAGAATAAGAAAACCTATACCTTTTTAATGACTGAAATTTTGCAAAATCAAAATAGGAGAAACACTTTGAAACAAAGAAGGTGGTTGTGAAGGAAGAAGGGAAGATAATTATTCACAATAGCTGTTTGCTTGTACATTCCAAACTGTTCTGTGAAAAATACAAAATCTGGTATTTTGTAAAGAATAGTGACGTAATATTAATGTTGAAAGTCACTGTTAGCTAAAAGGTTATGTTACTCTGAATGGATCGAATACTATACTTATGAAAATAAATTTATAGACTCTTGGGGAGGCAGAAAGGCTTGGGAGACCATTTCCAAGATGCAGTGGTATACGTTACACCCTAGCAGTGTACTCATACCAGACCAGCAGTGAACCTAAGGCACGGCAGTGCTCAGGCTGGTTCTTATTTCAAGAAATTTCATATTTTTCATTACAAACTCATTGAACAAAATCCAGAAATGGTATTGGGAACAGGTCTGAAAAGTAGAATTCTTCCTTCTTCTGTCCTTCCCTAGGATTATCCTACTTTGAAATTGTGTTTTTGATCTGTTAAACGTGTTCTTTTTTTATAGTGTTGGCACTTCAACAGGATTGATTCCTGTCAGCAGCTGATGATTAGTAGTCTTCTGAGGGAGAGTAGCTTGAACTCTTTGGTTGATACATTTCTACTCAGATGTTCAAGTTACAGTGTAATTCCTTTAATCATCTATAAACAAAATGTCAAGTGTTGACACTGACCATCAACAGAGATTACTATGTGTCCTTTGTTTTCCCACTGAAGTCATATTGGTTCAAACATGGTACACACAGATGGGAGTGTCAAGGTGGCTGAGAGTTTAGGGGGTGTATGGTTTGTGAATTTCAAGTGAAGGGAAGATGTTAACTTCAGCCCAGGTGGCAGCACCTTTGGTCTTCTTGGGACTTAAGTCTCTGACTAATTTTACAGGTCAATGTTTAGGTGCCTGTAGCATCTTTGGCACCTTGGACAGTTAGATGAATATGGTATAGATAACTTTTTTGATCTAGGGATGTGTATCTACTTCCTGATTTTTTTAACATAAATGTCTAAATACTTTCTTGAATTCATCTTCTATTAATTATTGAAATGTTAATTCTTTAAGAGACAATAGCTACACACAGCCTCTCAAACAACTCTGGGTAGGAAGATGATTAAAATAAACATGACCACAAGCAGCTTGGGGAACTTTTGTGTCTTGCAACGTGCCCCTTTCAGTTAGCACCCCTTCTGGGTGGGGCATTTTTACAGCTGGTTTGAGAAGGCTGTGACTAAGAGAAGTAAGCCTTTTAAACCACATCGAACGGGTTTTGTTTCTAACCTTCTTCTCACCTCTTTTTTTTTTTTTTTTTTTTTTTTTTAATTTGGATATACAAAGGATGGAGAATAAAAAGATAAGAAAGAAGAAATTTTAACTTGCCTTTATAGTATTATTTTGAGTACTTCAGCAAGAAAATCTCAGGGTAAATTTCTGATTTCAGAATGAAATTGATACTTTAGAACACTGTCTTATGTAGTGGCATAAATAAAACCTACATTGGAGAAGGAACCAAATATTCTTGTCTGCAAAGTCAGTATGTTTTGGAGCCTGACAGGGTTAATTTTTGGCTCTTGGGAGGTTTGCCCATTCTGTGGCATATGAAGCCGTGTTAGGTAAAGTAATTCATACATTACTGATTCAACCTAACCTTTCATTGTCCTTTGTATTGTGTGGCAAGAAGCTGGGTGCTACTGATCCACCTCACCCTGGTTTTACGCCATTCAATCAGCCAGTTCCCAGTTCTTCATCACAAAGTATTTTTATGTCTGTTGTAAAAGTACCAGGCACAGACTGCCATGCCTCAGCTTGAGGAATAGGAGGCTTTACGGGCTCTGTCACTATGATATCATTTAGCTGATACCAGTTTTACTGGATAGAAAATCATTTCTGTTATGAACACTAGTCATGGGAGTCAGCATATAGTGACATATGCTTGCAGAATAAACTTTTAACTCTCATCCCTACCAAGTCATGATATTGACTGTGTATTTTCCTTTTATTAAGAATGTTCTTAGGCATAAAAATGTACTTTACACAGAAAGGAGAAAAATGAAACCACTCTTGGTCTGGAAGAAAACCTGGCAAAGCTTGGAAAAGGGGGTATAAAGTTAAACAGATGATTTCAATCTTTTTAAAAATAAAAATAGTTTTTCAAATTAAAAAAAAAAAGTTAATTTAGGAAAAATTTAAAGACAGCCTATAATCTGGGATAAAATTAATGATTTTGAAAAGAATTCAAATTGATGGCAAAATATTCACAACTCAGATTTTTTTTGAGGGAATTTTTCAGTTTAGAATAATTGGCAGTTGTCTTGATGATATAATTTACAGATCTTACACATAAATAAATAAAACATTACAGTGGATCCAAAATAGTTTCAGAAGACCAGGTAGTGTCAATTCAAGCAGCTGAAGAGGTCTAAGTTTCAAACTGTCAGAGAGGTATTAGTTACAGATTCAAATCTGGTCTTTTGAAAACTGTCAGTTAAAACAGAAAATTTCTATCATATTCATTTCTCATGTGCAAACTGTCTATATGATGAAACCCAAATCTGCACATCATGGCTCTTCTGGGATTTGAAAGCAGATTTATTTATATACTTATTTATTTAGAAACAGCTATTTAATAAGAACCTGTGACATTTTTGCAGTTCATTAAAGAAGAGATTAACTGTAAAAACTGCAAAAATACCAGCTTCAGTTACATGAATTCAGCTTACAGGGTGGCTAAACTGCTTACTAGAGAATAGCAAAGTTAGTCTGTCAAGCTAGTTGAAATACCAAAAGCACAGCCCCTGTGGTACCAAAATCCTACGGGAGAGGTCGAGTTGATTTCTGATGAGGGAGTCTGTGTTCTATAGACATGTGGCTGGCGATGAAAGAAATTGCGTAGACCCAAGAAAGGAACTATACGAAGGGAAAGAGAAGCAAAATTAGAAGACTTTTCCAAGTTTCACTGATACAGCTGTATCAGCACGTAAGGTCATCAAAAGTTACCCCTAAGTATCCTTAGGAAGAGGCAGCATCTACGTGCGTTTTGACATTACTCTCCCCTCATAGTTTGCTACGACTTTTTCTGCTGGGTTATTTTCTCAATACCAGAATGGATTGTAGGGGCTGTGAAGGTTTTTTTATGTGCAAAGTCCATCAGATTAGTTTAAACTCATCAACAGTCTAAATTGCCAGGTTTTGAACTGGAGTGTACCAATACACATTCCTTTCTGTTGATTTCCAGGAAGGAGAGTGAGGGGCAGGAACCTCTAGCCGAGGAATGGAATGGGCAGCTGGAGATGGTAACTTTTTTAACTCCTGGGGGGCAAGTTTTGCTAGAGTTCGTCTGTCATCAGGCTGTGTGTGCCTGCTGTCTAACACGTTTCTGGGTTTAGTAATGTCTCTAAGTGCACACATAACTTATTTTGGAATCTTCTGTAATACTCTTAATAGTTGAGTTACGTTAGGTATCCAAAGAGGACTGCAACAAATACAGTAGGACAAACTTACTATGTTTCTAGCAGAATTTGGACTGAATCTAATTGTAAGCAGATTGGTTATACCTGCTTCTCTTCTGTGTAGAACTTTAGTGTCAGTGATTAGATGGACTGGTAAAGCAGATGAAACCTGCTTATACGATATTTTGTCTGAAAGCAGGGACTGTTTGATACTGTAGTTATTGAAGGGGCATCTATCACCATTACGAGAAACTATCCAGTGGGTGTATAACAAAGTGATGCAGATTTAAACCTCTCTATTTTTTTCCAAGAACAGATGAAGTTAGAAAACTGAATTTTCATAATTGCTTAAATGTCTGAGTTACTTTTCATGCTTATAAATACATGTCATATAGAGAATGTCTGTTATGTGTAGAGATACTGATTGATATTTAATCCTTGGCCAGTAATTCCATTCTCTGGACATACAGATATGCAAGTCTGTATAGTAGAACTATTTTCTAAGATAGGAACAGTATTTTCAACAAAAATGAAAAACACTTCAAAACCGCAAAAAAACTCAGTTTAAATTCATTGAGTTACCAGCAGAAAAAGCAATCTTTTCATTATGTTAGAAATGAAAGGTTTCATCTTTCATTTACCAGAATAACTTCATTTGTATAGAACCTAAACTGTATCAGAGCACTGATTTTAATACAATGGAGGAAAAAAAAAAGTACAACGATAGCCACCCAAAGGTATAAATTTGAACTTGCTGGAGCAGTTTGAGAACTGATGGAAATAATGTGCTACACCAAAACACAGAGAGAAGCTATATGTAACAAAACTTTTATAAGATAGATTTTTATGCATTAAAGCTTTTTAAAGGAACTATGTGTTTCATAGTCTTATGAGAGAAGAGAAATGGTGTCTAAATACATAGCTGTTTAGTACAATGGGTGTCAAAAGTCAGAGCATGACTACTAAGAAGAGAATGCTGACATGTTTTAAGATACTCTTCTTTTTTCCTGTTATGCCACTAAAGATGTCATTGCATTGCATTTTGAAACAGACTTTTGGTTAAAGTCTTTGGTGGGTGATCAGGAGACTAACGTGAATTATGGGAACTGCAGAAATCTTAATGAAAAATAACTTTGGATATCAGTTATAACTTCATGCTGCATAGTATGTGTGGATCCTGGATAGACAAAAACAGGAGCACAAAGTCTGTACTTTGGCCACCTCTTCTCTTCATACTTTATGAAGAGTAGTGTTTGGTTGTGCTAATGGGTTTGAATTCCTGTTTGGAAAAAGACTCAGCAGCTGTTTGATGTCTTCCTATCACTCCAGCTTCTGAATTTCTTGTAGCTATCAGGTAAATATGATTTGTTTGGGTTTTTTTCTGTGCCTAAGCACAAATGCATAATATCCTTAACTTATAGATGAGCACGTAACTATTTTCAATGAATTATTGAAAAGAATGTTAAATGGTTTTTATTATTGTTTGATGGTATGTCTGCCATTTGTCTTAGCTTCAATGTTAAGGTAACATTTTGCATAATGAGGAGATACGTTTTAGAATGCTTCTGAGTCTAGATTTATTCAGTTCAAATGTTTTCAACAGAAAATAGTGGGAAAAATTTCTTAACATAGATGAAGAAGGAAATGACATGAACAATATTCAGTAACTTTAGAGGAGTCAGGTAAAATTTTTAGGATTAGCATCCTGTACACCTATTAAAATACAAGTCGGTGGGCCACTAAGCAGGTAATTTTTCATGCTTAATTAGGCATTTCCTTTTTAGCAGCTCATGCTTCTCAGCATTTTTGAGTCCTTCACCTAGAAGTAAATATGTTTTCCAAAATTAAAGGCACAGCATATGCTGTAAGGAAATCATATTTCTAAGGGTTTTACAGTCTTTAGTATTAAAAAAATGCCTTCAAAGAATAGATAGTCTATCGGTTGAGTTATTTTTCTTGTGTATCTTGCTTTACTGAAAATTAAGCACACTGCTCTGCTAAAGCATAGAGGAAAAATTGCCAGACTAAAATAAAGAGTTTATTAATGTGGTTAAGTAATTAATCACAGAAGATAGTGCATACTTTTTTTCTAGAAATTACTTTGTTTGGTAGTGGGTAAATCTAAGTACAGTAGATTTTGGACAGTTTGAATTACCATAAACAGGTGCCACTGCTGAATATTTTCTTTCTGCACTTGGCCACTACACAGCAAGGCATTAAAGGGCAGGCTGCTTGGTCTGAGCTCTGGAATGAACCGCTTTTAAAGTCATTATAAATGGCAGTATTTCTATCTTGATTATACTGATTGTATTTTTTAGAAATGATAACTGACCAAGCTACACTAAAAGAGAATTTTAAGACCATGAATTCCAGCATTTGAAGTTTATTAAGTGGTTTTAGAATTAAAATATTTAATTGCCAGAAATGGGGAAGCATACCAGAGAAATTACTACATTGTTTTTGTTTTATTTGCTGGGAATATGCTACTATATCAGGTTAGGGGTATCCTTTCTATCACAGTATTACTATGTTCTTAAACAAAAATAACAATCCAAATATTGTTTATCTGCAGTGTAGGTTGTTGCTATGATAAAATACTAAATGCTAAAATAATTTACCTGCTATCCCTTTTGTAGACATTAAGTGAATGAACATTCAATATTTCTTTTTATTTAGATTTTTAATCTTAATTTTGTATTAAAATAAAAGTTATTAGATACCTAGTTAGTTTTAGTATTCTTTTCATCAGGATATCTGAGTGTTTTGTTGACAGCAATGATGTAATCTTCAGAATACTCCGCATTTTACAAGTGAAAAATTGAGGCAGAGAAATGTCATTCACAAAAGTCAAATCTGTATGGGAAATGTGAACATCCGGATTGAGCCACTGCTCTTTTCAAACTGTTTGATATTTTTATAAAGTTGTATATTTGTTACATATTGCTGGTTTATTTCCATTTGGAATTTTTCATTATTCTGCGGTGCTTCAAGACCTGACTCCAATCACTCCATGTTGCTGTGCAATAGAAAATTCTTCATGGCATCACATTGCCTGTCAGATCCTCTATTTATTTACCTATGCTTCTACTTTATGATTTCCATTGCAACAGCTGTAGCTTTCTGTTCCTGGCTTTCCCAGTCTGCATGGGCTTGCTCTCAGCTATTTTGTGTGCAGGTCTCAGCATTCACATTGCTGGTTCTTCCAAAATGCTGTGTGGGCGTTAATATCTGAACAGTTGCTCAGTTTTCATGACTGGGTGCCTCACAGCATGGTTTGCCAGCAAGCTGTAATGGTAATTTCTGTAGCACTTTAGTAACCTTAAGTTAGAATAGACTTGGTTCTTCTGTGCAGTTGAGAGAGTTTCCAGTTAAGCTGGCACATAAGAGTTATAGAGCTCTAAAAAAGAGGAAATGTTATGAGAGTAACTTTGCCAGCTTCTGGTAAGTATATGTGAACTGAAATTCTCAAAACTCAGGATTTTTCTCATCTTTATGTAGTTTATCACTTAGGAAGGAAATTTTTGAAAGGACAGAAGACAAGCCTTGATACAGGAATAACCCTCCTCGTCAATTTTCATGTTGTTCCTAAAAGCAGTTTTACAGATCTGTGAGGTTATTTGAAACATCAGTTATGAAATATTAAATGCATACACAGCCTTATTTTTGAAGTTTTTTTTAAATTTATTTTTGTTGAACCTTTACAGAAAAATTTAACCTGAAGGAAACTACCTAAAACCTGAGAAATTTATTTTCAGTGACTTACCTACTGCTGTTAGAAGAAGCAGGAAACAGTACTGCAAGGGGAAGATGAACTCTGAACACTCCCTTTAACTCCAGCTGTTATTTATTGTAATTACTATTTGGATATTTACTCCTACAAAGAAAGACTACTTTGTTAGTTAGCAAAACATGGGAGAAGTCCAGATGGGAAAGCACAGGTACTAGATGGCACGATATGAAGTCAAGAAAAAAGGGTTGGGTAAAACACCATAAGGAAGAAAAAGGCTTACCATAACATAATTATGGTTTTTCCTTATTCTTCATGGTAAGTTTGTAAAACAGATACTTAAAATGGCTGTGGACTGATCAAGTTAAGCATTATAATACTAGTACAAATATGGAAGAAGTAAGAAATTCCAATACTGGGTGCGTTACTAGGGAAAATACCATTTCTATTAATGACTGAAACGGAAATTGGCAGTGGTAGCTCAGAACATAATGCCTTTTATCCTTGTGGAAAACATGACACCTCAATTCAGTGTCAGATAACAATGTGCTAAATATGAACAAGGATTTTCATTTGGCATTTTAAGTACTCATTCCCGCTTCTAATAATGGTATGAGGAAAACAGTTCCTTTTCTTGCTGGATGAGAAAATGCCTATAAATGAAATTTAGTAAAAACTTGCATATATAAACTGCTTTTTAGTTGCCTTTTCTAGTTATGATTGACTTTTAAGTGGATTAATTTTTTTTTTTCAAAGAAAAATACTGAATGCCTGTTTCTCTCAAAGTAATCACAATTCAGTTCCTGTCTGTTAAAAATCTTGATATTTATTACCGAACACATTTCATTTTATCATTGTCTTTTCTTTATTTCTGTAGGGTTTTTTGAATGTATTTTCCAGAAAATGTTATAGTTTCTTACTCTAATAAATTTCTCCTAGAGTCAAATGATGAAGTGTCTCATTTTTTCCACTTTTCTTTCAGCAATATGATTTTTCTATTGTATCCTTAATATCTGCTATGCTGTTCATTGAAGTCAGGAGGATCTGTGCATGCAGTGACGTTTGGATCATACCCTTTGTTGTGATGGACAGCTGCCAACATTCTAAAATATTTTTTCTGACCACCAAACAAGAGAATCTGGGATAGAATAGAAAGATTTAGGATTACTAAGGGTAGAGTATTTTAAGCTGTATTTCAAGATACTGTTTATCTTATTTAAAAAAAATACATAAAAAATTAGAATAGGACCCTTTGTTGTGCTGCCAGGATTCTTTATTTTAGGATTATGGTTCACTTAGGCATCTAGTTCTGGTGTTCAGCTCCTCAGTATGTATCATGTTGCAACTCAGCAATTAACTCAGCAACTACTCATACTAATGGAACAACTTGTGCATGACTGCTGATGACTGTGAGTAATAGCTTTATGGTATATAAGCAAATGAATTCTTAAAAAATCTGAGGAATTTAGATTCCCCTCTCTAAAACTAGCCAAGAAATAAAAGCTGTTATGTCATAGGTTTAAAATAATATGATGCAGCACAATGAAATGTGTGTTATGAGTATTAGACATTTTCCATGTTGTGTATTTACCACTGGATTTTAATTAATTTAATTTTAGTTGCTCCAAGGTGTCATCTGGAAAAATATCTAGATGTTTGATTCACATCATCTGCTCTGAATACTGTTTTTTGTATAAGGCTAAAATCTATGGGTACTAGATGCTTTCATTCAGCCTGAGCAAAATAATAAGAAACTGTCAAAGCTGGAAGATATTAATCTGTTTATTTTTTAATGTGTATTTCAAGTATTTACTGATGTGGTTCTAGTTTTGTAAGAAAAAAGTGTTAGTGTAACATAAAATGGAAGTATCACAAAAAAGCAATTGTACTTAAGCATCAGGAGAACATATTTTAGCAAAAAACTGATTATCTGAGTTACCTGGTTTAGTATTTGAAATTGCACGTTTTAAACATAATACTCTTGAAAGTTTATTTTAAAAATGTATTAATAGGGTCAATAAATGAATAAGAAATGCAGAATTTAGAATGAAACAGACCTTTTAAGTGGAATAAGTACATCCAGGGTCTTGGTACCTGCCGTCCCACTTGAATATCACCAGGCTAGCAGTAGCAGTAGTGAACTCAATACTATGTACAGTATAAATAATCGTCATATTTTGAGCAGCAAGCATCATGACCAGCTGATATTTTCTTTCCTCGGGACCAGTTGTTCCCAGGAGTGCATGGCTGGAGCCATATGATCTTATCAACACATTTGAGAGCCTGACCCAAACACTGAGACAGATTTTGCTGCAGCAATGACTGTCATAGAAGAAAGTCGCCCTTTTGCACAGCAGTTATCCAATGTCTACTTTACTATACTTTCACTTTTTTGTTTTAAACTTTTTGTGAAGATCAGCCTTGCTATACTTAGTCATTTCTACATTGTGAAAGGAAACCGTAAGGAAGCAGCAAGGATAGCTGCTGAATTTTATGGAGTTCCTCAAGGACAAGGTATATTTGTACTTACTATCTTACCACTACTGTTTGGGAATTCTGTTGTTACTGTGGGGTTTTTTTCTGGTAATTACTTATCTGCCAGCCTCATTTTATATTCAGTTTGTCATATGATATGTCTGAGTGTTTTTGCCTTTTTTTTCTGTAGTTCTTGCTGTATTTCGTAGAACAAAAATTATATTGTTAGATTATTTAAGCTTTTTTATTATTTATTTTTTATTTTTAGAGTAATACTAAGTTCAGAGTAAAACTGAGGTATCACGGCCAATGTCCTGTTAGGAGATAGGCCTATGCTTAAATGGCTGTATTTAAATAAGATTGTCAAATACTTCCCAATCTAAGACTATTTTCCCAGTTGTTCCTAAGGTTCCCCAGTTTACCATGCATGGTTGAAATTTGCCATGCTTGGCATATGATTAGTTTGCACCCCTTTAGTGAAAATAGTCCAAATATTTCTTAGAATTATTTCTTGATTAAGGTAAAAATTTCTTGCAGTAATTTATTTGAGAAGATATGGTCCTTCTATACTTTGAACAAGTTAGTGTCTTGGCACATATCAGGAAGCCTAGTAACTCTTCAGCAGGGTCAGGTTTTGGGCATCTGTATGGGGACTCTTCAAATTTTTCTGGGTTGAAAGCTCTTGTGAAATTTCCTTTTTCTGTTTGCTCAAGCAGAACTTTAGCAGTGCTGGGCACTACTATTGCCCCAAGTTCATCTGTAGTGAGCCCTTTTCATTCAGTTCTTCTACTGGGTCACAGAACACTCTCTCTTCTGAATTGTGGAATCCTAGTACATGACTGAGCCCTGGTCTTTGCTCAGCTTGGGATCCCTGCTACCTTGTTCATCTTTGTTGCTGTTCCTTGTATTCTGGGATGACATCGAGTTTGAGTTAGGCAATGGAACAGGAAGACTTACCTTGCCTCTTACCACCTTCACCACTCATCTCTAGGTGCCATGAACATGAAGTTCGAGTTAGATGTAAAAGAGGAACTATAGAAATGAGCAAGAAACAGTTTTAAACCCAAAGATGTTTTTAGTGTTTGATGTTGGGACTAAATCTGAGTATGTTAAAAACAACATTTGAGCTATTATACATGTGTGTTTGTGTGTGAATGTATGTGCAGATATATGTGTGTGGGAGGGGGTGTGTGTGTATATATGAATTCACTACAGTAAGTTGGGAAAAATCCAGGCAGAAGTACTTGCAGAAGATCACTCTTGCAGGTTACTGTTTTGGTCAGGTAGCAGAGGTTTATATTGATTTAAAGGCTCAAAAATACCAGAGTTTCTGTTTTTCTGCTTGGTTCATTAAAATAGTTAATGCAACCGTTTTGTGCTTAAACCGTACTTTTAAAAGTTCGACACCTATGTGTCTTCATTTTTCACTGCCCAGATTGCAGTGTTTGATTCTGGATTTGTAACAGTCTGAAGCACATGTTCAGCTAATGTTACATAATCTGCTATTCATCCATTTGTTGTCATTAACAGGACCAGTTCTTGCTCTTTGGGATGCAAATAAGTCTCCTTAAATTAGTATTATATCTTTTCTTTTCTATACTTTTGTTCTATGCTGTTGGCTCAACTCACACCTTGTGGGATTTGGTTTGTTGATATTCGTGAAATACAGAGATACCTCAGTAGAGTTTATACAGTGCCATGTAAAAAAAAGTATCCTCTTAGAAGTAATATCTAAAGGATGTACAGTTAGTAACATTAAGATACAGCTTGAAATATTGCATGATAAAATTAAATACTGAGTATCCTTCTAATTAGTAACCCCATTCTGTGTTTTTTTCTTAAGCAGCAGAGAAGCCTTGGCAGGAAAAAAAAAAACCCAAACCCCACCAAAATGGAAAATTAGCCTATCATCTATCATTAGCTAATTGAAGTTTATATCATTTCAATAAGAAATTTAAATTAGAGGAAAAGTTACTTTTCATTTTCAGTTTTAACCTGATTACATACTCTTAAAATTCTGTTAGTGCTGGCATTTTCGGTTTGCTTGTAATAGTAAAAAATTACTTTTTGCTACTATAATGGCTTGGCTAGGACAGACTGGTATAATTTTAAAGACAAAAAGAGCCTTTGGAAATAATGTGCTATTAGGCACAGGCATTATTTCATACTTGTGAGATCGAGCTCTTAAGTTAAAATAGGCCTTTCTTTTAGGAAGCTTGTATAATTGAGGGCATTTTAGCTACTGAGCAGTAGGTTTTAGTGGAACTCCTTTCATCAAACTGATGGTACATGGGTCGTTTCAGGTTTTGAGGCTCAGAGATCACACATTTCACGGCTGATTTGCTTTGTTTTGTGGCTTGTTCTTTGTTAAATACAAGGAGGCAGCTTTACCTCTGTCATCTGCCTACTGTGGTTTTGCTGCTACATATTAGTAATGAAACAGGTCATACTTTGTTCTTTAATGTTTCAGGAGTATTTTCTCTCTAGTTTCGATAGTCAATAATCTATTCTAATACAATCTATTCTTTGGATCTCAAGTGTAAGTGAACAGCTGGTTAGTGTCACATTAATTAATTAGAAGTTATTATATTGTTTATGGGACATTGAAATATAGGAACTAGATCAGTGTTCAGCATCAGCTAAGGCCAAAAAGTGCATATAAAAGCTATAGTAATTATAAGTAACATTAATTTGTTTTTGGAAATGATGTCTAAGTAAAACTTTTCTCATGTACAGCTGAAAGGTACCTTCAGAGGTAAATTGGATGCTCCAGGATCAAATATACATGAGATGTCTGGAAGATGTTCAGCTTATTTGTTTTTAAAATGCTTAGTAATAGTGATTTCTGCAGCATCCTTATGCAACCAGTTGAAGTTTTTACTGTTCTCCTCACTGGACTCCTTCCCACTTCCCCCGAAGACCTACCTAAATCTTTATTCCTACAAACTAAATACTTAAGATATATTTGTTTTTTTCTCCATGTATGAGAAGTAATCAATTTAAAGACTACTGTCATGCATCTTCCTCCTTCTACTGTTTTTGTCTTTTCTAGAATAAGGAAGGATTTAACTTAGTCTGTCCTCCTAAGTCTTTTTTTCTAAGACCTGGAGTTACTGCAGTTGCTCTCCTTTGGAGCTGTGCCAGTTCATGTACAGTTCACAGTCATCTTTACTCATGTCTAATTCCTCATGTTAAACAGAGTGCTCCAGCTGAGATTTTATTAGCATAACTACGGGAACTATTAATTGTATAGAAGTGGAACAATTATGTCATGTGCCATGTATATGATACCCTATGTAATACCTCCTGGAATGATGCTGCCCCCTCATCAGTAAAGTATTTTATGGGTAGAATCTGTAGCCCATAGACCATATTTTACAACAGAGTCGCTGTACTGTGCATTTGGTTTTTCCTCTCTAAGAATAATACTTTGTACTGGCCTTCAGCAAACTTCATGCTCTCTTGGTATCAGACAATTTCTCCATTTTACTTGTCTGTTTTGAATGGTTTCCCTCTGATCAGCTGCAGCATCTGCAGTTTAGTGTTATCTACTGGTTGGATAAAAATAAAAAAGTATTTTGATATTCACAATATTAAAAGCCTGAATTGCACCAAATGCAGGACAGAACTGTGCAGTCTTTTACATTTGCTTAAAGTAAATTAAAGACCCATGTCCTAATAAGCTAGCAAAATTGAATGTTTGTGGGTTTTGGTGGTTGTTTTTTTTTTTTTTTTTTTTTTTTTTTTTTTTTTTTTTTTTTTTTTTTTTTTTTTTTTTTTTTTTTTTTTTTT
>JAWWES010000133.1:37621988-37654020 GCA_035583135.1 Lophotriccus pileatus | reverse complement strand
TTTTTTTTTTTTTTTTTTTTTTTTTTTGTTTTTTTTTTTTTTTTTTTTTTTTGTTTTTGTTTTTGTTTTTGTTTTTTTTTTCCAGTGAAGTCAGTGGTATTACTACCATAAAAGAACTAATGAAAAAGGGATCCATTCTATTATAAAGGTCGCATTTGCTGGGTTATTTTTAACTTTGGCACTAATTTTGTAAACACTGATATACACTTGCCCCATTGATTTGAAAGGGGCTGATTAGTTGTTTAGAGCCAAGTGCTTTCCAATCAAGGACTACAGCTGTGTTGTAAATATGTTATGGTGTCTATTGTTTCTTTTTTTAATTGTGTTGAAGTGAGCATTTATATATTCATTGCACTAAAATTTTGCAAAAGTCAACATTTTATTAATTACTTTCTTAATGGAAAAAGTCACAGGAGATGTATGTTTGTTCCATTTTAAAATTCTGTGCCCTACAAACTGATATACAAAAATAAACTAACTTACAAATTAACTTTGGGTATATTTAGCTCGTCAGCAGGCTCTCTGCCATGATACTGCTGCACAGTAGCATTTCTTCTCTCACAGGATTTC
The DNA here is from genome assembly GCA_035583135.1 of Lophotriccus pileatus. Lineage (NCBI taxonomy): Eukaryota > Metazoa > Chordata > Aves > Passeriformes > Tyrannidae > Lophotriccus > Lophotriccus pileatus. The sequence continues at coordinate 37,653,450 of JAWWES010000133.1, read as the reverse complement.
CAGACCTGTGAAGAGTTAATAACTCAGCCTTTTGTACAGCTGTTGCTGGACACAAACTGGAGGATCAAAAGCAACTTTTAGACTCTTCCTACTGTGCCAGCTAGCTGGTCATATTATGAAAGTGCTCTGTATATATGAGCACTGGGTTGGAGCTACAGATGAGTTTTATAGTTCAGCTGATTTAGGATGAGGTGGTAGTGCTGTGGTATGAAGTGTGTGTATCAAATCTAAAGAACTAATTTGTTGTCAGGTGTTTTGGGTCTGTAAGATAAGATATAAACTCTGCTGAGAAATACTGGTAAGATCTTGGTTTGTATGGAAGAATCCATACGTTGTTACTACCAAAATTTTCATAGAATTTCACTTTATGTGTTACTATATCATTTTAAAGTCATATTTGAAAGTTATCTGAAAGCAGAAATTGTGTTTATAGTATTTGAGTATAGCTTCTCAAAATATATGATACTGTTTTTGCCAACTGGAAGCTTAATATGCCCTGGTTTCTTCTAGGCTTAAAAAACATCTACTCTTGAATAAGCATAGCAAGTTCTAAGCTACCCATCTTTGTTGTCTCTGCTTTGGCCAGGCATGGTAGGAAAGCTCAGTACAGTAGTTATTCCTAGTTATGCTAAATTAAGACATCCACAGGGTTGTGGTAGTTCAGAACTGGAGTCCCCATCTTCTTTCAGGATCATGAGACTGCTAAATACTATAGAGCCTTCTTTTTCCTTCTCTTTACACTGAGCGCTTCTTGGATGGACGCAAGAAACTGGTCCATTAAATACAGCTCATGAATGGGAAATAATGCTGTGTTTCACTGTTAGAGATCCACTATTTGGAAAGCTTGATTATGTTTTGAACAGTAGTGAATGATTAGAGCAGTTTTTGTGTTTATTTTATTTTAACAAGTTGCAATTGATAATGTCACTCAGCAACAGTTGTTAGGTAGAGAAGATAGGCATGAGGCATTTTCTCAACTTGCATTCCGCAGAGATCATGGTTCTATTAATAAAAGCCATATAAGACCTCTACTAGCTTCCTGGATACAATAGAGATTCGTTTAGCAATGATAGGAATATTTTATGGCGTATCTATTCACCATACCACTTGGTGTAAGACACCACATTTAGCATTTGTTTTTCATATACAGCACATAAGCTAGTGGTGTAAAAATGCTTAAGATAGTGTGAATATTCTTTTAAAAAAGTTCAGATTGGAGCGTTTTTTTGATGGAGCTCATCACCTTCTCTTGTATGCTAAATAACTTTGCCCAGTATGACAAATGACTGCCAAAGAAGAGTCGTACTTCAAAATAAATCCAGTAAGACACTTGCTTAGAATGAAGCAAATGACACCACATATCAGCAAAATGCCAGAACCATTCTTTTCTGAAGAACGTAATCTACCGTAAAGAGGTTTAGCTGAGAGTTATATGATGCAACTAGAGTGGCATGGCCAGAACCCTGATATATTTCTAGCAACAAAAAGCGAGCACATCTGTTGGCAAGCATTTTACACTTCCATTCAAATTTTACATTTTTTTACATCCCTCACCTTAAATAAGATTTCTGAGGCTACAGAAATGTTTAGTGAATATATATGGTGGATCCTGTTTCCATGCTTGCCTCCCTGAAAGAAATGGATAACCTGTCATGTGGATTCCTTTGTTGGTTTTTTTTACTCCTATACGTATGTCAGGACCTACTCAAGGTCCATGAGCCGTATTTTATGGTTGGTTTCATTCAGGTGTGACTTCTTGAAAAGTGGTTTTTCTGAAGATGGATCTTAACTTGTCACCAACCTAGGCCCTGTTGGCTTGCTTGATGTGTACACTCAACTCATATGGAAATCCCCTTCATTAACTGATTTCTTTATTTTTCTGGGTGAAATGAATAATAAGCTGATGAACTCAAATAAGTACAAAATGAAACATTATGAACTCTGACGTAGCTTAAAACCTGGGGTTTTAAAGGTGCAGAGCAATAAGACAAATGTAATCCTGGAGCAATCTGTCTGCAAGGCTTTAAAAAAAACCTGGTGTTAAAGAAAATCAGTAGAAAACTGCAGTACAGGGGCAAGCTCAGCCGTACCATCTGCACTGATCTTTTTTGCAGTGGTGGAGCATAAGGCAATAGGGGAAGATCAAAATATCATAGCTCCCTGAAGGTGATGTTACTTCAGCCAGAGGCTTCTTATGGCCAGGGTTCTGCTATTCACATTCCTCGCTTGTAGGGGATGTTCTCAAACATTCGCAATGCAGGCAAGAAGTGAGTGAACTTCTGCCAGGGTTAGATGATAATGGCTTGGGGGGAATTGCATTGCATGCCTAAGTACTGAGCTCTGTTCATGACTGCAGCAGTACTGGCTGGGTGGTCATAAATCTATTGTGGCATGCTGCATCTGTTGCACTAGTGCGTGTTACTCTGCCATGTCTAGAGTCTTTCTGGCAATAGATACGATCTCTCTCTTTGTGGCTGTTCGTTCACTGTAATTACCTGAAGATTCCCTCTGGGATGCCCTGTACCACTCCCATGATCATTACTGGTTTCATGCCTGTGTCTTTCTTCTCTGTGAATATCTGAAGCCCAGGCCTGCTTGGTGACTGATTTGCCCAGGTTCATCCTGGGCATGATTGCTGTGATTTGGTTTAATTTACATATTAGAAAATATTCTATCTTACCACTGCCTGTCTGCATGAACAGTCTGGCAGGTACACATTGCAAATCCACAAGCCAATAAATGTATCATTGTTCTGTATTTGAATTCTGGGAGGCCTCAGAGAAAGTCTTTATAATATCAAAAGTTTAAATCTTTTTTTAATCTTCAGTTGTGATTTCCAGCATCCAAGGATATGAGGTGTAAGAACTGTAAAAATCTCAGGAGAAGAGGTAGGAAAATTACTAGCCACCCATACTTGTTGCTATAATAATAATAATAATAATAATACTAAAAATTTGGATTTCCAGCTAAGAGACAGTGATGATATTGTATTAAAAATATTTAGTAGACTCTTTTAGTGCTTATAGTGGCATAAAGAAATGTTGTTTTATGCATAAGCAACTAGTGACCATTAAAGTATTATCTATGTATCTGCTATGAGATAGCTATGCTGTATCTGTCAAGATGTGGAGAACACAAGACTGGTTGGTGACACCAGAATAATGCCTAAGCTTCTGGTTGACTGCTAATGACATACCAACACTGTACTTACCATGAAATATGGCTTGATGCAAGTATCTGTTTAAAAAATAAAAAAAAAAAAAAAAAAGTTGTTCCAGTCCTTTCCTTGTTCTGCTGTTAGAGCTTTATCACTGTACTTTTATGGTGCATTTAAGTTCTTTGGCATTGAGCCAGCACTGCAGAATGTAACAGTGGCCAATTGTGGCCTTGTAGGATGCTGTTTTTGTCAGTAACCACAGTTCTGTAATTCTTTCTAAAAATTGTTTCATCCTGGCTTCTCGTACAGGGAGGAATGTCCAAGCTCTCTTCTGGTTCATTTCTGGCAATGTCAAATGGCAGGCCACTCTTGGGTTCTGGCACTGCACCAGAATGAGCCTGTATGTCTTTTCCCCTTCGTGGTTATAGTCTGTGGATCACATCAGCAGGAAGAGTCAGTTTCTAGTCCTGTTCCAGAATTTAGTGTGGCGGCTTCCATGCAGTCATTGTGACCCCATAATAATCCTGGTCATAAAAACAGAGTGAACCTGAAAGTACAGAACAGTTTGGGAAGCAAGGTGGCTCATCAGTTGGCTAGCTTGAGAGAGTTGCACATAAAACGCTGATTTGTGACATTTGAAAATAGTGCAATTTTATCCAGTTTTCCTAAGATAGATTGGACTATCTATCTATAGGATAGATATTATGTATAACTCTAAAGGAGTTTGGACTATATTGCATTGGGCTACATCATGTGCTGCAAGGTGTGGGAGGTTTTGGGTATTATTGGTTTTATTAACACATTTTTTGTGTGTTACCACAATTGCATATTTATTGCCTTGAAAACAGTCTTGAAAATAGAATGAGCTCCTTGCTGAAAGGGAGGAACAAAAATTTCTTTCCATTTTCATTTCCACCTGTTACGAACTGGTTCCCCTTTAAACTCAGAGCTATTTTTCTGACATGGAAATGTTGAAACGGTACTGATGTTTCTTTTCATAAAAATCTGGATGAAAAAGATTTTTAAGGTTTTCTTTAACAGTTCTTCCCCTGGGTTGTAAAAGTCAAACAGAACTAATTGTTAGTGAAATGTAACATAGTGGTTTATTTAAAGCTTTTATGCTAAATTAGGTTATAATTCCAAACTCATCAGTAAAATCCTCTGGTTTCCTTACTCTTAGACTGTAGTGTCTGCCCTTCCCCTCCTACTTTTTTGCAGGTAGCTGCATTGCTTCCATGAGTAACTGCAATCTAAATACTGTCCCTAATTGGTTGTTTGCCAAGGCAGGGAAAATAATGGTCAACTGTATTTTTTACATGTTTGGACATCTACTTAGACTTCTGTTATAGGTTTTCTGGCAGATTTTGGAAGTGTTTCAGTGTGTTCTACAGAGAAAAATCTAAAGAACAGAATCTGAGGACTAAGCCCAAGTAGTTTCAAACGTTGATAGTTTTATTAAGTTGAGGGATACTGATTTTTATTTTGTAGCTAATGTAGTCCAGTGCATGGCTGATTGACTTGAGGAAGATCACGTAGTAATTCCATGTCAGAGGTGAAAGCGAAATAGCAAACTCTGCAGTCTTACTTCATGGGTTTAACTGTATGTTCATTCCCTCTTTATATTAATATCTCAAGTATATTTTTAATACAATTCCAGTTGATATCTGAGGCTGTTATAGCTTTAACTTTTTTGGTTTCTAACTTGCATTTATGAGCTGTTTTAATAGGACTTAGTTATTGCCTGGAGGATGAATGGTTGCGCCTAGCAGAATTTAGTGTAAAGTTGCTTCTAGAGTCCTGAACTGGATAACTGAATAACTTTGCCTACTTCAAAGCATGAAAATACGTTGCATTTTGACGTCCTCCAAAGTATTCAAAGTAACTTACAGAATCTCAATGGTCTATGGAATACAGATATTTTTCCTATAACCCATGCTTTGAAGGTAGAGGATTCTGGGTGTGGTCTAACTCCATTGGTTCCTATGTAGTTCTCTGGACAGGAGTGAGCAGGTGATGCTGACCACCTTGGGGGTTTTACTCTTTGAAACCATAGCAGCTGTCTGTGTACCTGCTCCTGCAAGCCACACCTCTGATATTAGTAAGAGAGAGCAGAGGCTGGAATATCTGTGGAAAGCAAATTGAATGAACTACGTCCAGGTTTGTGCCACTCCTGTAGAAGGACCCAGCTTCATTCTCAGCTGACAGTGTCACCCAAAAACTCCTACAAAAAAAATGTAGGTTTTGTATTCCAGACTACTGTCAATCCCTGCTCTGCAGTTCCAGATGCTTTGCTTAATCCTGATCCTCACCACCTTCTTCTGAAAGTCCTGGGATTCCATTCCAAATGTAAAACTGTGATGAGCTTCAGAGCCTGGCAAGTACAGAAATTGTCAGTGCTTATTTCTCACCTGGAGAATAGTGCTGGTATCTTCCTGCTCAGACACATGTATACCCATCTTTAGTAAGCTTTCCTGATAATTCCTCTTCCAGTATTCATTCACTTGAAGAAAACATCACAAAGTAACAAATAATTCTAGTATTAGAAGTGATATATTTATAACGTGCTATCTATAATGAGTGCTTTCTTGGAAGATCTGTTCAAGACTTACTTACTTGCAGAGTCTGATTGCTGCATACATTGAAGTGTTTATTTCAGTCTGGTTCATTCAGGTAGATAAAACCTGAGGAAAACAGGTGTCTGAAAGCTGCATAACATCTGTGAGAGTGGAGTTTTGTTCTCGTGAGAATAGCAGTAGCCCACCTGCTTCACTTCTGTAAAGACTGTAGCACTATTCCAAGTAAGGCAGTTCTCATATGCTGTAACTTTAAGGTGAAATTTGCAGCTGAGCTGCTCCTTCTTCCCCTCACTCTATCTAACTATAATCTTGCCTCTGATTTTCTCTTAAAGAAAACCAAGAGGGATATAGAAAATTTCATTAAATATCTGTGTATTATTTCAACATTTTAGGGGTTGAGTTTTGTCAGGTACCTGAAAAGAGTAGTTTCACTAATTCAGTAATGCTGATATGGTTTTAAAAAACTTAGAGGTGGCTAGTTTTTATATCTGTAGAAGAGGATAGTGATGAAATACTAGAAGGAACTGGCAGCGAGATAAAGGCAACATTTTAACATGTTATTAGTACAGAGAAATCACTGTCCTCTTTAACCATGATGGAATTTTGTCATGGATTTCTTCTCTCTGCAGATTTCTGTTCTATAGTATCACTATGATACATAGTCATGAACAAAAAAGTTCTAGTACTATTTGGGTTTTTTTGTTATTATTAAAAATATTGACTTGTGCTTCTTGTGAGAAGACTACAGCCTTACTTTCATATGGGGTCAGAATTTCAAAGTAATGATTTTTTTGGTAGTGAAAGCATGCTTTTGTTCAGGATGTAGTTTCCAGTTGACATTTGTAGCCTATTTAAAATAACTTGTGCCCTATTTAAAATAACAACAAACAAACCACAAAAATGCTTCATAGCAATGCTTCATAGTTTCATGGTTTCATCTGAATTCTGAAATCTCTCTTAACTGCACATTACATATAAGTAAAATCTGATGCAGTAATAATTGTTGTTTCTGTTCTTAATAGAATTTCCATTCTGATAAAATAGGTTTGGTTTTCTGTTTTAGACTGCTTGGTATTCAAGCAGCAAAGCATTTGAATACTCAAGCTTTAAGGATCTGTTCCTTTGTGTTAAATGATTAAAAAATTAACACCTTCTTTCCATTTAAATCATGTAAATAGTTAAGACTCATGCTGTAGCTAAGCTGATTCTTTCTCTGTTTTAAAAATAGAAAATGCTAGAGCAGTCCTTCCCTTCCCCCACTCTGTAGTCACTAGTCCAAGCTAGTAAATGTTACTGAATGGATTTCAGTGTTGTAGCCATTCTACAGTAAGTACAGCAAGATCCTCTGTGAAAAAGCGAAAGGAGGAAAAAAAGGTAGCAGAAATTCATTTGTGGATGTTCGTCAGACCAGAGTACCTGCACCAATGACAGACAAGCTGTCCTCGAGAAACAAATCATGACAACAAACACTGCTGTTCAGAGGAGCCAGAATCTCCCCAAAAGACGCCTAGAAAGTATAGGGGAGTGTCCTGCCAAACGGAAAGCTAGCTGGGGTATTCTGACCAGCCAAGGTTGGTATAGCAGCCATTTCACAAACTGTGTACTGAAATATGCTAAGCTGACCCAATTTATGATGTTCTAGCTATAAGCTGGGTTTTTTTTTGTTTTTTTCTTAGCTGTAACATAAATGCATGCTTATGCTAGTGGCACTTTATTGTCTTGCATGGGTTAACAGAAGGGTATTGAAGCTATTTTTGTTCTTTCTGCTCCCTTATCAGCTGATCAAAAATACCGTTTCTTGTTTATCTGCCCTATTTGTTTTATGCAAGGGTTTAAGGCTTGACTTACCCTGACTTTTGCTGTGCTGTCACAAGGTAACTGGATACTGAAGGTTAATCATTTACAAGAGGGAACTGGGGAATGAAAGGAGGGGGAGGAGTAAATTTTACATATAACTTCATGTGGAAAGAGTTTATAGGTATCTGAAATAGAAGACAATAGAGGAACTGCACGTGACAGAATTATTGTCCTCTACTAAGATACTAAAGACGAAGATATAATTGTAAGGCTTTGAGTAGAGAAGTTCTCAGGAGGTATTTAAGTTGCTTATCACTGACAATTTCAGGAATGAGGAACAAACTCGATTGTAATAGAAATGTTTAGGACTCCCATTGCCTGTACCATGCTTTCCTATTTTTTTCATAATGCAAGTATGTAAAAGGGAGCTTTGAGTAACTGTGAGAGTTTGAGAGGAATTTTTTTAAGAGAGTGATCATAATTCCATTTAATATTGGTGACGTTATAAGGTCTAGAGTAAAACAAAAAAAGAAATTAAGGAAATAAAGCTTGAAGTTCATGATAATATGTTATAAAATTAAAACCTGGAGATGTTAAAATAGTCAAGGAAAGAAGCAGACAGGAAGGAGTGATTTCATATGCATAAAGGAATTGCGAATTTACTATGTAGAACACATCTATATGTTATAGAAATCAGAGTTATTCCTAAAATACTTTTGCTGATTTCCAGTACTTACAGTTTTAGAATTAAACAATATTCAAGAATTTAAGCACCAGTTTTCTTATCTTCTAAGTAACCATTCGACTGCAATGATACTGTAAGGATGCATTTATTCAGTAGTTTTAATATGCAGAGCATCCTTTGCCCTTATGTTGTTCACTGTTTGAATTAAGATTTCCTGACCTACAGAAACTTTTATTTGTGGATGTTTTAGCTAGTTAGGCCAGTAGTTCCCCAAAAACTGGGGCATTCACCCTCAGCTGAAAGGAAATTTCATAACAGTTTATTGTTAGTGTTAGCACTAGCTGTTCCTTGATATGGTTAGCAGTTAGGCTGTCTTGCTATTCTTATAAAGAATTACCCACAATTAGTCTAGTTTTGAAATTCTGAGAATCGCAGTAAAATATGGAAAGTAAAATTTTTTTAAGAATTCACCTTAACATCGTCCAGCTACTTAGAGCCTCTTTGCAGTTGTCAAACTGGGTATATATATTTACTGATGGACATCCTGAAGTACTGAGAGTCTTCTGTTGCAGCTGAGACTTCTGGTTGTTGTGGTTCACTTGAATAACAGGTATGTCTTCTATCAAATCTGAAGGATACTTCTTTCCTTCCTTACTGTTCTCATCCATGGAGATATCCAAACCTGACTTTACTCTGCAGGCACCCTTGCAGAACAAAGGAGAAAGTCATACTTCAGTGCAGTCTGTAAGTAAATACACAGATTGGATAATGGACTAAAAGTTGTGAGGGATGGAATATATCATGGTATGATTTGATAGAAGGGTGAAAGGGTAGAGTCAGACTATACAAAGGTCTTCAGCCTACTGGTTTGAGGGGCCACAACCAGGCTATTTTACCAACATCTGCTGGATGTGACAAACATCAACACACTAGGCTCAGCTTTGCTGCACAGTTTTGTACTGCTTTTAAGGCTTGGGATTGGGCCCTGTGCTGCATTCTCAGGCAGACTGGGAAGATACTGAGAAATCTCAGCACAGCCTGTAGTCTAAGGCTGAGACTCCAGCTGAGGAGAAAAATTATTCCAGACATAAGTCCTCCAGAGTCTGAACTCAGCTCAGAATGTCTGTATACCTTTCCTGTCACCTTGTAATTGGGGAGGGGACTGAAAAGCCCTTACTTTGTTTTAATGACTCATCCAAGGAAATCACAGCTGAAGAATATTACCTGCTACTCCACCTGTTCAAATCAAATCTGATGTGATTTAACAAGTTACTGAATTTGGAGGTTGATGTGATTTTACACTGTGGTACTCTAGCTAGGGAACACAGATGTTGCAAGCTATTTTAGACTAGAAAAATATCCAGACAGTTGGTCCTTCAAGAAGTTGGAAAAAAGAAACTGTGGATGAGCAATGGACAGGGTAGCTGTGCTTTCACCTGACAGAGGAGCCTGGCGACTTCTTCCCATGTATGCAAGGCCCAGCACAGAGCCAGCAGCAACCGCTGCTGCTGTTGCCATTGTCTTCATGTACCATAATGTCGCTTCTGTTGGGAACCAAGCGAGCTGTGTTTGGATATTGTGGGTTTTTAGGCTTTTTATAGAGTTCGGTGGCTCATTTTTCTGTTTGTAAAGCTAAATTGCAGTGCCAAAGCACTCAAAATGTTCCCTGTGCCACACTAATTTGACCCTCTAGTGCATTACAACCCAATGTTTGACAGCACAGTCACATGCTGTGCTCTTCCACAAAGCCCCTGCCCCCTTTGATGTGCAAGATGAATGGTGTTCTGAGAACACATTAGGTTAATTGTCAGAAAAAATACACCCAATGTTTTCCTGTATGTTGCAAAGGTTAGAAAGCTTGTAGTGGATGGTAGTGGAAATGAGTTAATGTTTTAATGTTCCTAAAAGCAAATACTGTTCTTGTCTTAGCTGTGGCACCTATGTGTTTTAAGACCAGTCATCTAACCTAAAAGTTTCTTGACTGATCATAGTTATTATCTAAGGCTGAAATTTCAGAAGCTCAAAGCTCTCACAACCATAATTAAACTGTGCTTTCAGTGTACCCTCAAATGCTTAACTAGTCAGTAAAAAATAAGCTATTGGATTGTTTTACAATTTAAGCATTAAAATTGTCTTTTGGTTCCTTAGTTATAAATTAGTATGAATGGATGATGTTCTGAAGATAGATTCAGCAGGGCTGTTGAAGTATTCATTTGGTTTTGGGAGGAAAGCATGAAAAAGGCAATATGAAATTAATAATGTTATAGTTAGTTTATAGTTTGGATAGCATGTCTTAAAGAGCAAGAGATCCTGCTAGATATGGAGATACAAAAAATTGTGAATACTAACTCATTCATTGAATCCAACACTGGAATGGCAAAACTAATGTGTGGTCATGTAATGCAAGTGCATCGTAGACAGAATTGTGTGGGAAAATAGATTTACTTTGTATGGTTATCAAGAGTAGGAAATGGTTGGTATTTGCATTTGGAATGAAATACCCAAATTTTGGAAGTCTGCCTTATGATAAACACTGGAAAGTATAATGGTTTGAACCAATCAAGTTTTCATTGTTTAGATGCATATTTAATTTCTTAACTTTTAAATACTTGATTTAAGATTCTTTTCAATAGTTTTCAACATCAAATATCAGCTAAGTAGTTTACACTCTTCTTTATTCTTCTTTATTCTACGAGGGCTTTAGAAAAATGGATAGTTTTATAGTGCCACAGTAAAAATCTGTTAGAACTTAATTCATATACAAAATATGTATGTATGCACTTTTAAAAACTGAAGTGACTTTGGGACTATAATGTCACAGAGTTTTTTTCCTGTGGTTATTGATTTTGTCTGTTGCTACAGTTGCCACAAACTGAAACACTCAGAATACATCTTAAGAAATAAAAGGTAACAGGGCTTATCTTAAAAAATAGCATTTGTTGGTTTTGCAGAACTAAATATTAGCTACAACACTTTCCAAACACTCTGTGTTTCTCACCTCCCAATATCGAGCTGTGTCAGGCTTCTATTTTCAATTCTTCTTTGAAGATACTGCTTCTTCTGAGGACTGGGATACTATCTATTTAGCCTTAGAGCAGTAATTTTCTTAAATGCTGAGCTCTGGTATAAATATTCTCTCAAAGAAGTCACTGAGAAGATTCGTTCATTACAGTTTTTATTTTGAAAGTCCAACTTTTAATATACTCTTTGTACTGACTTGGGCTGTTTTGTTTTGTTTGTGAAGACGAAACAAATTTTTAGAAATAAACACAACAGGATGTCATGATTGGAGGTAATGACCATTGTGAAAATATTTTTAGTTAGTATTTTACTACTATGATTACAACTGCAGGAATGACTTATAAATAATTGTAGGCAGATACAAATGAGTGAATTTTGTAGAAATGTGAGAGAGAGAATGTTAATGACTTAGAAATGGATCAAAGTCAGAATTGCAAATCCCCATTTTTGAGCATTTTCACTGAGAATTATGTATTCACTGCTGAGAATAGCTATCAACACCCCAATTTAACAACCAAAGAATATTTTAGAAGATATCTGAGGCAATAGTGAACTACTAAAAAAAAACCCCAGTTCAGTGTACAGATCAAACAGCATTTGAAACATGTTCAGAATATTATGTCAAATTATACTTTTATATTATATATATTGTTCAAATTATTTCTTTTCTAGATATATTATGAGTAAGCAGTAAAATAACATACATACATTTGGCACTGCTTCCCTTACAAATCTATGTACTAAGATTGATTTTTGAGGATACAAAACTGTCCATTCGCATGAGGTTTAAAAAGGGGAATTTCTTCTGCAGTTTATTCATATCAAGTGAGTTTCTCTTGTGCTGAAATTCCAGTTGTCTGTCTTTGAAGGCAAATGCACAGATACTGGCACTTTGAGAAGTTGTTATGATAAAAAAAGAAATGTGAAAAATTAACAAAAACAGCCATAGTCCTTTAATATAAGAAAAGAAATGGGCAACTTGCGCAAGCTCATATCTTCTAGCTGTGTTTACTGAAGAGTGAAAGTTCATATTACAGGGAGCTGTTGATCTCCTTCCAGACATAGCTGAAGTGTATTAAGAATGGCCCAACTAGCAAGAGCAGATTTTTTTTATTTTTATTTTATTTTATTTTTTTTTATTTTCCAGATTGAAAGAAATGAGTAGGATTTATAATTGCAATTGGCTGGAAGTGCCATGGGGAGATGGAGATTTAGGTATTGTATAATAATTTGTAATTTTTTTTTTTAACTTCACTTGTTAATACAGTGAATATATTTAATCTTTCTTGTTAATAGTTACAAAACAATGATGCTTTGTAATCATTTGGCCTCCTGGTAAACTATACATCAGAGAACTTGAAACTAATGTGGCTTAGAAATCCTTTGTATTCAGTATCTGTCAGAGACAACATCAGTAGGGAATTAATGCATTAACAATTTTGGAATAGCCTATGTTTGCTAATACTGTTGTTACAGACACCAATGAATGAAAAAATGTCCTTGTTATATACTTTTGCTAAAGCTTTCTAAGTGAGAGACATACTAAGTTTGTAGATTAGCAGAAGGCAGCAATCTAGGCAAAGAATTTAAGACACCTTTGATGTTTATTTGTGATATTTGTTCTTCCCCCTGTGATATTTAATGATGAATTACTATGTATATTGACTAGTAAGTTGGAATGTAAATTTTTTTTCCAAACTTGGTTGGCACAAAATATTTCTGCTTATAGATTTTATTTGTAGAAGAGAGGATACAAGCATTTTGTATTTAATGGCTTTACCATTAAATACATCTGACTGACAAATGTCTCTACATGAAGATAGTTTTATAAGGTAGGTCTATGTGCAAAACAGAGCTTACAATGGGATCTGGCATAGTTTTATTCGCAAATGTCATTGGAGTAATTAACAGACTTCTGATCAATCCATAAAGGAAGGTGGTGGAGGAGAGAAAGATGAAAAATTGTTGCTTTTAGATCCTACCTGCATCTTTGTTCTATTTATACATGGCTATACAAATATCTGAAGTATGATTGTATTTAATGGACAGAACAACTTCATTTTTATAAGATGTTTTTCTATGTAATTAGTTGTGTCTTTTTTTTTCCTGTTGAGTAGGATAAACTGTCAAGACAAGACATGTTCTCCTGTATAGAGACAGGGAGACAAAATATCAAAAGCAACCTCTAAATATAGATTTAATTTTTTTTTTTTTGAGGAATTCTTCGCAGCTGCCAGCAGGAGAACTTAGTGGATCTAATTCATTTGAATTAGAACAAGTCAGGTGCTCATTCAAGTGCAGAAGGAGGAAAACACTGATCAAAATACTCATTGTGATTACACACACCAGTGTATTTTACTACAGTAGAATAAATCTATCTGAGCTTATTGGGATGACAGAGAAAATACTTACGTTTTGTCAAAATTGGGTCACTTTAGTGTTTCTGAACTCTGGGTTTTTTTGTGATGTAATAACCCTTAAAATCCCAATCACTTTATGTGTGGGTTTTTTAGCTGTTATTCTGACTTACAATAAGAATTTCAAAACATTACATTGAATAAGCCTGAAGTAGAAAGTGCAGGGAACGATGTGTGTTCATGTGTATGTATGTGCACACATAGATAATAAGAGCTTAGAGCAAATAATTCTGACAGAGTATTGGAAACTGGATCTTGCCAGTGGTCCATCTACTCTGGCAGATCAAAGAGCACAAGGAGCTTCACACATACGGGATACTCTGACATAACCTAAATGTCCCTGCATTTTTAAAATCAGGTTTATAAAGCCTATATTTTTTAACTTCTGTGATCAGCTTTATGTAGTTTTATGATAAATACTCGGCTGTGCTTTTGTTTTGCTAATTTTTTGATCGCAATAGTGTTCAGTAGTGCTGAGTTACAAAGTGCAGTTATATGTTCTCTAAGATGCAGTCTTACATCTCTGTAAGTTTTAGTTTCATTCCCTAAAACCTCTAGGAAAATTTATCTATATTTTCCTATTGTGTGCTATTTCATATGTTTTTAACTATCCCTTAATTTCTTTTCAGGTTGAGCAGCTTTAATCTTTTCAGTCGTTCTTCAGGTGATTTGAGGGGGTTGTTTATAGTAACCAAAAGTGTACTTTCTGAAACAGGCTGGTGAACAGAAGGGGACTAATAGGAGACAGAAATAGGGTCTATTTCTGGTGTGTAGTTATCTTAGAGTTTGGACTGATGATTGCCAGTGATTGAGCAACTCATTTAAGATTCATTGCCTTGACACTAAAATGCGGTAACTGGCTCTGTAGGCAGTTCCCGTCCACTGCAAGGGACAAAGTCAAAGACACAGACGCACTGAAGATTCATCTGCCCATGTTACCAGTTCATCATACTTACTTAATTCTCTCAGTGTTTCTTCAGGGATTTTTGAGGGCTTGATATAACTCACACGAGTGATTGTATTAGTATTTTATAGTTTTAGTGATTTTCTTCTAACAGGATTAAATATTGGTAATTCATAATACACTTTAAAAATGGTTCTTCCTTGCACAGTCTCTCAAAACTCGATTTGCAAAATTCATGCAATAAATGGGTATCAGCTATGCCTGCAAACCTGAATGGCTGGAAGGGACCTGTTCAGTATCCAGTCTTCCAGAAGAAAGGGCAGGTCCTTCACCCAGAGCTGCAGGATGACTCTGGAACCTGGGCTGGGAGTTACGGGGGGTATGTGTGTGTAGACCGGGTTGTTGTTGTGTTTCTATTTTGTTTTTCTCCTATCTCTTTTGAGGGTGATAAATAAATGAAAATAAATTCCAACCTTTTACAGTAAGCGTATCTAATAGCTTATGGAATGAGGACTTAGACTTAATATCATATTTCTACTAGAGTAATTTTTTTAGTGTTGTTCTCACTGTATTTCTCTTCTTGAAATAGTGTAGTAGCTGCAAATTAATCTCATCACACACAGGGATTTCCACATTGGTTTTCATATACATCAGCTTCTTTGTGACTTCTTCAAGCAGGTTTATGTCTGGTTTAAGTTCAAACAAAGCCTATATACCAGCTACAAAAAGAAGTTATATTACTTGTATTAAAAACACACAGTGCAAAAAATAGAAGTGGAAAATATGGTAATTGATTATTAAATCAGATTACTGAAATCAGTATCTCAATATTTTATTCTCTGTACCACATAATCCTTTATTAGAGATGTTTACAGTTAATAATAGAGCAGTTTTTATTGTTTAGAAACTGATCACTTGAAAAACTAAAGAGGAAAAATTAATTTCATAGGACAATTAACTTCATTCTGTGCATTGTATTTTCTGTCTTGCTCTATGCATTCCAAACCCTTTGTGATTCATATGATTTATTCAATAAATGTTGTTCTTATATAGGTTCTTGGGCAGATCGCTCACCTCTGCATGAGGCAGCCAGTCAAGGACGTCTTCTTTCTCTAAAGACTTTGTTGTCACAGGTGAAGGCTGTGTTCTTACAGTTGCTTTTATTTTTAATGTTACTTAATTTCTCAGCATAGATTATTAATGCAAACTTAGTATGCTTTTTTTTCATTTTTTCACTTGAATTTTTCAGTGCAATACGCATGTAGGAATTTTTCATATTAAAATATATATTAGTATTTAAAATATTTCCTCTATATGTTTTAAACACCACCTCCCCCCAAAAAAAAATTACCAAAATGTGTCTAAATGTATGTCAGTCATTCCCTCTTGCATGGTATAAGTCAGTGTAGTTCCACTGCTTTAAACTCTTTGAGTAAATAGAGCTAGTCAGGAAGATACTAGTTAATGAGAAGAAAAACTGAAAGATTCTGGATTTTGCATAGTTGTTATTTAAGAAAAATATTATCTTGTTAATAGTGAAGGGAGAGACTCAAACTGCTAAATTTCAATATTACAATATTGTTCTATCAGCTATTTTAATATTGCATAATTATAATATAGATCCCATTTGATAAAGGATAATAAATAAAGTTATTAGTTCTTAAGAATCCAACAACATCTACTGCTGAAAATTTCAAGGACTTGATGATTTTATCAATCCAGTGACTGTTTTCCTTGCTAAAATTCATGGCTTTGGATATTTCACAACTTAAGTCAGAGGATCAGAGTCACTGTAGAGTTTAGGCTCAGGTCCTTGTTGTGTTTCAAAGATCACCAAGAGTGGAGATGCACCAACCTCTGTGAACCCCTTTTTCAGTGTTTCACTGTTAAATTTTTTCCATATAACTAATTGGAATTTAGCATGTTCCGACTTGGGTCTGTTGCCTTTTGCCCTATCACTGTGCATCTCAACAGTCTGTTTCAATCTTCTTTATACCCTCAATATCCTATGCCTATTTCTGATTTAAAAAACAAACAAAAAAACAAATAAAAAAGAGTTGAGAACTTACTTTTATTCTGTTATACACTGATTGATGAAAGATTCTTTCTGTGCTTACTGAGGATTTACTTATTGCAAATTGAGTTTTAAACCTATTTAGAATATTTTAAACTATTCATTTGAACAGTAGTGTGAGGGAACGACTCTTAATAGCTTTTGTATGATCTTTAAATGTCATTCACATCTATTTTAGGGGTACAATGTAGACACACTAACAATTGACCAAGTAACTCCACTTCATGAAGCCTGCCTGGGAGATCACGTAGGATGCGCAAGAATCCTCCTGGAAGCAGGAGCAAATGTAAGGCTTTGCTTTTATTTTTTGTGTTTGTTTTTTTTTTTTTTTTGAAGTCCAATGCTAACCTTGGTTTAACTGAGAAGGATATATTCCTTGATTTTTATATTTCATTGGTATTTTTCTTTACTCACCCTACTGGTTGTGTTCATCTCATTTATTTATAATAAGCTGCCACCTGAATGCTAGCAAAGGACAGTGATGGGCAGACACCAAGAAAGTAATGAATTGGAGAGCATCTGTTAGCAGTATTCATGAAGTTATTTCTCTTCTAAAATATGGAATGCATTCTTCTCCTCTACTGGGTTCCTTTTTGCTTTGAGTGGCTTTCAGGAGACTGTTCTTTTAATCTTCAGAGTGTCTGTTGTCACACTACACCTGTGTGCTCTTAAAATTCTTTGGTCTGAGTACAAAAAAAGCACTGCCTCTTTTCTGTACTGACATAGGCTGTCTTATCTTTTATCCCAAAACAAAAATGGGACTTTATAGATCACTTTCACTACAATTCCTGCTGACATCAGAGTTCAAATGCATGCCTTCCCAAGTCTCTGATCTTTGTAATGGAAATATTTACTGTCCTTACAAATTCAGGTTTGAAAACCGTGTAGAATATGTCTAAGTTATTACAGAAAAAAACCCTAAAAGATACGTAGATGTTTCCAAAAACAATGCCTCTCCACTTTACCTAGCACAAGGATTCTAAAGATAGAAAACTATAGACACTATAGAAAAAACTATAGGAAAAAATTTTGTTTTCACACCTGATTTATTTTTAGTAGTTTTAATTGTTTTGGTGGTTTCGTGGGTGTGTGAAAGAGGATAGGCCAGATTCCTGTAAGGAGCCCTCTCCTAATATCTGTGCTCCTTCCTTTAGTATTATTAGCCCTCAAAAAATTGCCTAGTTTCTCTCCTTATTCTCTCACACTGGAAATACTCAGTTAACCAGTAAGATGATGAGGTTGTTATAAAAACAGTGAGCCTGTGCTTTGCCTCCATCCTGTAAAATATCACTCCAAACTGGAGACTAAAACTACAGAAAAAAATGGCAAATAATTCTCACATTTAATATGGACTTGTCAGAGCTATGGAGACTAGGTCCCTCTTAAACTGATACTACCAAAGTGTAGATTTTCTGTATCTGTGAAACATCAGCTCAGTGCAATGACTTTTGAAAATTATTTACTGCCCAGATATCAATGTGTGCTCTTTAATATTCCAGATGTATTTTGGTTTATTCAACATATTTTAACAAGAATATTAGTAAGCTAATTTCAAATGAAAGGTATGGTATGAGGAAGATGGTAGGACAGGGACTGGTCAGTTGAGCTGTTATTCTAACTAGTATCTTTTTTTTTTTTTTTTTTTTTTTTTTTTTTTTTTTTTTTTTTGTATTTCAATGCCATTTCTAAATATTTCCTGTTCAAAAATCTACCTTTCTTTCAATTCTGTTCTTAAGTAGATTATATGTATTCTAGGTAAATGCTACAACAATTGATGGAGTGACACCTTTATTTAATGCCTGTTCAAGGGGCAGTGCAGCATGTGCTGAGCTCCTGTTACAGTATGGTGCCAAAGCTCAGTGGGAGTCCTGTCTACCTTCGCCAACTCATGAAGCAGCCAGCAGAGGTAAGAAATTACCTGCTGACTAAACATGGGGTAGTTGACCAATGTGTCAGTAACAGGGTTAAGAAATGTGTGAGGTTTTGTCCGAGACAGCTTATTGAAGTTGAGCAAACTCTGTTGTGTTTTCTACTGACAGGTCACAGTGAATGTCTGGAGGTACTGATATCCTGGGGTATAGATGTTGACCAAGACCTTCCTCACTTAGGAACACCTCTGTATGTAGCTTGTGTTTCACAGCAGATCCATTGCATTCGAAAGCTTCTTTATGCAGGTATGTAATGATTTAAATAAAAATATTACTAGTCTGTAAAATAAGCATACTTTACTCACCTTTAAAGTTAGCTCTGCTTAGTCATTGGAACTAGAACACTTGCTTGCAGGGCTCTGCTTCAGATTTTATGCTGTGATGCATGTTTTCTTACAATAAATTACTGTATCTTTCATTTTTTGGTGGTATAGTTAGTGTATGGCCAGAAAAGGAAGCAAGACAAGTAAGAACTGATGTTCAAAACTTTTAGCACCTACTACAGATTTGTAGCTATTCATTTTTTGTAGGAAAGACAAGGGTAAAAAACCAGCTTTGAGAAAGGAATTTTATGTAGCATTAAGATTTCAACAGAACTATTTTAGCAATGTAGTCCCTCTTTCTTTCATTCTTCAGAATATTCTGATTGATCTTTTCACAAGGCAGAGGGACTGAGCTGCAGAGGGAAGAGGTAAAAGGTCTAATATCCTAATGTCCTAAATTTCACAAATTTCAAAATATCAAATTTTCTAAATTTCATTATTTATTTAATCAACTGGAAAGAGATGTTGGAGGCTTACTGTGTTTTAGTACAAGCCTAGGGACATAATGGGCATAGCTACAGGATCATTTGCAGTGTTTCAGATAATGACATACAGGTCTTTCATGTCTTGTAGCAAATGAATGAAAATATATATATGAATAATTCAGCCTTGCTATCATTGCACCAGAATTGTTTTTCTAGTTGATTGAATGTTATATTTAGAACTTAAACAAACAGTTAAATTGTTTCACATTGATTCAGTCTCTTTAGATGATTAATTATCCTATGTCATGACTTTTCATGTTTAAGAACAGCAAAAGTATAACTAGCATATTTTGGTATTGAAATACTACAATACATAAAACCCA
This sequence comes from Lophotriccus pileatus, assembly GCA_035583135.1. Taxonomy (NCBI): domain Eukaryota; kingdom Metazoa; phylum Chordata; class Aves; order Passeriformes; family Tyrannidae; genus Lophotriccus; species Lophotriccus pileatus. The sequence continues at coordinate 37,633,760 of JAWWES010000133.1, read as the reverse complement.
GTAATAGAACAGTATATTCTACATATGTTGGTTGCCTGGTGTAGAAAAGGATATGTAAACTGAGATTATAAGCAACTACTTATATAAGTCTGAATTTTTAATATTTTATTGGTTTGCAAGAATGTATTAGAAGTTGAAAAGCAAATAGACAATGAAATAAGCAAGAAAATGGTACTGCAGAAGTATTCTCAAATTATTACTGTTGAGAACAGTGAGTTGTTCAGACTTCAAATCTAATTGCTAGGCCTGTGATATTATTAAATTATTTTACTCAAAAGGGAATTTAAAAGGCAAAAAGTGTTGATTTGGGGAGTAAAGTTGGTACAGAAGCTAATTTTTGGTCTCACAAGTTCAGCAAATCTCCCTTAAAAAGTCTTGGTTTTTCTTCTACTAGAATAATCTAGAAAATTGTTGGGGCCAACTCAGTTTTAGGGTATCTATCAGCTTGCCTGTAAGAGAAATTCTTCCATACTGGCTGGTTTGGTTTAACTCTTTTATGGAATTTTTTTCTTAAATATGAATGTATTGCTGCAAATTAATTTAATCAATTTTAATTTAAAAGAAGTTAATAATTCCTTCTTAATACAAGAGTGTAATAATTAGAATTCCATGATTGGGAGAATTAATAGCACAGGAGGTTTTTTCCCTATTAGCTTTCTTGACTGTATATCCTACCTTAATTTAAATTAAGTCATTTATAGATAAATCCTTGATAAAGGTGGGATGAGATGGCATGGCATGGCATGGCATGGCATGGCATGGCATGGCATGGCATGGCATGGCATGGCATGGCATGGCATGGGATGGGGAGTCTATTACAAACCCTTTGCCAGCTTCAACACGTGAAAAACTATAAAGCATCCAAGTTGGATTCCTTTTTGAGTTGGTGTACTTATAAAAATATACATACAAAACCTCAGTGGAGTGATTTTTTTAAAATAAATAAGGAAAATATATTTTTTATGTAGTACAAATTTTTGTAAATGTGTACAAAAAGTACTTTTTTATAATTAGAGCAACAATGATGCTCATGTGACCTGATTTGATTTTTCTTTTTGTCTGGTTGTACTTGGGTAATAAAACATAGGATAAAAAAACCTGTATTGATATGGTTAGTTATAGTTCTCTGCAGTGGAATTAATAAAGTGGCTAAATGCACTGTAGCATTCTAGGACAGTAGGGTTTTTTGTTTATTTTGAAGCCCCACCTTTACTCAATGGCAATTTTAATTAATCTCTTCTGACATGTCTTTACGTGCATCTACCCACCAGGTGCCAATGTGCAGAAAGGAAAACATTTGCAAACTCCACTCCATGCTGCTGCCCAGCATTCTAGTACAGAGATTGTAAACTTACTCCTTGAATTTGGGGCAGACATAAATGCCAAAAATTCAGATTATGAGAGGCCTGTTGATTTAGCTGCTCCTAGCAGTTTAGTGGAGAGACTTCTGCTCTTCCATGAAGGTAAGTTTTATGTGTGTCTTTTTGCAACTGTAACTTGTACTATTTAAAAAAAAACCAAACCCACCCAAAAAAAAACCCAACCCAACAACCCAAACAACCCATGTTATAAAAGTTACATTCAGCTTTATTAAATGAATATATTAGCATTCGGGTAATTTCCTTTTTAACTATAAAAATAATCAGGAATATTTAGTTTTAGGTTAGATAGAGCCCATTGGCCAAGCAGCATCAAAATTTATACAAGCTGAAAAAGTATTATCTTTTGTTTTTTGTGTGTTTACATAAGTTGACATTAAAGCTACATTTTAATTGGCTGTTACAGACCTTGTTAAAAAGAAACCGAGTATTTAAATTTGAAATTAAAAATGTATTTCATTTTGGTCAGCTGTCACAAAATCTTTAAAAATATATTTTTAAGTACATATAAAGGACTTTATTTTTATTGTGGGCAAAAAGTATAAAAAAATCGCATTTTCAAAATTTTCTGTATGAAATTATAAGAACCTGAGAAATAGCAGTTGAAACTCAAGAGTCCCTCAAAACTCTTACAGGTCTGTTGCCTTGGAGAGAGAATATCCCTAAAGGAACTGGATTTGTTCAGACTGATCTATGTATAATGTAAAAATAAGCCAGAAGAGAAAGAAACTATTTCAATAACTGTGGGCATCTCTTTAGAGTTGAACTGATGAGTAACACCGATTCATGTTTTCCTCAAGGAAACAACTCTGTAGTCTGAATGCTGTTAACAAAACCCCTCTAAAAACTGTAGGTTTTCACAAATTTACCAAGACTAGTAGTATTTGTGAAAGTCACAGCAAAAATGTAAAAAAAAAATCATTTGGCAAGAAACAAATATGGGTTTATTGTCCAGAGAAACAGCAATGTTCATTTGGAGGGAGTGGGGGGCAGAGGGATAGAGGTATTATGATGAGCTAGTAAGATCACTGAACAAGATCCAGGGGCTCGGGGCATTTTGGCTGCTTATTCTTGTTGCATTGATGCATCAGTAGTGCAGCTTGTAGTGCCGTAGCAGGTATGTCATCTGTGAATTAAAAAAAACAGCAACCTTGCAGTTTTTAAAGTTATTTTCTGGGAGCAGGGTTTTAATTTAAAAACACTGACCTTGCCTTGCTTTTTTCAGTATTTCCCTAACTATGAACAAAGTTTCAGCAGCCCCAGTCTTTATCTTTGAGGGCAGAAAGGCAATGAAGGAAAAGGAATGAAGAAAAAGGCCACATTTGCAAAATGTGAACATTTTTTTAAAGAAATCCCATTATTGTGCAAGACTGCTGTAAAACAAAATCCTGGCTTTTATAGTTGTGCAATTAAACTCCTTCCTTTATTGTCTGCAGCCACACCATCCTCTCTGTGTCAGCTCTGCCGACTATGTATCCGAAATTACATAGGAAGAGCTAGACTGCATCTTGTTCCACAACTCCAGTTGCCAACAATACTGAAGAATTTCTTACAGTACAGATAACGTAGTAATTAAGTGTTAGAAACTTAAATAGCAAGTACTTTTTCTTCTCTCTGTTTATTGTATGTTTTATCTAAAGAACTGCTGGGCGGAAAAAGAGCCTTTTGCATATTGCTTAAAAAAATTGTATCTTTGACATCTGGTGTTGGTAATGTAATAGTAATTGGAAGCCATTCAGCAACTAGTACCAAGGTGCTAATAAAGCTGAATTGAGTAAGTGTGCTGATAACTCTGGGACATGATTATATAGCTTTACCTTAATACTCAATAGCTTTAGTGCTGTTAATTCTGTGTTTATATTTTAAAAATCTCTTTGACACACCTGAACCACAAAGAGTTTCTTCATTATTATTTGTTAAATTTGTCCATTTGGAGTCAGTATTTTGTGGTTTTAAATTTCTGTTTTTCATGTATCTAAAAATACTTGGTGATATGTGCACTATATACATTGATAAAAATAAAATTATTGGATGTCCTTTTTTTTCTTTTTCTTTATATAGACGATTCATTAATGAAAACTTCCTTTATTCTTCCTCACTGTCTGTGCTGTGAAATGGAATTAAGCTGCTGTGACCATGATCTCTATTTTTTATAGAATCTCTGTTTATTGATACAATTAGTATCTTTAAAAATTCCAAAGGCCTCAATTAAGCCTTAATGCTGAGGTACTTTTCATCTCCTCTTGTAAAACAAAATCTTATGAGCTCTTTCCTTATCTTTTCATAACAATGCTGTATCATAGCTCATTGGCATATTAAATAATTATTTGCCTCAGGGAAAAGCATATTTTAATATGCAGTATATCTGTGAGGTTCCTGAAGCCATACTGTGGAGATGTGGATAATGAATCTTCAGTCTCAAGTTCAGGAGATGGATGCAAGGTTCCAGAAATACATCAGTTCTCTGTATCAGGAGGGTTATCACTCTTGAAAGGACATTATTTCTCTTGCTGTCTGGTTTATAAACAATTACCCAGCTCCAAAAATCATGCTGCAAAATCCCAGGATGCCCTAGCAGGCATTTCTGTGAACAGGTTGAAATTTTATTGTTCAACTCCAGCTAGAAAAGGAATGCTGACACCCCAAAGAGACATTAGAAAACCCCAAGGATTTCTGCCTTGCTCATGCTCTTGCATTTTGGTGATTGCCTGTCTTGTCAAAAAATGTGATCTGACTACACTAAAATGCAGCACTCCTCCTCTCAGTCTTCTCATTTGGTGTTCCTTTGAGAACAAATTACACTCTTAGTGACTTATACTCAATTCCTGCAAACCAAAGCATAAGGCACCTGGTAATTTGCCACTTGCCCTTGGTGATTCACCCTCTTCCATTCCTTTTCATTGACTCCTTTCAGTATTTTTGTTCCTACTGGAAAGATACTAAGTGAGGAACTAACTATAGAGGAAGCTTTCACAAAGAGGAATGCTTAGTCAGTTGCTAAATTATATCCGCCCTAATAAAAAATGCAGCTGCCCAGCACTTGCCCTTGTTAAATAATCTTAATTTTCTTCTGTTCCCTGCAAAAACTCTAGAGGTCTCTTCTGAAGTCCCTGTAAAGGAAAGTCAAATGGAAGTAAGAGGAGCTGTTTAGGGGTCCCTGACATACAGACTGTAATGGAGTTGGGTGCTTTTGGTTTCCATCAAAACCTAGCAGTTTGTGTTTTTATGTACTGCTAAACTTCTCTACATAAAATGAGATAATTTAGATCCTCCCCTTCAGGTGTGCACAGTCCTTTTCAAGTTTGACTCAGACAAAGAGTCAAGAAAAGCTCTCATGTTCTATAAGTAAGATCAGTTCTGAGCCAGTGTGGCTACTCTGCAAAACACCTGTTTGAAACACAAGATACTGTGAGAAGTTTTGCTAAAAGTCATATAAGAGTCAAAGCCATCTCATTGCAAATAAGGTGTGTCTGTGCTCTTGTGGCATTTGCAATATCTATTCCCACTGATCCTTGCCACCATCCAAAGAGCAAAGACCATTTCTGTAGTTTACAGGTATTTAGTAATGCTTTTCCTATAATTCTACAGAATGGTAGACTGGTCAGAAGAAACTGGCTTATGGTAATATTATGACTTGGATCTTGGATAAGATGCGGTTCTAAACCTAAACTTTTATCTTTGCTACCAAATAATTATGTGAAAATGCAAGTCATTTTGGCAAGCTAAGCCCAGTGGGATGGGACATTGATTCTGTTACTATGTAGCAGGGACAAACAAAAATAGGAAATGGATGTTGCTGCCCTGGCAGGTCTACGCACTGGAGCAGGTCTCAGGCAGATCAGAGCCTGCTAATGCCACATACCAAAAATACACAACAATGAAACACCTAACATTAGTATTTAGTAAAATCTCTTCCAGAAATGATCCTTTGTTTGGCCAGAAATGAAAGGAAACAGTTTTCTTACTGTTTTCATGCTGTGAAAGCCCTATTCTTAGTATGAAATAAACGCTAAGTAATTATTAAAATATTCGGAACCAGGAGCTGAAGCAAAAGAAAAAATAAAAACTTACCCAGGTCAGGGGACTGTTTAAGACTACAGCGCATCCAAGTTTGGAATAGCTCTTATTATATGAATTTTTATACCACAAAAACAGTATCATAAGATATTTTAATTTAAAAAAATAATTATAAAAATAGTGTAAGATGCCAATTCTGGAAAGAAATCCAACAGTGAAATCCTACAGGAGTACTAAAGAAGCACTCCTGAGACAACAGGAGGCGGGGGCTGAGGAAGCAGAGGGAAGGGGGGCTGCAGGGGGTGCTCAGCACTGTCCAGCTCAGCCTGGGTCTCTCTGTGGCCATGCCCGCGGGGCAGTGGCTCCAGGGCTGGGCCGGCACAGCAGCCCCACACAGGGTATAACAATGTGTAAGTTAAAGCCACAAGGTACAACAGCTGTATGCAAAATTTTCACTAAATCAGAAAGTGTACTTCATCATAGGCTGACTGATGTGCAAATGCATACTGGTCCTTGGCACTGCTGTTGTGAATCTGCTCCCTGCCCTGTGTCTTCTGTAATTTTTATCCAGAGCAAAGATGATCCGGGATTTCATTTCTTTCCTATGTAAACATGTAATTTCAAGTTTTTAAGAAAAACGTAATGCCTATTCTGAAAAAGGTTTCTAGACTCTTTGTCTTCTGTGTTAAGAATGGAGTTTCTTGCATTACTGCAATCTTAAATTGTAATTCTGGATTGAAATTATTTTCCCCGAAGAAGACGTCTACAACATGGATTTAAAGTGTCACATCTCATATCTCAGACTGCAGCTGCCAGTGAAGCTGTCTATGAAGCTTCTAAACATGTCAGTAATGTTGGACAGATTCTTTCAATATAACAATGGATTTGGTTTGGAGCGATAAAATGATGTTAAATTTAACTGAGCTTCAATAGTAATTGGAAAGCGCTAGCTGTATAGCTAGATATTTCCATTTGAATGAAGAAATGTAAGACCTTTACAGAAGAGTCAAACAATAATTTGAAGACAAAGTATTCTTTAATATTAAGGGAGAAATATCTGTATTTGACTTGCTGTGCCAGACAATGAAGTCACATATGAGCAAACAATCTGAAATTAATTATGAAAATGATGAATTCATAGTTTGACAGTTGCAACCACAGCTGTAGCAGTAGACACAATTACAACTTTTTCAGCGTATTCCCCTTACTCAACACATGGGGTACAAACAACTATAAAGAAAATGCATCCTCATGTTATTCACAATGACTGTTCCCTGATTCATCCCAAATATAAAAAACACCTTCTGACTTAATTTTTGTGTTTTAGCAATGAAAGAATTCCTAACCCTCACACTCTAAAGAGGGAGTAGATTTGCCCAAGATTCCATGTTAAGGCACAATTTATGTGCAACACATTGATGTAGTTATACTACACATTGTAAGTTATTTAAACAGTGAAGTATTACTAAAAATCCTTATGATACAGCAAAAGATTTTAAATATAGCAGAATGGCAGTTGAGTCAATCCTTCAGATTCCAATCACCAGTCATGGGGCTGCATGTTCTTAGCATTGTTGTGCACCTGTGCATTAACAGTAACATATACAGTGCTAAAAGACAGCTAGTCTTTCATTGGACAGAAGCAGATATCAGATACTGACTGATGGAAAATTATTTCAAAAACTACAAATTTTGACTTCTGAAACCAAATTCTTCTTTGCCAAGCTCCATGGAGTTGAAAAAAAAAAAAATCATTTTCCAAAGAATACCTGGAGAAAGTAAAATATTCTGTTCCAGCATTGAAGTACGTACAAACATGGGGGAGGGTTAGGTTACAAAACAGCTAAGCTTTGCCCCCTGCCTCCAATTTATTCTTACACCGGAAACCCTGTAATAACACTCTAGAACATTGCCAGAATGAAATTTTACCTTTTTAAAGGTGGTGGGGGGGGTGTGGGTGGGTGGAAACAACCTTGTATTTTTTTCTTTCTAGTCTCCATCCCACCTTTCTAGTATGGTGGCACTGTTACTTCTAGTTAAATGAGGGCATGTCTTACCTCTATATTGAGGATTGTCTACAGGCTCTCATAAATAGAGACCTGCTATTATTACCAATTTTACAACAGTTTCTATTGAAATAATTCTGCTAATTTTTAATTGCAACTTCTTTACATTTCATGTAATTATCAGGATTTTAAATGAATTTTAAAATTTATTTTAAAGCAGCAGCAAAAAATGTACCAACAAATAAAGTAGATTTCTGCTTATGTGCCACCAATTACACTAATAAAGAATATCGTAACCAAGGCATATTTTCTACAGGTAATTCTGATTATAAGAATTATTAATAAAAAGAAGTATATTTTCCTTATAATTAAATTCCAAACTATACACAGCTTTAAAGTTTAAATATTCTTAGTGTTCTATTGCCATAACTGTTTTTCCATTTGAGCACAGATTTAGTAAATAAAAATATATATGCACAGGTATTTACTTCTGGTTTGTCATTCTATATGCATGTTTATAACTAATACAAAATGTAAAAAGAAAACAAGTATTTTAAATATACATAGCACAGTTAAATAATTGCAATAAATTTGCTGTTTGTTTCTTACAAACCCTTTGTTTAAAAAAAAAAAAAAACCCAAACAGTTTTATAAATACATTTTAGCCTCCAGTGAAAATCTAAGGGGGACAGTTGCCAAAGATGATCCTATTAGAAAATAAAATTTTGTAATGTAGATATTCAAAACTCTCTAATCAAAATGTAAGTAAACTTCTATTTGTACTGCTAATATAGAACAATAACAAATGGATGAAAAAAATAATCTACTCTTTAAATTTTACTTCTACTATAGAACCCTGTGTGTACAAATTAGTTAAAATTAAAAACAGGGACACGATGTGTGAAACAGCCACAGTATTCTAGTCATTCTAAAAACAGGCTGCAGTAGGTATCAATAAAGTGATTCTATTATTATGTATTTGTAAGTGCATTTATGGATTTCACAGTTTGTTATCAATATTTTGATAATGTGCAGACAGTTGCTTACTCCCTTTACAAGGTGTCCATTCACACAGAGTCGACTGAAATTCATCTGTATTGTCTGACAAAACTGTTCTTACTGGAAAAGAAAAGACATGGCTGTATATGAAGTTCGGACTTTTTCTTTGGATTTATCAAATAACTTTTTTCTTTGGATTTTCAACAAACTTTTGTATAGAAATCCTTTTCTTGCTCTCATTTTACAATTTTCAAAGTTCAAGTACTTGCCCTTCAGGAGGAATCAACTACCACTTTCTGTCCTTTGATCAAGGTTAAATCAGTATTAACCCCCAGAGTGTTATTTTAAGCACTATAAAGTACAGAGGAAAAACCTCTTCAAAATGGGTTAAGTCGTATTCCTGTTCCAAGTGGTGAAAAAGGATTGACTTTGGCCCACATCAAAGCATCATTCAGTGAAATAGCAGATTTTCCATCTTCAAGGAAGAACACTGGACCCTGTACATCAAAATTGTTTGGAGAGGGAAAGAAAAAGAAAGTACACAGGTATTGCGTAAAAGCCACCACAGCAGAAAGCACATTTTATCTGAGAAGAACATGAGAGTCTTATTTACAACTAACCCTCATGCAAAAATTGTACCCCACCAACTTACAACTTTGATAACAGTTACACATTATAAATTGAGTGAATTTGCTATGTTCCCAAACCTGGCTACCTAACATTTAATTGTATTTAAATTTTTCATTTGATTTTTCATAATATATGTTATTATTATTTTATATATGCCTTTCAATTATTCCAGAGTTAAATTTAGCCTGAATTAGAAACTGTGGTAACAAGCTTTCTTCCTTTAGAATACTGTCCATATGTCATGGTTTCTGTCATTATCTGTGCTGATCTGTGCTTTTTCCTATCTGCAAAAAAACCCAATATAATGCCTCCAGGAATTGTTTGAAAACATGGAGTCTACAGAATAATTTCAAATGCTCACTACGAAAAGGAAAAAAATACTCATTTATCTAATGGAAGAAGAGCTATTTGGCAATTTATTCATTTGACAAAATCTGGTCTCAAAGCTACAATTCAATTTAAGCGGTTTCTTAAAGGGTTGAGCTCTCCAAACTTGCTACTTAAAACTTGTAAACCCAATGCAATTAGGCTGCTATACACCTTAGTATTAACTAAGTGATTTGTGAGCTGATCTGCATGCCTGAAGCAATGACTCCTAATGTACACTAATCTGGAAATACGGATATTGTAGATGACAAACTGGTAACACCGTATTTGCTATTCTTGTTGAACGGGTTATAACAATGGCAGCTTTACGTGGCTGTTAGCAAATGTTGAGAGCATAGCCATAGCCAGAGACCACTGATCTAATGTGAAAGTGATGACAGCAAGTTTTTTTTAGATTGATGGAGTACAGCTGTAAATTTTGTTTACCACAAAAACCACACTAGTATTTTGCGATCTCCAATTTCTAACACAAAACTATCCTTCTTAGTCCTGGAACCACCCTGTTACTCTTTGGGCTGGCATTATGCACTGGACAGAGGAAACAGTATCATCTAAGAGAGTAAATTCACTGAGGCACTGCCTGGAGACAGGAGTAGCGTTTTCAAAATCTGTCAATTTTTACTTTATTGAAATAAACAGATGTTATATGGACTACTGTGTTTTGATCATAAAGCTCCATATGAGTGATGAATAAATACGTTTGAATATTTAGTCTGCTAATATCTGGCTTTAATTAGTCATGAACTGCAAGTTTTATAGTATGTATTTCCATAGTGATAAATACCAACACCAGAAAAATGTTAGTATGTGGTTGAAGATTAATAATTCCTTGGCTTCTATTCAAGCTGCAGTGAGGTAGTAGGCAATAATTTACATACACTTCAGGCAGAACAGCTGGCAAAGGAAATCTATCTTTCAAATGGAAATTAAAATGTTTTGGATTTGGGAAATGACAATTATTTGATTGGACAATTCTTTATACAGCCTTTCTTATATAGCAGATGTCAATGTCTGTCATCTTTAGCTGTGCTACTGTGAGAACAGGGCAAACATTTTTCCTCCTAAATGATAGATGGGACCTTAAATTTATGGCAGCCTCACAACTAGTCAATGCTATCACCAAGAAAGAATACTTCAGCTCTCTGAAGCCATACCTGTATCTTTAGCCCTGTCAAACAAGAGATATGAACATCTGAATGACTAGGGAGATTTGATCCAGTGACACAGTCTGGCCCAACCATTCCTTTCAGAGGCTCCTCCTGAATTCGTGACACAAGCACTGAATACACCGCTCTCTGTGATTCAGATGGTGGGGTGCATGGCAATTCATCGCCAGGTCTAAGAACACAAAAGATATTTAGTTTTCAACTATACTTCTTTATTTGTTTTAGAAATTAAGAGCCACAGTGCACTTTTTTTTTTTCCCCCCCAGTCATATTCACATTTTACAAAGGAAATAAATTTACAATTAAACAGTTAAATACTACCAGTCTCACTCATGGTAATTTTATATTTTTCCACCTACTTGTTTAATTGTGTGCAAGCTCTCCATGCATCTAGTTCCTCGGAAAGCTGTTCAATTTTCAAAGGTACAGATACTTCCCGTCTTTTTAAAAGCTGACTGAAAAGAAATACAAGTAATTAAACTCCAAATTAATTCTAACAATAAGTATTTTCTTAGAAGCAAAACAAGATATGGAAATAACTTGACGGAAATAAATTGATCCTTCACAATAATCACTATATTAAAACTTAGAAATACTAATACTAGATATAAAAATATACCTTTTCATTTAAATCTTATTTTAATTATCCCTATTTACACCTTATTTAATTAGCTCTATTTTTTTTTAATTTGAGGCCATTCTATATTTTAAGGCTAGATGTGTTCTTATTTCTTAATAATGGCATCTTTACTAAAATTAAGGACCTATTTTGCCTATATATAGTAGATACGGTAAAAATACAGTTGGAGAAATATGGTTCAACACATGCTCTGGGACAGTCTGGTTTTACTTGTGGAAAGCAGTTTCAGAACCCTTGCAGCAGACACATTTTTTATTTATCAAAATATAAAATAAGGGACAGTTACCACCTGACCTAATTCAGCCACCTTTTATTTGTGTTGAGATGCCCTAAAAAGTCCAGCTTGTATGTAAACATGTAAGTGTCCAGTTTAAAATGGGCTGGAATCTAAAAATCTATGAATCCTGAAGATATTGGGCAATCCAAGAATAAAATTTAGAGCTGTATTGTTCTTTGTTTTTTTATATCCCAGTGTCATGGTTTTGCTTTGTGCTGCTACAAGGTTAAAAATTGTTCCTTTTTTCCCTTGCCTGGTTTTGGGGGAGGAG
>JAWWES010000133.1:37580509-37607452 GCA_035583135.1 Lophotriccus pileatus | reverse complement strand
GGACATAGTTGAGGGCTTGACACTAGTTTTCTATTTCCTCACAAAGAAATACAAGCTATCTTGTGGCTCCTGCTGGCATAAAACAACATTCAGCTGCTGGGATGCAGGAGCTGCCCCAGTACTTGTTTACTATTTTCTGTAAAGTGAAGGCATGGACCAGGAAAAAAAAAACAGCTCCAAGGCTTGACTGCCACAACCTGGTTTATTTTCTTAATAAATCTTAAAATAGACACATATGGCATAACTAAATATGCACAAAAGCTTGCAGCACAAAGTCATCAAGGTGATCTTTCTTAAAAATAGATTTTAAGCACTTCCATTCATCTGGCCCTTGAATCAATTCTTCAGTAGATGTAGGACAACAGTTCAACACTGAGTGAGGTCTAGAAGAGAGGGAGAATTTAAAAGCTTAAAAAAAAAAAAAAATCATTAAACCTTTGACCTGAAGGAGCTTTTCTAAGAATAACAGGATTACAAGTTTAGAAGTCCAGGTATTTCTGGTAAAAAGCATGAAATCCTACTAGAAAAAAAAAGGCAACACAAAAACCTCCCACAAAAAAGTATTCTTTCTTTCTGTCCCTTAAAGCTCTTAATTTTCTCTTCATGATTTAGCACAATATCTCATTTTCTGGACTCAAAAGCACTGAGTATAGCCGATAAAAAAAGCTTTTGGTCTTGGAAAATTTTAATACTCCTATAACAGTTTTACTCTAAAATCAACACAGGATATCATGATTTATAACTTCTGTGAAAGAAGGAATTCCATAAAATATATTTTAATAAAATATAAAATATCCAGGTTTAAAATTGAGGAAGATTGTTTCAGCATTTCTAAATCATACACTTCAATCTAGCTAGAAATCATAACAAATACTTTGGATGAACTAGATCTTTGTAGATCAGCATATTGACTTAAATTACAGTAGTGCGTGACACAACCTGTAGTTCCAGGTAATTTTTGTCCTTGTTCTACTCCAAGTTCAGATCCTACGCAGCTAAACAGTCACAGGGATACAGTAGTTTATATTTTTAACTCAATTGCATTGAGAGGCTGCAGCAATTTACAGGAAATATTACTATGCTATGGAGCAAAGGAAACAGATGGATACCAGGGCATGGGTCATCCAGATCTACAGCTGCCAGAATGTAACACTGCAGTTTGGGCACAAACCCTTGGGCAGTTCAAACCTTACCAGTAATAAGGGTCCTTTTGGATCCTTTTGGAAAACTAAAATTAAAAACTACAACACAGTTTGATGAAACACGTATTTTCATTTTATTCAATAGCAAATTGTTGTCAAATTTAACCTTTCCTAAAGAAAATTAAATTATCCCACTAATTTCACTTTGGAAAAAACTGGTGTTCACAATGACAAACGATTAAGTCATGGACATTTTTACATACAGAATTGTTAAGAAACAGAACTGATTTCTACACATTTTCTATGGTCCCTTAAAAAAGAGAGAAAAAAATGGTAGAGAAGAAAGAAATTTCAGTTTTGGAGATTGAGTTCATAACAGAAAGTCATGCACACTGACAACATACTTAGCTTTGCAGAATACTTACTGAAAAACATTCTGAAAACCACCTTAGTTTTTTTCCTCGAGGATTTCCTGACAATTTTTCCAATTCCTGTTTAATATCCCTGGAAACTTTACCACACAGCAAAGGAGGAGCGCCAGATTCCACAGCACGATCTAACACAGAAAAAGATTTACACATGAAAATTAAAAAAATAATAAACAATGAAAGAAAAAGAATAGTGATATAAAGAAAATTAGAACAACAGTATATACAGTTTGCTTACCTGTATTGCCGATAATATCATCCCAACATCTATCTGCTAAGATATTTATTGGTAGAGGGTTTATAAGAGGTGTCAATGACCAGAGTCTCACAGTGGAATCACGAGAGCAGGATGCCATAGTAAATGGACGACTAGGATGACATGTCAATCCTAGTAGAGAGGGCATTTAAAAATGTTGTCAAAAAAGTTTATCTAACAACCTATTTGATTAAATTATTTTATAAATTTTAAAATATATCAGAATGCATTTAAATACAGAAATAAAACCAAATTAAAAAATATTACCATATACATCTGCACCATGATCATAAACTGTGTCCAAACATGTTCCATCTCTTGTGTCCCAGACTCGAATTGTATAGTCCCAACTGCCAGATATTAGAAGGTAAGGAATTTCAGGATTCCACATCAGCCCCCGTACTGGAGCTGTATGTCCACTAAGAACATTTATACAAGCATCCTGTGTGTAATCCCATATTCGAACAGTACTGAAACAGCATAAAAAACACCAATATCCATTAAATCACCTATAAAAATATCATTATCTTTCTACTTCAGCAATATTCTAAGTGTCAAATTTATCAGAATTTTTATTTGCAACATGTTTATAGAAGCTGAAATAGGAGAGGTTGGACCCACTGCCCTTCAAGTTTACGATGGCATACAAAGTACACCAAAGAACATTCACCAGGGTAAGAAACTATTCCATCGGCCACATAGTCTTTCAAAAGCTGACAGCCACCCCTAACTTACATGTCAGTGAGAGCAAAGAAGTTGCCTATATGTCTGAACATGCAGTAAATATTTCTGTTAGGACTCTCAAGAGGGGAAAAAAGATAAAGAAAAACAATGCAAAACTGTAAAATTTATCTTTCCTATGGCTTCAACAGCCCTCTAACAGACCCAAGAAATTACAGATCTGTTAGTCTAAGCTCAGTTTCTGGAAAAAATTGTGAAGATTATACTGGGTACACTTAAGGCATTTAAAGAATAACACAATCATCAGGCATAGGCACAGTCAACATGGGTTCAAAAAGGAAAAGTCCTGATTAACTAATCTGATACCCTTCTATGACAAGGTCACCTACCCAGTGGATGAAGTGAAGGCACTGGATGTAGTTTCTCTCATGTTTAGTAAGAGTTCAGATACTGTACCTGGCAGCATCCTTCTGGACAAGTTCTCCAGTGGTGGGATAAGCAGTTTCATGGTGCACTGGGTGAAGGACTGGCTGAACATCACAGCTCAAAGAATTGTCATGAATGGGGCTACATCTGGCTAGCAACTGGTCACCAGCAGTGCTCCTCAAGGTTCAATTCTAGGGCTGCTCCTGTTCAATGTATTTTGCTATCAAAAAGTTTGCTGTGAAGTTGTTTTCTGTCATGAATCACTACTCTGTGAACTAATGGATTTTTCTTCAAGCATAAACCTCCAATGCAGAAAGCAATAGAAGCCAATACTCCAAACTTGAGATCCTTTATAAAAATACCATGTATAGTCTGCAGGGAAGTGGCTCAGAATCACAGAAAATCCTTCCTCTCACTTACCGAGGACTGCTGTGCTCTCCTTCCAAAAAGATGTCATCAAACCAACAAAACAGAAGTATCTAGCACTCATTAAAAATCTCTGCAGATTATACTTAAATATATTTTTGAAAAAAATCAATCACTGTGATGTCCTCCTTGTATTATTCCTCAGAGTAACGGTATCAGTCACTGACCCTACCCTTGGGAAAGCATTTGGAAAAGTTGCACCATCACAGCAGCTGTGACAACTTAAGATAATGATCCTGCTGCCCAAATACTAGCTAAAGCTAACAGCAAAACTACAGCATGAATTTGAACACGGCAGAGATTTAGATTATTATGTATTCACAAAGTTTTTGAAGGTGCCAACACCAGTACAAGTAAATATTTTGAGTTTCTCTAATAGTTCTGCTTGAGGTTTTAAGTTTTCTGTAAGTTCAGAAACACACACCTGTCATCAGAGCCACTGCAGAGGATTCCTTCTCTCAGAGGAGACCACCGTACATGAAACACCTTTGCAGTATGCCCTGTAAAAACTTTCAGTGGCTGATCAGAGCTGGTTGCCAAGTAGTAAACACGAACATTTTTATCCTCACAACCAGTAGCTATCATATCTCTGCAAAATATAAACAGTAAAGTCCTTGATCAGAGATGATCAATGCTTTTTTAATTTAAAAATACATATGATGTGTACTTTGCAATTTACTTCCAAAGAATTTGCATTTTTTCTTCTCCTTTGCCTCTTCAAGAGACAAAGTAAGTATTGATAATCCCATTAAATATAATAAATCAGACAAAAAGTTCTTACGACATTACTAGGAATTATCTGCAAAATTAATATATATCAGTGCATTTAGTTGCCTGCATTTTCAGCTTAGCAGTCATTACAAGGAAGCCAATATAAATCCCTTTTTTCTGGTATTGAATGCTTTTTCCCCCCCATTGTATATTCAGCTAGAGAATTTTTTTTCTCTCATCAATATGAAAAGATCTTCCTTTGAAAGTTAAGAAAGTTCATGGATGTCAATGAAATACACTACTGGGAATATGGAGCTGCTACAGGCATATCCTATTGTGGAACAGACAATTTTAGTGGTGAAAATCACATTCTAATAACTTTGTGATACTTTACTGGTAATCAATTTAAATAGCAAATATTGTCAATTCTTTGCTTGCTTTTTACTTACTTGTTGTTTTGACTCCAATCACAGCCGAACACTGCAGCTGGATGTTTATACTTGTGAAGAACATTGCCGTCAATGGTTCGAATAATACTGAAATCAATTATAATACAATATAATAAGGAAAAAAACATTCTAAGTAGGCTATCCAAAATTAAGTTTTATTCTGTGCGAATAAGCCAGATAGCAAAAAGATATGCAGAAAGAATATGAGCAATAACCATAAACAATATCAGCCCCTCAATTACAAGGCTAACTATGTATTTCCCAAGAAAACATTTAACTAGACTTCAGTGTCCATGTTCCCTCAGACGGCTTATAAAGATATCCACTGTAGTACCTCCTTAAAAAAGATCCTCATAGCCCAAAATTAAAGATATAACTACATCTTTGAGGTACAGATAGATCTTTAGGAATTAAAAAAAAAAAAAAAAAAAAAAAAAAAAGTTAATTGCTTTCTAAAATTTATGCCCATTATGTTTGAGCTGGAATGACACAGGTAGCAGAGGAAACAAATGAAGAAAGATTTTAAAAATGTACTAAAACATAATATATGCAAAATTGGTCTCAATGGACATTCACATGTTTTTAGAAATAAGGTATTATACTCCCGTAATAGTACAATTGTAATTATTTTGGATAGCTTTTGGAAAGTGTTCTCTACAGACAAGAAGGATAGGATATTCTTGGCTAAATAAAATAAAAATTCAGTTTCACTATCAGAGTGCCTTAAACACTATTCCTTTTGCAAAAGTTTATTTTTTCTTAAAATCACAAAGAACATACCCTAAGAAGTACAGAAGACTAATATAATTCAAGTTTCTTCCAGTAAGAAAAGTTTTAACATTAATCACGGATAGTACTGTCAAAATGTATGGACTTGAGAAGTGCATTTAGCAATTTTTTTTTCTTCCAATAACACTCACCAAAATCCATCACTGCTGCAGGTTGCTATTCTTTTGGAATCTTTATGACTCCAGGCAATGCAGAAGATTCCATTCTTTCCATGCTTCAAAAAATGCAAAATACCTATCAATAAGAAATAATTCACCCCTTTTTCTCTCATCTATTGATTCTTATTTTATTTTATTCTACTATGGGCTTCAGCCCTTTTCTCCCAGTAAAGTATACTGTACAAAACCCCACTATAGTAAGTACCCAATAAATCTGGGATTTTTGAAAACTCAAGTCCAAAAAATTTGGACTACAGAGATGGGCAGTAAAACTGCTGTACTCTCCAGGATCCAAGTGGCAAAACTGGGTCAAGCTGAAGAATAAGCAATCCATAACTCTGTAAACTTGAAGCTTAAATAAAGAACACTATGGGCAATCAAGAGGGACCTCTGGGCCTTTGGACAACTGGAAAAGGGATCTGAAGCACAAGTTGTGTTCTCTTCTGTCCTGCCAGTTGCAGGGAATGATGGGAAAAGAAACAGGAAAATCATGCCAGATGAACATCTGCTTTGAGACTTGTGTTACCAGCAGAATTTTGGGGTTTTTGATCGTGGGTCAGTTTATACAACACCAAGCCTGCTGGCAACAAACTGGGTCCACCTGTCTCAAAGGGGAAGAAAGATCTTAGCTCAGGAGTTAGCAGGGCTCTTTGAGAGAGCTTTAAACTAGATGGGAAAGAGGACAGGTACAGGCTTGCCAAAAAGAAGGTGTAGGGAAGGGGAGAACAATAGCAATCACCCTAGTATAAGGAGGCCCAAGAGGAAATACCTGGAGCAAGTACAAGCAGCCAAAGACATAACCACTTGACAGGACTATGGGATGTCCCTTTGCACCCCCCAGGGATACTGACACAATCAAATACTTCTATAAAGTGCCTGTCCACTGCTGCACAAAGTAGGGGGAACAAACAGGCTGAACTAAAGATCTGTGGGCAGTCACCGCCCTTTGACCTCACAGAAATTACGGAGACATAGGGGGATAGCTCACATGACTGGAATGTTGTCATGAAGGGCTACACAATATTTTGGAAACACAGACCAGGAATGCACAGTGGTGGAATTGCCCCTTGTGTGAAACAACATTTGGAATGTATCAAGCTCCATCTTGGGGTCGATGCTGTGCAAGTCAAGAGCTTATGAATTACGACAAAAGAGAGACTAATAAGGGTGACACTGTTGTGTGTGCTTGCTACAGGCCACCTGATCAGGAGAAGGAAGCAGACAAAGCCTTCTACAGGCAGCTAGAAGTAGTCTCAAACTTATCATATGGGGGACTTCAACTAACCTGACATCTGCTGGAGAAGCAACACAGCAAAGCACAAAAAGTCTGGGAGGTTCCTGAAGTGTTGATGGTGACCCTCTGTCACAAGTAGTGGAAGATCCCACAAAGAATGGTGTGCTAATACAAACAAACAGGAAAGGCCTTGAAGGGCATGTGAAGGCTGAGGGCAGCTTTGGCTAGAGTGACCACGAGATTGCGGAGTTCACTATTAGGCAAGGAAGAAGCAGGGCAGTAAGTAAGATACAGCCATGGACTTCAGGAGAGCTAACTATAGCCTCTTCAGGGATTTTCTTGGAAAAATCCCATGGGAACAGGCCCTGCAGGAAAGAGGGGTCCAAGAGATCTGATTGATATTCAAGGATCTGGTTGATATTCAAGGATCACTTCCTCCAGACTCAAAAACAATGCATTCCAATGAGCAAAAAATTGGGTAAAGGGGGCAAGAGACCTGCATGGATGAATAAATAATTCCTGTCATTACTCAAGCATAAGCAGGAAATACATGGGAGATGGAAGCAGGGTCAGTCCACTTGGAATGAATATAGAGGTTTTCAGAGTAAGTAAGAAATGAGATAAGGAAGGCCAAGGCCTGTCTGGAACTAAATCTGACCAAGGATGTCAAGGAAAACAACGAGGCCTTCTTCAAATAACAAACAAATAAATAAAGGAAATCAAAGGATAATGTAGGCCCATTACTCAGTGGAGGGGGGAACCTGGTAACAGAGGATGCAGAGAAGGCAGAGATATTGAATACCTTGATCGCATCGGCCTTCACTGACAAGACCAGCCCTTGGGAATCTCTGACTCAAGAGATCACCATAAAAGAATGTTGCAAGGAAGACTTCCCCTTGGTCTAGGAGAACTGGGTTAGAGAACACCTAGACTAACTTGACATACAGAAGTCCAGCTACTCTGACAGGATTCATCTGCAAGGCCTGAGAGAGCTGGTGGACACCACAGTGAGGCCGCTCATGATCATTTTTGAAAAGTTGTGGCTACCAGGAGAGGTGCTAGCAGAGGACTGGAAGAAAGGAAATGTCACCCTGCTCTTCAAAAAAGAAAAGAAGGAAGTTCCAGGGAAATATCAGCCAGTAAACCTCACCTCAATCCCTGGAAAGGTGATGGAGTGTCTCATTCTGTAAGCCACCTCTATCCACATGGATGACAAGAAAGTGATCAGGAGAAATCAGCACGGATTCACTAAAGGTAAATCTTGCTTTAACAACCTGGATGGATGAGGAGAGAGCAGTGCATGTTGTCTACCTTGACTTCAGCAAGGTTTTCGACACTGTCTCACAATATTCTCAAAAGCAAACTCAACAAGTGTGGTCTGGAAGAGTAGACAGTGAGGTGGGTTGAGAACTGGCTAAACAGCAGATTTCAGAGGGTTGTAATCAGTGGCACAGGGTCTACTTGTAGGCCTGTCACTAGTGGTGTCCCCCAAGTTTTAATAATGGGCCCAGTATTATTTAACTTATTTATCAATGACTTGGATGAAGGGGCAGATGCCTCCTCGCAAGTTCACTGATGCTGCAAAGCTGGGAGGAGTGGCTGATACCCCAGAGTGCTGTGCAGCCCTTCAGAGGGACCTCAGTAGGCTGGAGAGATGGGCAGAGAAGAACCTACTGAAGTTCAACGAGGGCAAAGCAGAGTCCTGCACCTGGGGAAGAATAACTCCAGGCACCAATATCAGCTGGGGGCTGACCTGCTGGAAAGCAGAGAAGGACCTGGGGATCCTGCTGGATAACAAGTTATCCATGAGCCAGGAATGTGCCCTTGTGATCAGGAAGGCCAGTGGTATCCTGGGGTGCATTAGGAAGAGCATTGCCAGCAGGTTGAAAGAGGTGATCCTGCCCTTCTAGTTAGCCCTAGTGAGGCCACATCTGGAGTGCTGTGTCCAGTTCTGAACTTCTCAGTACAAGAAAGTCATGGAGCACCTGGAGCAGGTCCAGGGGAGGGCAACAAAGATGATTAAGGGACCAGAGCATCTCTGTTATGAGAAAAGTCTGAGAGATCTGGGCCTGTTCAGCCTTGAGAAGACATGACTGAGAGGGGACCACATCAATATATACAAATACCTGAACTCAGTGTGTCAAAAGGATGAAGCCAGGCTCTTCTAAGTGATGCTAAGTGATAGGACAAAAGGCAATAGGCAAAAAATGATGCACAGGAAGTTCCACCTGAATATGAGGAAGAATTTTCCTGTGCGGGTAACCAAGCACTGGAACAGACTGCCCAGAGAGGTTGTGAAGTCTCCCTCACTGGACATATTCTAGAAGCATCTGGACACAACCTGTGCAATGTGCTCCAGGATGACCCTACTTGAGCAGAGAGGTTGGACCAGATGACACACTATGGTCCTTTTTCCAATCTTACTCATTCTATGATTCTGAATAAGGTTAGTTACTTATTGGAATAATGAAGTGAGCGAGCCTGAAAAATTGTGGTGTGCGAAAACTTAAATGGGACATGTATCAGGATCAGTGCTACAAAAAAAATGCTTAGTAGCACAAATGCAAATGTCAGTGTTAGAATCCCAGAACTCCTGAATGTATTTGTTTTTTGCTCATGCCTCTCCCCCCACCTCTATCTCTCTTTCTAAAGAGCCTCCCTTGTACATTGATGCAGATATCACAATTAATTATGTCTGTATAATCTGAAGATTACAGCTATATACTAAGAATACATAAAAGAGTGTAGATTACTACAACATAGTATTACAACAGCTCCTTTCTGCCAATAAAAATTATGCTACTGCTTCAGGATTTAAAAATGCCTGGATAATTTCAGGTAATACAAGGCAAGATTCTAAATGAGCCATACCGTTTAGTGTGACGCAAAGTGGAGTTTTATTGATCTAGACTTCAGGGACTGAAAGCCTTATGTTTGAAAATACAGAACACAATTTTCATTTTGATGTCGAATCTATATCTCCATATACAATTACACATTTAAGAAGGAATCAGCATTGCTTTTGCTGTGTATCCCTACAGGACCAATTTTAAGATAATGGAGACTATCTGGTGCTTCATCATTCTCATGTCACAAATTCAGTCTGAGGAAATAAAAATATTTCTGCTGCACAGGTAAACTGGCACCCACATAATTCTACAGATTTTGATACTCTATCACCTTTTAAAAACATATGAACTTTGACCCATCTATTTATTGACACTAGAGGAAATAGATTTCATATAGACAAAAAGAATAATCGCATCTTACCTCACTGAATCTGGTTATCATTTTGCCTTTTCGAACATCCCAGATGAAGGCACCATTTCTGGATGTTGCCCCTGCTATGCAGTTCAGATCTCCTTTAAAGAGAAATATTTGTAAAGTGTCATGATAATTATAAGATCACAATATTGTTTCTGTTTATACTTTAAATTGAAGAAATGTAATATAAACAGGAGACATCAATGGCACATAAATATGAGTTCTCCATAGTTTAACCTGCCAGTTTAAGACCAGCATTTGCTATTAAGTCACAAACATTAATTTCAGAAAAAGCCTGACCTGTTTTTCTACATTCCTGTTTCGAGGAAAGGCAAAAGAAAGATTGTATTGCTGAAAAAGCAGTCTTAATGCCTGTTGAAAGTCTTGCCCTTAAGGACATAGTGACCATGACTCATATTGCATATGACTCAAACTAGAAAAGAGATACAATCTCAATATTTCAGCCTTAAAGTTGTAGCAACTAGAACATTTTCCTTTAAAGGAAGATGTACTTCCCTGTGTACTAAGACAAATCAAAAATGTGACAGAACATCTAACAGTAGTTTGTTTCCTTAATCTTGCACCACTGCAGCACCCAAGCACATAAGAACGTACCTGAATCTGTAACCACACTCTACAGGGTGGAAAATCTGAATATGTAACTCCACGGCAAGAACCTGAAAATTGAATTCAGGCCTAATCTAAAAGCCACCAAATTCTCCTCACCACAATGACTCTCTATCCCAGTATAGCTATGCTTTTCATAAATGTCACATTTATAGGAAAATTGTGACTGTTATTTTATTCCAAGCTTCAGAGGCAGAAAAGACAATCTATGCAGCAGTATAGCATAGTAAATAGATTCCCCTTTTCATGCTTCTACACAGGTAGAGGAATGATAAAAGGGGGAAAAAAAAAAAAAAAAAAGAGTAATCACTTTTTCCAAAGACCTTCTGAGACCAAATAAAAATGTTGCCATGTACTAGATTATACATTAGGGATAAAGTACAAGGCAGAGAGGAAATGTCTAGGAGCAAGGGATGTGAAAGAAGCAGCAAAAGTTCTGGCCAGGAGGGACACGAGCTTTTGTACAGGATGGTAAGGAATGAAGTCAAAGCCCATGCTTCCAATTAGCTTAAATGTACCCTCTGTGGGGGTTTTTTTGGTGGTTGTTGTTGTTTTGTTGTTGTTGTTTTTTGTTCTGTTTTGTTTTAAATTTTGTTTCTGTTTGTTTTGGTTTTTTAAGAAAACCAGCCCCCTGCAGTGAACAAACTATTCCCTCAGTTTGAGATGCTACTACAAACTGAATTTAAACTTCAAAACAAAATAACCAAAAGTAAATAATGTATTTTATACTGCCATAATTTCCATATAGCAAGACAAATTATCTCTAAGACACTCCCTGAAATGAAAGAAGCCCAAATTCATTCCACATATGCAGACTACATTAATCTTCCCATTACAATTTTTTTTTTTCCCATCAGGTATTATTTCTTGGAGTTTAAAAGCACAGGAGAGAACAGCAGTCAGATGAATTACTTAGACTTTTTAAAAAAATATATCTTCTGTCCAAAGAAATAAAACACAAGAAAGTCAACCTATCATCAACTATTGACATTAATAACTATAAGTAGTATATTCCCACCCGGAAGAGCATTGCAGAACAGTTCTGAAAAGAAAATTTCACACTGAATTCAGTATTTCTCTAAGAAAAAATAGACCATTTGCAGAAAAGGCATTTCCTATTCTAATGAGGTAAAAGCAGAGCTCTTCAGTGATTAGAATCCTACACAAAGAAGGAAGAGAAATAACTAAATATGTATGTTCCACTTTTTAGCACAAAATGTAATATGAACTTTAAGTAGCTGCTTCCCATGCAAAGAAAGTCTTTTCGTTGTTTGTGTTGATGCAATGTTAGAAAGGTTCTAGAGATTTTCCTTCCTCCATTCTGACTGAGAAATACTGGGATCATTACTCATAAGCTAAAGCCTCAGCAAGGGCTGAAGCACTGAATTCTACTGGTTTCACATATTTAGTTTTGTTTAAACCTTGTAAGATACTCTTCTATCTAAAACTAATACTTTTATATGAGAAATTCTACAGTCAATGCTAATTCAAAGAACATTTAGACATAAAGCAAAATATTCTTACCTGGAGCCCAAGAAATGGAATAAATAACCCCCTCATTACCAGGAGATGTATAAACCGCTGATAAAGTATTAATGTCCCAAACTTTTATTGTGCCATCAAATGAAGCTGTAGCAAGAAGATCAGGGTTATCAGGTTTGAATTTGCAATCAAAGATGGTCTCAACATGTCCCTTAAATGAAACAAATATTTAATCCATTTTTATTTCATTTGATTTTTCAATAAGACCAACTCTAGATCAAACTCTAAAATACTCTGTATTTCATTGACCTGTCAGGTCAATTAAGAGTTCCAAAAAACCTTTATATTATGGCTCATTAGTCAAAATTAAAAGGCATAAAATAGCTTAGACTATAACAGTACTCTCTTTCAGAGATCATTATTAAAGACAGAAAAATTATTTCCTGAAACAACAGGTCACACAATGCCAGGAACTTGTTATTAATTTCTGTTAGAACTCAGCTGCTAAAAACCAGAGTTTTAAAAGAAAAAAAAGGTAAAAAAAGAAAAAAAAGTTAATTTTTAAAAACTGAATTAATGTTGCCCTTCTGTTATAAACTATGTGACTGAAAAGCTCCGTATGTTAAACATGTTCTACAAGTTTTCTAGTACCCCACTGAGTTTTCTGTGTTTCTAGATACAGTCTATGGTCTATTGCAGTTTAAATTTCAATCCATTAGCAACTCCACATGTCAGTTGCTTGTTTTCTAAGACATGCACTTGTAGAATTTAAGTTGGCAAATATATGAAACATGGTTAATATGTAAGAATTTTTTTTTAAGCCTCAGTTGCTTTACAGGATCAATCCCAATAAAAATGGAAAAAGAACACCAATGAACAGCCTCTATTAAAACACGCACAGGAGTACAGCTGAAATTTATTTGGTTTTTTTCCCAATGAAAAGGGAACTTGGAAAGAGGAAAAGAGACAAATCCTTAAGAACAACTAAGCGCCCTGGGAAGAAGAGGGTCATTTAACATGTGATAAACCCAGTTCTGAATTTCAGCTTCAACAAAAATTTAATAATTCAGTCTTTGTAATTTTAAACTGAGTAAACTCACCAAATATCCCTCTGATTTGATTAGAATTCTTTTTCTGAATTATAGAAAACTCTACAGCCCTTCTGAGGAGGCCATCAAATTAAAATTTTAGTTTAAAAAACCCAAACAAACAAAAACCCCCACAAGTCCCTAAATCTTTATTTCTGGATGAAAACAAACTACCAGAATACTTCCAACAGGGTTCTTTCCTTAGCAATAAAAAATTACTTTCAACTTCAGAACTGTTTTTGTTTCCTAGAAATTGAGAGTCTTTTTGATAGAAACTGCTGTGAAGACTTCATTCCATATTTTTTTCCTGTTAGAAGAAAGTGTGTAAGCCAAATAAACTCAAACTTTCAAAGAGAGATGAACCATACCAAATCTCTAAGGAAATCCCACTTTTTGGCTCCCATGTCGTAAAGCCCAACTCCACCATCCATAAAACAACAGACAGTGTGACCAGGAGGAAGAGAAAATGCTTGGTTTTGGGTTAAAGTTGGAGGAGGAACAGCCTCACTTGTTGAAGATGTATGATGATTTTTAGTAGGATACTGTGATGAACGTGCTTAAGAAAATAAAGCAAAAGACAGAAACAAAGATTATTTCTTATTTCAATAATAAGTTACAATTATGAAGAGTAAAATGCTTTGTATTCCAATGCGATTTAAAAATAAAGAAATGGAGAATTCCTGTATGAAGCCTGGCCTACTAAAGAAGAATCTTATAAATCTTAAATCTTATCTTGATCCTTTATGCATTTGTCTAGTTCACTAGCAGCAGAGGGTACTGGTTTAATTAAGAACTACAGAGCTGACTGAACTTAAGAGATGACTAGATATAACAAGACTCGTAAACAAGATTTTCTTAACTGGCAGCCATTCCAATGAATATCAAAATTACACTTACATTTTTTCTTTGGAGGAGAACTTAGCACATGCAAACCATGGAAACCCGTTTGCTTCAATTTAAAATTATCTATAGGTGTTGTACGTGAAACATTCCAAACACGTAACACACCAACCTGAGAATCTGAAGTTTAAAAAAAAAACACAAACAAACCAAAACAGAACACAGAGATATGTGGTTTAAGGACTGATTTATGCAAAAATACAACAATGAATTCAACTTCAAATCCTAAGGAGAATTTTATAAGCAGGCACTGTCATATCCATAGAATCATAGAACAATTAGGGTTGGAAGGGACCTGTGGAGATCATCTAGTGGAACCTCCATAGTAATATTCTATTTATCCTCCATTTACCTCCATGGAAATATCACTATTAACAACAAAAATAATTAACAGTAGCTATTTAAGCATAGAGAAATTCTATGGAACCTCTCTATAAAATATAGACTATATAGACAGACAATTAACTGTCTCAGTTTCCTTATTCATAAGTTCAACTTGAGCAGTAACGTCTATGGTGTAGAAAAGAGGAAAGAAATAGATTCTTTTCTTTTTTCTTCAATTTTACACCTTCAAAGTGACATCCATTAGTACAACACATTTTTATTCCTATTCCCAAAGTAACTCATATATTTGTTGCTAAAGTGTGCATGAGAAAAGTATTATTTAGTATTAAAAAGAGCAGAAAGTCACTTGTTTATGTACCCAACAAACTTAAAACAAGTAAAAACTGCTCAGTGTAGGTTTCTATTATTTTCTAGTTTTATATTGGGGTCTTGTATGCTTTCATTTGTAGAAATGTTAAGAAACAGAAAGATCACACTTGGAGTACCAATTTTGAAGATTCAGTCCTGTATTTATTACCTTTGTATAAGTCAGGAAATACAAGTCTTACCTCCAGTTATAAACATTCCAGGTGCACTGGAAACCCAGGCTAAACATTGAACAGATGCTGCTGCACTGGGAAAAATGAAAGTTGTGATACAGGACAGAGATTCAGAATCAACCAGTCGAATACCATTATGTAAATTAGCAACAAGAAGGTAGTCAGTTGACAAAGGGTCCCACTCCAGTGCTGTAACTGGATCCTCTTCATCTGTTCCTTCGAGAGATTCTGGCCTTAAGACATGTTTCTGATTTTTAGAACCTTTAAATGTACAAGAAAACAGATTATTTAAAAATGCAACTAAGTATATCCTTTCAATAGTTACGAGGTTCACAAACATAATTCTTTATCTCTCCTTGAAATTTTCACTATCTTGCTCCACTGTCTGCACCAATGAAATTAATGAAGCTGGCTTTGCAGAATTTGACTTAAAGTAGTTCTGATTCTGTTAGATCCAACTTTATTTTTAACACAGAAGAAAACAGAAACAGCTGTCAGGCTTATTAACATAATTCTATAAGAAAGTATGTTAAATCATATACATTGTTCTAACAATTTCCATGAGTAAAAGCCTCCACCACAGCCTAAAATACAATCATTTGAGTATAAGTAAATCTGCACACCATAGCAAATACAGGCAAAATAAAGATAGTATGAATTAGAACAAAACTGTGGCAGTCAAAAAAGTTTTTATGAACAACTGCCTTTAGACTTTTTTCTTCCTCAAAACTATGTGTGCAATTATGAGGCATTTATAGGTTCTGTAGCCAAAACAGGCCATTAATTATCTAATTTGACAATCGCAAAAAAGAAGACATATTTCATTTGATGATCTATGTTATCAAGAAGCACAATTTTTTAACATATTTATTTTCCACTTTTTATTTTTACAAAGGGATGGATCTTAGTCCTAAGTCCAGTCCAAATGAAATAGAACTGTGTTTTTGAAGTTGCGATATTGTACTAAAAAAAAAAACCAAACTAATTTTGTACCCCTTCTCCAGAAATAAGGGATTGACATCTTCCATTATTCAGCTTCAATCTAATTTTAATTTCGGTACTGGAGAATTAATTTTTCCATATTATGATAACTGTCAGGACCTATCGACGTTCCTTAATAACTGATGTAGAACAAAGCCTATCCTGACACAGGCTAAATAAAAGCTGAAAAGTTTTTGTTCACTAGGGAACATTCTGAACACTAAAACAGCTCTCACTATGATTTTCTAGGGAAAGGGTTATTAGTGAGCATTCTGTATCAGGTAACTTTATAAAATCATGTACCGGAAATCGGGGAAATAATTTTAAGACTGCACAACAACTAACACCACAAACCAATTCCTCCATTCCACTTCTTTCTTTGCTCTTCCAAAACCTCAGGAATATCAGAAATATGATCAGATAACTGCTTTAATTTGCCAAAAATTTCAGGATTCTCACTTTTTTAAACAATATTCTCTGCTTACATTTCAGTTCACCTTTTTGGTTGACTGAAAACAACACTGAAATGAAAAACAAAAACTGACAACAAAGCAGAACTGTCACTTTACAGTTAGCTATACAAGAACTAAAAGCAAAAAGTCTTTGAATGATCAAAGCCAGCCATGTTCAAACACTTCAGTCTTAAGAAAGCACAATCAGCTGCTGGGAGAGTATGCATATCTAGGAGTTACTCAGCTTTACCTGTGCTTCACAAAAGAATCCAAAAGCAAACCTACTGAAAACCCCAACTGTTAAATTTTAATTTTCATTAAAAGAAGACATCAGCACTATAAATCATGCAACTGAGTCACAGGTCATTTAAATAAACTGGGCTTATTTTGAGAATAAATGAAAGATAAAATAGTACAGAATATTTGGTTCTATATGACTGCATTGTAGTCTTCTAAAAATTAGATACTAATCTGTAATTGTTGCATATTTTTTCTTCACACTAAACATTCTGCTACATTAATCACCCTTAACCACCCTAATCTGAACCTCCATTATTATCATTATCCTCACTCTAGGACTCATTTACGAATGACTTCAAGGAGGCTTAGAATGAGCAGAATAATTAGAAAGTCTAATCAAGACAGTTGATTTCGGCTCAACAAACCACAGTTCAACCCTGTGACTTTCTTCATGACCTCTCTTCACATAACCTTCTTCTCAACTTTTGCCCTCAGCAGCCTAGGATTAGCCTTTCATCGTATACATTTAATCTCCGCCCTCCTATGTCTAGAGAGCATAATACTATCCATATATATTGCTTTATCTATATGACCGATTCACACCCAAACGACCTCCCTCACCCTCACCCCTATTTTCATACTGACCTTCTCAGCCTGTGAAGCAGGTACTGGCCTAGCAATCCTAGTAGCTTCCACCCGAACACATGGATCCGACCACCTCCATAACCTTAACCTCCTACAATGCTAAAAATTATTCTCCCAACAATAATACTCATTCCAACAGTCCTCCTATCCCCCCCAAAATACCTATGACTTAATACCACCTCACACAGCCTCCTAATCGCCTCCATAATCTAGAGTTAATTAAAAAAAATACAGCCATGAGATAAAAACCTAAGTATGTAACAACAATTAAAAAAACTTGTAGTCTGCTAATTATGCAGCAATGACTCACACTAAAATAGAAATATCAGACACTTCAGTGAGTCAATCACAACTGAACTTTGAATCAATCAACAGGAACTTGTAGATGTTCAGGTTCTCTCAAGATAGCATTTTGTAGGAGATCTACAAAAGGACTGAAACCTTTAAAAGTAAGAAATAGGAACTTTGTTAAATTTATTTCACTTGGTGACAAACTAAGTTCTGATCCAACAAGTCATTTTACATGAGGTAGATGAGGGTTGAACTTCGATCTCAAAGCAAAAAAGTTAGTGCTTTATTCCTTACTGTAAAGTACCAGTTCTTTGTGTCATCCATATCCATCCCCCCACGCTTTCTCTTTTTTTAAATAGAGGGCCTATATTCACCCTACTGATTTCACTTTCTTCTGTGTATTGTTAGTTTTTAAAAGCCACCAGTAAAAAAGTCAGAAAAATTTTGACTACAAACTGTAAACTAGAAACCCACAGTTAATAAAATATCTAACCTGGATAAGCCTATATTTTCAATTATATCTGAATGTTAAGACACATTAAAGGAATTTATGAAAGTGTAATCACCATAATGGTACTCTATTTTATTATTGGGTTACAATCTATTTTTCGTATTACCTAGTTTTGAAACATATTTTACTGAATTTATCTTTTCACCAAAATTTTCATGGTCTATTCTCAAACACATTCATGTTTTCATCTAAACAAATTCTTTGTCTTTTTCTAATAGTATAAAGGAAGCAAGTTAAAAGAAAACTAATACTGGTCTGCATCTTTTCAAAATCATTATGATGGTTTCAATGCCACTGGTTTAATTACAAGAATGTAAAGAAGGAGATGTAAAGAAAATGTTCTGTATTCTATATGTAAAAAAACATATTTCTGTGATATGGGAGGAGTAGGAATACTGTGAAATAAGAACAAGTTTTATGTATTTACTCACATTATAACATATTAATTAAAAAAGTGCAGAATTACACACGTATACAGAAACAAGATGTATATATATAAGAAATAAATATTTTACCATATCAGTTTTTACCTGGCTGAAAAATAGATAGGCTTCCATCAGTATGTCCAAATACCACTTTTCCTTTTTTCATGGGGTGCCATCTAAACAGACTGATATCTGACAAGAAACTATGTGCTTCTCTGTGCACAGTTACCCCGCTGTCAGGTCCTGAGATAGTCCAAATGTACAACGGCCCTCTGTGGGACACAAATGCAACTGCATCACCTGCATTCCAACACCAGCTAAGTGATGAAGGAATTCCTGAAACATACAGGTAAACCTTATAAGAACCAGGATATGAAATTCATATGTAGTATTCCCTAACACAGAATCAGCAATTGTCTTTAAAAACTGTAGAAATAATTGTTCTACATAAAAATTACTAGACTGAAATTTAGACACGGTGTGAACATCTCATGCTATAAATTACACATTTCCATAGGCAGGAAGTAAAATTATTTCCCAAATTACTTTAATACTACTTTGATGGACTGTATTTTATGGTATCTGTACTTCATTAGTACCAAAGAGAATCACACTTAAACTGAAATGAAAGAGAATAAGCCTGATCCAGTAAACAATACTTTCATTCATTCAGAATCCCATTCACCACTATGTTTTACTGTAAGATATTTGTTACTAAGCTACTAAAATACTGAGAACTTCAAAATGCCTATTTTTGCAAAACACAATGAAATTTAGAGATAAATATAACATAAATAAACACAAATAAATATATTTGTGACAAAATTGGAAAACTAGCTCTGTAATCTAAGGGAACTCTTGATAGCTTCCTTCTGGATATATGACAGTTTTAATTCAGTTGCCTAACACCTAACTATAGGCATTTCAGTTTAAGAACTTTGACCTTAACATCTCCAACCCTCATTATCCCAATGGCTTAATAATGTGTTCCCCAAGGAATAAATGATGGTAAGACAAACTCCTCAAGCTGGAAATTTTAAACTGTATTTAGACATTTTCATATGGCAACATCAAAGATACGTAATAACAACACTTTCATATGCACTCACTGGCTGAATTATACTCTTAAGCAATATACTGAAAAATAAGTATCAGCTTTTATATTAATGCATACACTGATACAATATTTCTTTTAGAACAGATGAAATCAGTGTGGGTTTTCCTTTTGCTGGATATGCAAGATGTACAAGGTTTTCAGAGGTATTCTAAAATGCTCAGGAGAGAACAGAGGAGGAAGTCCCAAAATGGCTTATTAGATCCTGAGATTCTGACTGTTCTTGGGTTGCACTCATTTTCCAAGAATGCAAATGTAAGAGTCAAGAACACCCGATGAGACTGACTGTTAGAACAGAAATACAGGTCCTGGTTTTGACTAAAGAGAATAAATCAGAACTGGGCAAAGAGAGGTAACTGTAGACACAGCCGTTTAACCTCCCAGACCTGTAACACAATCTCCAAATCAGCAGTTTCAAGTCCTGAAGGGAGTTTCAGGTAGATAAGCTTTAGAGTACTTAAACAAAAGCTGTTTTTCAAGTTCACTGATAATTTAAGACTATATTTTATTTGCTCTCACTTAAGTAAAGTTATGAAAACACACAAGTTTAAAAATGTAATTATTTATCCTTTTATACAGGTGAAAATGCTGTGGGTTTTTTTTTATCCTGCTCAACAAGAAATCACTAACAAAGTTAATTCTTCAATTGTTCAAGTACTTTAGAAAAAAAGAATAACCTCTTTCTTTACCACTTACAAGATGGTTCACGGCAATTCATTCACACTATTATGAATTTTCTAAAATTGACTGCAACAAATCTGACAAGAATATTGTGTTGGGCAATTGTTAAACCTCTGGCCTAACAACTGCTTAGAGTTTACACCGTAGCAAGTATTCCCATGGATTGAAAAGCTGTATGGATCAAACAGATCTCCTTGTCTGAAATACCTTTTGTATTGTCCAGCTTGGCCACAACTTTCTGTTCATTCACATTCCAAATAATCACTAAACTATCTGCACTGGCACTTGCAAATACGTCAGGGTTGTGGGGACACCAAGATATGGCTGTGATTGTCTTCTTGTGCTCAGACATAATTGCATGGAGCTTGAATTCATTGTATCGGTGATCCAACTAAATAAATAATAAAATGCATTTTAGAAATACATTTTTTGTAAACTCACTTTAAGTACTATTGGGTTGGAGAGTAGTTCATATAAAAGTATAACATATAACTTACAGATGAATTTATAGTAGATTTAACAACTGTCAGTGCCTTGCACCTCAATAAATTAAATTCTCATACATTTGACAGAAAAGTTGTCAAATATCCAATTAGCTCAATCAGTATTAACAGTCTATCCTCTCACCTCTTATAAACTATTAAATTTCATTAATAACTTTACTCAAATAATCCTAAAATGCTTTATTTATAGGCCCGGTAACAACCATTTAGTAATCTCCAAATAGTTAAACAGCATAGAATATGAAAATGAGTTTGAAATCCTTCTCATTTTTTAATCACACTTATTTTTTTAGTGCTGTTAAAAATTAAAAAAAAAATAAGTCACATGCCCAATATGACACAGGAAATTCTATTTATTTTGATCCTACTAGCGGTATAACTCTTGAAGTTAAAGTTAAGTGCATCCTTTATTTCCTTCTTTTTTAGTTAGGTGTTGATGGACAGTGACCACAAACTTCAGAAGACTGCAGTGCTGAGCAGTTTAAGTTCCGAATCAAATAAACGTGGGCCACAACTCTGGAATCCACAACTTTGAAGCAGTTTGATCCACTGTACACAAGACTATTTTTATACTACAGCTTCAAATGAAACCGCAGAATTGCTTCATTTTTCTCTCAGAACCCATTCTTCTATCACTGCACTTCATTCATCTCAAGTGTCTGCTGGATTGCGAGCCTGTCTTTTAAAAATAATTCTTGACACATACAGCTTTAGGGCTATCTTGAATGGAAGACTGAGCTTTACATCTTCTCAGCAGCTACCATACTTCCAAAAAAAATTGCAGAAACATTTATGGAAAGGGTTCAGAGTGAGATCAACAACCATGTAAAAACATAACTTGTCTGATAAACAAGGATAATCTTACCTGATAAATATAAATAGCAAGGGTAGCACAATAGGCAAATCTGTCCCCACTAGCAGCACATATATCCTTATTCCATGGTTGACATCCAGCAGCTAAAAGTCCCACTTGTTTAACCTGTGACATTTTTGCCTTTAAAACAGAAATTGATTAGACTACAAGATGACATAATGTTAAAGAAGAGAATAATACTTTTCATTCCCATAATATCTACCTTAAAATTATAACTAGCCTGAGATACAAATTAATGTATCCAAAATAAAGTCAAGCAGATGTTTAGAGGCTTCAGTGCTACAGAAGAAAGGGTGTTGAATGCCATTCACAGGAATCCATTTGGAAGGAAAAAAAAGGTGGGGGGAGAGGAAGCAGCAAATTAAAACTTGTATAGTTCTTGATGTGTACTAGCTGAAACTGTTCATCATTCCCATTTGCTTCTGCGTTCTGGTTCAATACTTTCTATATTACAGTTTAATGCCCTCTCTGCTTTCCCATTCATCTCCCACTGACAGCTAGACAAAATAAACCATATGCTAATAGTTTTGTTTTAAGTAAAAGCAACACATGTGAAAAGGTCTTCAAACCACTTGCATAGAACAACAAGGCAGTACATATCATCATCTTTTACAGAAAGCTTTCTAAACTTTCTTAATAATTACTGTTTAACAAAAAAGTTGAAGTAAGCTGTGAAAAAAACAAAGACAAAGATTAATGTAACATTCCTGTACAGCAAACTGTGCCTTCAATGTCCAAAACAAATTTCATACTATCATCTTGCTCAGAGTAATACAACTGATTTTAACATACAAACATAAGAAATATTTTGCTGGGCCAGATCAATTCTCTACCTAGCCCACATTTGATTCAGAATAATATCAACGTGTTACTTAGTAACAGAATGTCTCATTTATGGCCACATTTATGCTGTGGATAGATTAATGGACTGAGGGACATTATGTAGAAAAACATTACATGGAGGATGCCTTTAGGTCAAAGAACTAAGATTATAATCTTGAAAGACGAGTTATGTTAAATTTACCACGTGTTAGGTACATTTTCAAGCTCCACAAAGGAAAGGGAATTAAAAGAACTGAGACTTGAAATTCATTCAAGTATTTTAAGGGAGCAACTGGTGATTAAGTACAATACAATGCATTGCTGTATAACAGTTCGGGACTGATATGCTGCTGTAGATCCCTCTTGGCCTACTTGATATCAAATGTATATAGAGGGGGAAATATTTTTCTGGATTATATTAGTACTAAGACACATACAGAAAAACTTTATACAGGTGTGGTAATAGTGATCCGTAGTACCCAAAGGAAACTATTGCTCAATACTGACTAAAAGCTTAGTACATAAATATGAACAGATTTTCATTTTAATGCGTATATACAAGGGATGAAAATGAAGTTGAATGATTAATTTTATTTTAAATTTTTCTTATCTGCTTGAGGTATTTGCTTGGCAGAAAACTCCATGGGATTATCTCTCTCTCACTTTGGAAAGTGTGAAAGAAAAAGATATAAATTGAAAGAGACTTACATGCTTCTTTAGCAGAAGATCAGGATCAGGTTGAATGTTTAAGATTGCTCATCTTAAAGATATCACTGTCTCTAGTTCTAGGTTCTGACTGAGCACTAAATGCCTGAAGGAAATGAAACACCCATATCTAACCTCTGAAAATTTTGGTAAAAGAGACTGTGCAACTGCAGAACAGAAATATACAGAAAAACAAGATACAGCTTTGCTACAGTCTAATGCTTTGGCTATTAGACTTCCTTTTTGTCTGTTAATAGTACTAATTCTTCTAACTTCTCTGGCCAATAAATTAGAGATTCTAGAGAGAATATCTCCATAAATTGCATCACCTTGCAGTTCCTTTGCAATCTATCTCATGTTATAAATTATATGAGTATCACAGAAAGAAATTATCTAATTAATTAAAGAATCATCATCATCACCTCAAAGTCACAAAAATAGCCTCCAAATTTCTAATTTTGCCATTTAGTGTTCTTTTTACTGTTCAGTAAAATGAAAAGTTCCAGAGGTCCCTTCTGTGTACTTAAAGTATCAATAACATATATACAGAAATAATTGGATTTGGGGCATTCAGAACACAGACCTTTTCCAGTCTCCACGAAAAAATACCTGGCACCATTACCAACCACTTCTTCTGAAATAACAGTCAACCAGTTGATTACATAAGTATTTTACAAAAGCAAAGAATACCTGGAACCAGAACTCTAGGTTTCTGCTCTTGATTCCAGGGAAAAATGTAGTTAAAACACTAGGTCTGTCAGCAAACTGATACAGAACATTAAAAAAAGGCCATGGTTAAGCAGAAGAGAATTAGATGTAAATTATTAGAGTATCATAGGTTTAGTTTGCAGGTTTACCACCTGCAAACCATCAATGTAAGATCGGTTAAAAGTTACTATCTATTTAGATCCTAAGAGTGCGCAACTAATTATTTCATAATAATAACAGATTTGTCTCATTTTGCACAGCTACTCTTTTACCTTTGCATATGGGAGCAGGTCTGATGAATCTGTAAGAAAATATATGTTTACTTACATCATGTTTACTTTGCAGTTTGATTAGAGGGAAAATTGATTGTAAAGTTAACATGTCTTACAGATGCTAAAACAGAATTCAACAAATGTTTATTTCGGAGTAACAACAGATTTGTCTTATAGGATTCTGCAGTAATCAGTATTTTAAAAACCCTGTTAATAGATGAAATTTTTGATTTTTAGATGAAAAACGCTTCTCTGTACAATATCACTGAGTTAAGAATTCATGCTTAATAAGTGTTCTTAAACTTTGATTTTTTAACTAGATTTTTCCTATTAAGATATATATAAAAAAGTTACTTACATAAAATATTTTGAGCTGTATTCCAGAAAGGAATTTATATTTTATTTACTAATATTTGTTGTTTTAAACTTGCTATTATGTCCTGCTCCTTGTAATGAGCTATATACCATTGAACAAAGGGAAGAATTTGCTTTGAAATTCAGTATAATAGTATCTAGAAGAAATGACAGTTGTGTGGCATACTAACTTACTCTCCTGTAAGTATCATGCTTTAAAGCAGTTTCATGCAGATCTTTTCAGACACTATAGATTTCTGTTAAGCATACTTATAGTATAAGGGAGAAAGCAGTATTCATCAGAACAGGACAGCATAACTGAATATATATAGGTATGATTTCACACATGGTACATTTTTATATATTTTCCATACTTTGTAAAAAAGCATTTCATGTTGGAATAAGGGATGTACAAGTAATTACACTGAGCCCTAAGTATACACTGAAAACAGCCCTGTGCATGTAGAAAATGTATACTACACTGGGAAAGCTATCAGAGGATGCCCACAGTTTCCAAGGAGATGAAATAAAGAGGGAGGACAACAAAAACCTTTCTTTACAATTGGCAGAAGCAGGAACACTCTAAGCCCTCTCCTGTTGCTAAATATAGAAAAAAAAAAAGAAAAAGCAACCAACCACATTAAACTTAAATTTTGTATATCATAAATATTATTTAAAATTAACAACAACATGGACTATATATGTAGCCATAGCTTTATATTAATAGCTTAAAGATAAATGCCTAATAATCCCTACCTTAGCATAGGTGTCATTTTTTGTAAACCACTTTAGCATTTCCATGTTCATTCCAATACCTTGCTGCTCCCAAAAATGGAAAATATTGTTCTGGTCGTAGAACGAAATCACTCTACTTGACAGATGAAGGAACTAAACCTTGATGTTCTCAGAATAATGCAGTTACTACAGGATGCAGGAGAAAAGACTGAGCATTGTGTCACACCACACACAAAACGGCAGTGTCAGTAGCCTGGCAACTGCAGCTCTTTAAAAGGCACCATTTTAATTTTAACCTACCTCCCTCTTCTCTGCTTCAGCTACTCAGTGTATTTCATTGCTTGTTGTATTTCCCAATTGTACTACAATGACACTTGTAGAATAATAATAGCTCTTTAAACCCATCACTTAACACTCTTCCATTATCAATCCATGTGCTTGCATGTTTTAAGTATCTGTAACTTTATAATCATCAAGCACAACCAATAACAGATGTTTACATATGTTTTGATTGTGATCCATGTGGTGTATGACCTGTCCAACTGAGTCCACATGCAGTATGGCACGCATACAAATGTGGATATACAGTAGCCTTATATTAATCAATATGCTTCTGTGTATACAAACCCCCAGTGTCTTAACAGCTATATACAGTGAAGTGCCAGTGCCCTCTGCTTCTGGTCATTCTACTGTCACTATCTTCCCATTTTATCTTTTCTTATGTGGAAAGCATGCTGTCACCCCTGTATGTTTAACTCCTGTATGTTTGACATATAAAAATATTATATCTCATCCAGACTACTGTCTGCAGGTACCAATACTTTTGTCAGCATGCCAGTGATATGTAATAATCAAAAAGATCTTTAGTGATAGCAAAGTGATATCTCCCTAAAGACGTTGGGTATACTTACCATTTTTGAGGGAAAATCCATTGGGCATGAAAATGTGACCTAGAAGAGTTTCAAATTCATTACCATATCCAGTGGGACTAGTTTGAAGCACAAATCATTTTAGCTTGCTAAAAGCACTAAGTTCTTCAAGGCTACAAAGAAATCTTGGCATTTCTACAAGACACAGCAGTAAGCAACTTCTGCCTGACAATGCCTCCCTCAATAGCATTGAGTCTCACGTAGTAACCTAAACATAATTCTTCCACCAAGCACATTATAGACATATTAAGAAATTAAATTCTCATTAACTTGTCCAGACATGTGAAATAATGGAGAATTGGAAATATTCCAGTATATATGCAGCTTAAAAGTCAATAGAAAACTTACACCATGAAAACTTTGACAAAATAAAAAGAAAAAAATTCCTACTTTGGAGTGCTGCAAACACTAACAAATTTTCAGTTCTTGATGTGACCTACCAGACTGTAGTTACTCCTGTAGGTCTCTACATAGTCTGACTGAGATGATACATACTACTTCAAGAAACTGCATCTGGACAAAAGATGAGCTTAGTCTGACTATACTAATAATGACAGTCATATGGTAGAACAATGTAGAATAATTATACAGGTTTACACATGTGCTGCTCGACACAGAAGTGCAGCCTGTCATACTTTCCAGCAGAATTCAACCAAGGTAGTCTATAATAACGGCCCGCCTTCGCGAACGAAGAGCCGCGGAAGGTCCTTACCCGCATATGCAGATAAGGCCTTCGAGCCTGCGCAGTGGATTTTT
>JAWWES010000133.1:37521453-37580409 GCA_035583135.1 Lophotriccus pileatus | reverse complement strand
GGGGAGGTCCCTGACCAGGAATCGAACCTGGGTCTCAACGGTAACAGCGCTGCGTCTTAACCACTAGACCACCGGGGACTACCAAGGTAGTCTACTACTTGATAAAGCAACAGGGTGGCTGCTAGCTGACCACTAAGCAGTATAGACAGTTTGTATGCTTCTCCGCAAAAACTGGGAAAGTTTTTTCTACTTTTGTATACAATTCATGGCACACAGGCCATCTACAGCTCCCAGAGAATCAGAAGATTAACCAGTGGCAGGAAGAGGGTGCCTTGGACAAGACTTTGAACTTCAAGATTCTTCAAAAACACCAAAAGCCTTGGTTAGACTCTCGCAACCAGAATTTGCAGATGACATTTCCTAGCCTATGGTAACCCAGCAAGTGTTCAAAATGAGTGCATTCAGTTATCCAGACAATGACTGGGAAAAGAATACTTTGATTTAAAAGATCATTTTAAATGAACAAGTGTTCTACTAGTGTTCACAGTCATTTTAAACCACTACAGTAAACTCAGACCCAAATCATTACCAAAATTTCTTTAACCACAGGATCTCTGGCTTTACACGGGAAGTAGTTGTGGACCTTTCTGTGAAGTTTGAAACTTGAAATCACAGCCCGAGACTGTACTTTACAGAAATAAACACTTGAAATAAAACCCAAATACATTAATCCAAGATAGATACCCTGCTTAGAAAATCTAAGGTAAACAACATTAAAACCCCATAACTTGATTATGCCTTACAGAGGAGTGTTTTTACTGTCTTGACTACACTATTTGTACATTTAACTAGAATATCCTTTATTGTGCAGCTTTAACAAGATAATCTAAAGAGCAATACTGGGGTTTGAAACAAAGCATACAGAAATGCTGACAGTTCTAACAATACATCATCAGCAATGCTAAACCACACACCTAATCAATACAAACCACATCTAGCATCGTCTGTAGAGTATTGGTTAATCATATGGTACCAGAAATTTAGTTTGCAGATACTGTGTGTAATACAAAGAGATATATAAAAGCATGTCTGATCTCAATATGAAGCATCTAAGAGTCTCCAAAAGATTTTGTTCTCATCTTCCAGTCCAGAGCTACTAAAATCACCTGAAGATTGCTTTTCTGTATGCAGATTGCCAAGGCAGTTCTGATTTCAGATGAAGTTACCTCTTGACACATCTCACACCTGAATCCCTGATGACAGCTATTAAAAGGTAACTCCACATGTGAAACATTCATACCATGAGTGACAAGTAAAAAGAGAAGAGTAAAACAGTATTAAAATATGCCATTTTTTTATACTCATGAGCATATAACTGGCATTATCAAGTAATATACAATAATACAACAAAAGCAGCTGCTTATGTTTCAGTAGCATCTCCTTCATTCCAGTTCATTACCTGACAATATAGTATGAAAACAAGAAAAAGAAATCACAGACATAAAGGAGCTTAACACAATGAAATATATGAGACCTATATTCACTTCCTACCATAAATCTACGAAAACAGCTGCAGACTAAGCTTGTCTAAGGCATGCAGTTAATAAACATTAAAAAAATTAAAAAAAAAATCGAAGATATCCTGCAAATGTTGCTATAGTAACAACTCCTCCTCCTCAGAAACATGTTAATAAAAACATACAGTTATCCAAGGTACAACTTGGAAATGACCTTAAACACATTTAATACCTCCCAAATATTTTTGTTTTACTGAATTACTGCTTATAACTATTTCAGTTTACTTCACAAATGCTATATTAATTCCTCTAATACAATAAAATTAAATGTTTGATTTCCATCTCATTACATATTAAAGAATTACTCATTAAATTATGCAACCTAAAAAATGCAATTAGGTGGCCATCAAACTTCCAGTACCTTTTATCCAGCTGGCAACATTAATTTTCAAAAATCGCATTTTGGATGTGTTTTACCCAGGATTCAAGACCTCATTAAAACTACTAAAAATCCCTTCCTAGTACCATTATGGAAATATTATTTTTTGATACTATCAATATAATAAACAGCAGCTTAAAGAGGAAAAATTTAAAAGCAGTAAAAGAGAAAATTTTAATTTAAACAATTCTTACTCGTTGTTGTCCTTCATACCAATCATCTTCATCAAACCAGTGGGAAATATAAGTCATCCAAGCCATGACAGAAGGCACAGTTGAAATAAAAAATACAGAACCTGAACACATATAAGTCCAATGTGTCCTGTGCTAAAATTTACTCAACACTACAACAACCTACACAAAGATCAGATCTCAGCTCTGATATGACTTTACATTAATAAGCTTTAAATTCATAAATCTGAAATACTTTTAGCAATTTAAATGCTCTATGTCTCGGATTTTCTATTGGTAAACGGAAATCAATATTAAAACAATAAATAGATTATATATTCGAGTATTTTAAATTAAAGCAGGCTAGTGCTTCAAGCTCGATTTTGCTGTGCTTGTAAGCTCTGAAAATGAGGTGCTGTTTGAGGCATCCTTATCTGTCTCCTAAAAATTACTTTCCTTTCTTTTCTAATGAAATGTCTGTTTGAAATGTTCAGTGCATAAAAGCCTGTATTGAAATGTAAAATATCTTCAGAATCATGGGGAGTGATTTGTTTTGGTTATGGAGGGAGTGGTTTCAACTGGCACAGTAGGAGGGGCCAAAATTATCACAAATGCCAAACATCGGTTTAACATTTTTTAAAAAAGGGGATTAAAAAAAGAGGAAAAAAGATCTGCAACTCCATTGTTTGCAGCCAGTAGAGCCTGAAAGGCTCAGCTACAGCCACCAGCACTGGCTGGGAAATGCAAAAAGCCCAATTTACCTAATTCATCGAAATGGATCTGTTTCTTTTTTCTCTCTCAGAAGAGTTTCAATATCTGATGGCATTTATTCCTTCCACAGGTAGTATCCTCTTCTGGTATACTCCCAAGTTTCATATTAAATTTCACAGTACATTATAGTAAGGAAAACAAAAGGTAAAAAGAGGAATAAAAGCTGTACTGCTCAGACTACATTTCGGTACTGCAGCAGCACACTTCATCAGCTGTGCTGTTTAGCAGACATTTTCATACAAATCTTTCTGACTGCATGATTACAGCAACTATCAGATCCTCAACAGAGATTATGAAGTCCTATAAAACCCAGTTTCTTAAGCAACCCAGAATCCAGACAACCTCTGCCTTTCTGTACCGGATTAACAAGCTGATTCCCAAAATCTGTAATATAATAAATGCAAAAAACTGCAAAGTCAATTGTTTAGTCAAGAAATAAACAAAGCAAAGTAGAAAAAGAACAGCTGAAAGTACCAACTATTAACCTGATGTTAGTGGTGAACATTACTTACCATTTCCACAGAGCTACTCAGAGTCATTACCTGTCCTACTCCAGCACATGTAGTTTCCATTAAGGGTATTGTATAAGCAATGTACATTTCCACATTACACACGCAGGGGAATACAGAAAAGCAGCAATATGATTGGTTTCCAACCTCTTTCTCAGAAATTATGACATCCCAGGGAAAAAAAAAACAAATAACAAAAAAACCAAACCAAAAATACAACCCACAAACACAAACCAATAAATATTTAAATCAAGACACTCACTATATTTATGGAAAGTAGCATTTCAAGATTAGCAGATTTTTTTGTGCTTACACAGTCCTCCAGATAAATGGATACAGACACAAGAACATAGAGAGGGAACTTCTCACCGTACTTCTGAAATCTTTCAAATAACTTGCCCTTTGAGATTTTGGCTCAAACAAACTATGTGAAGTGCACATAATTGCATGGTCTGATATACAGTACGAGAAACATAAGATTAATTCAATCAACTCTAATCACACTGCTGAAAAAATTCCCAACCATATCCAAGTTCTATAACTAAATGATAAAAATACGACTGATGTGCCACTCCTATGTATAAAAAATTTAAAAATTGGTACACAAAACATATCCACATTATTTCTGCTTGCTACACACCAAAATCATGGTTTCAAATAAATTAATAATAGCACATTTAGGAAAGTCTTTGCTTTAAGGCTGATCTGTCTTTTCATAAGGGCACATAGCATCATTAAGAATCTTGATCAAAGAATTTCAAGTAGTTCAACAGTAAGAAACTTGTTTCTCTTCTATGCCTAGCGCTGTTCCACCATCTATATGAACTGAGTTTTCTAGTGTCTATACCTGCCTGTCAGAACAATGAGTCTCTCAAGACAGATAAACACTGTGATTCACACTTATATTCAGGATCATCAGGGAAGCATGGGCTAAATAAATATGGATACTGTATTATTCTTTCAGTAAACTGGTAATACCTTCAGCTCAAAGGTAGAGGTGCAGTTAAAATCTTCTCAAGATAGCGTGTGGAAAGTTAAACTGCTTAAAAACGTGTTACAATTACCTGTCAATAAATTAAAAAGTTTTGTGTTAAATTATACATGAAAAATAAGGACATGAAAGATTAGCAGCTGTAAATGCATCATGGGTTCATTATACTTTTTTGCCTATTCCACCACTGATCTCCAAGTGCTGGAAAATGTATTACACTATAGTGTGCTGGTTTTGGCTGGGACAGATTTAATTTTCTTCACAGTGGCTGGTATGGGGCTGTGTCTTAGATTTGTGCTGAACATGGGGTTGACAATATGGAGATTATAATTACTACAGATTAGACAGAGCTGAGGCCTTTTCTGCTTTTTATACTGGCACGCTGGCAGAGGGACTGGGAGTGAATGGGAAGCTGTGAGGAGATGCGGCAGGGACAGTTGACCACAAATGACCAAGGGGATATTCCAGACCATATGACATAGAGCTCAGTATATAATGTGAGGGGGAAGAAGAAGGAAGGGGGGTACATTCAGCGTGATGATGGCCTTCCCAAGTAACCAATGTGCATGATGGGGTCCTGCTCTCCTGGAGATGCCTGAACACCTGCCAGCCCATAGGAAATAGTGAAAGAATTCCTTGTTTTGCTTATTTGTGTGCACGGTTTTTGCTTTCCCTATTAAACTGTCTTTACCCATGAGTCTTCCACCCTTTTACCCTTCTGATTCTCTCCCAAATCCCACTCTTGGGGGAGTGAGCAACAGGCTGCATGATGCTTGGTTGCTGGCTGGGCTTAAACCACGACATACAGGTATAATAAAACCTATGTGTAGGACGAATAAAACTTTGTGTACTAAATATTACAATAAAAATACAAAAAATTTTGAAGTACTCTATCCCTTAAATTGTAGTAACTAGGGTTAATATTATTAAGTGTTTTATAAGTAACTGAGTATGCATTTAACCTAAAGTCCAGGTGGTATCTCTAGTTAAGTGTTCTTTGTTCTCAATTTAAGGACAACAAAATGTACTATGATAGATCAGACCAAAAGAGACACCTTCAAGGTGTCTTACAATACAGCCTTACAATAAATTGCCCAATAAATTTATTCAAAATATTCCAGAAAGAATGGAAGAAAATTTAAAAAAAATCCTATTCATTTGATGTAGAAACAACGGTTTCATTTTTGAGCAGACAAAAGAAAATGTTATGACGCTACATCAGGGGACATTCAGATTAGACATTAGGAAAAGGTTCTTCACTGAAAGGATAGGCAGTCACTGGGACAGGTTCCCACTGGGACAGATTCCCTCTGGAAGCTGTCATTTCACTGAACCTTTCAGAGTTCACTGAGCATCTGAATGATGCTCCTAGTCATATGGTTTAGCAAGGAACAGGGAGTTGGACTCAATTATCCTTAAGAACCCCTTCAGATATGAGATATATTTCATGGTTCTATAATGAAGCCTGTGCTGCAGACATTTCTCAATCCTCCCTTTGGAACTAGGTACACCCCTTTTAGCTCATTTCAGATTGACTAGGCATAAATACAAAAATCCCAAAATATCCAGAAGGAAAAAATGGAAGTGATGATGTAACCTGTGATGCTTTAGGATATGAACATCAAAATGTGTGGTTAAAATCCAGTGCTACAATGGTCAAGAATTAAAATAAACAA
Source organism: Lophotriccus pileatus (assembly GCA_035583135.1). Taxonomy (NCBI): domain Eukaryota; kingdom Metazoa; phylum Chordata; class Aves; order Passeriformes; family Tyrannidae; genus Lophotriccus; species Lophotriccus pileatus. The sequence continues at coordinate 37,574,396 of JAWWES010000133.1, read as the reverse complement.
ACCGAACACCAACAACCACCCAAATCCCCTCAAAAAAATGATTAAAAAAAAATAAATAAATGGTTATCTTCTATTTATATTTCATATCAAAGTTGATCTTCTGGACATTCCAGTGCAGATACCTGTTCGTTATCACAGTAAGCTACTACCTTGCTTTCCACAAAGACATGACCTTAAGAACCTGAAAGGATATGCTGGAGACTGTAGTGGCCTCAATCTCTACACACTAAAAACCTGCACCTAAATAAAACATAAATACATAGTTTACCTAGAAAACAAAGATTACATCTGAAAATAATATCCACTGCAATGAACAAACTAACGCTATTGTCCCACGTTATCTGGCAATATCTGAAGACAGCAATGCATTTCAGTTGTGAAGAAAGATCTTCATGAATGGCAGACAGATAAGAAACCTCTCTTTTGATATTCCACTTTTACCATCAAATTTGCCATAATTAATAATCCATAGTTGTTATACTGTGACAAATCAACCATGCACTTCTTTTTTTCCAAATACATCTCTAACCCACTGCTTCTGTTTCTGCTTAATTATTATATAGAGAAATATTTAGACACTTGTCTGTGTAACGTCTTTAAAAAATCAGTGGTTTTTTTTAATATATTTTTGCATTAAATCAGTAGCCTTATGTGTGTTTCAAAATTAAGAATGATTTTCAATTAATTAACTATAGCTCAGAAATTTTTATTTTTGCTGTACCTAATTCTATGACAAAATTCTCTGCCAATCCATTTAGGCATAATTTCACAATATGTCCCACTGTAGCTCTGAAAATTATCTACCTTAACTACTGATTTACTAAAGATTAATGTGCTATGATTTTGCATTTTGAGGACACAAAATTCATTATAGGAATGTCCTCACAACAAAAATGCACAACAAATAACCCAAGAACAAAATACTTAAAAAATTTCTTAAATTATAAAAGTATAAAAATTTGTTACTTTAATAATTTGTATGCCATTAAGTAAATTCATTGCATCAATATCTATAGTAAAGTCAGCTAAAGCCTCCAGTTTTATTTATTAACCAGCACTTTAAGAACCTGTATGAGAATATGACGCACGTAGTGATGCTAAATATCCTAAAATAAGTCCTAAAATACGTTTTGAATAAAGCTGTGCAATAAAAAATCATACAATAGTGACACTGCAAACCTATGCCTCATTGATCCTATGTCATACAAGGTCAGTTAAGAATTAGATTTCCCCAGACTTCCCCTACTCCTACTAAGCTATTAATGGCACAAACATAAGCAGGGCTCTAAATAGTTGTCCTTTTTTACTTTTTCCCCTCACTTGCTCCTTCCCAACAAGCTGAATGGATTTATCAGGACAAGATGACATACAGGACAGCCAGGCCACCTCACAGTGACTAAAATAAGCTGTCTGTAACAGACATGCAACACTATCATCATCAACAGATTTACACTGGGCTGAGACTTTAGAACGACCTTCTCACAAGCTACTTTTAAGATTGAGCTTTATCAGTTTATGGAGGAGATTAAGCTCTAGCTGCCAACAATAGCAGTGGATTGGACTTGATCATGTATCTTCTTAAGGATGTTCCATAACTGGATCTTAAAAATAAATTCAATGAAGCTTTATAGTCTTTTTATAAGAAAATAAATTACCATCTCTTCATAGAAAAATACAAGTATGTTTATATACATAGTACCACTTTTACTATGACTTAGCCTCCACTCAAATTTTGTGAAGAATACACGCAACATTTAAGAAATGGGAAATTTAGATGTCTCAAATTTTCTTCTTGGTCAAAAAAAGACAAAAAGAGCACATAGAATATTTAGAGAGAAAAACTATAATCTTATTCATAAAACTACATCTATACCAAAATACTTGTCTCAGTTTCATATTCATATATACTTGTATAAAATTTGAACGTATTCAAAGCTGAAGTGCCTCAGTGTTTAACCTGGCAGGTAGCTAAATCTCACAGTCACTTGCTGATTGTTTGGTATCTCAGCAAACAGTTAATATGCCAAGAAACATGTTACATGTATTTTTTGTATCATGTTCATAGGATTTATTTATTTCTAGCTAAATCATTCCATTCTAAAATATTCTTCAGATACATGTTAGATTACAGTACATTTAGATTACAAGAGTGCAAATTCCTGTCTGGAATTATAACTAACACATTTTAAAGTAAATATTTTTATAATAATATCAACTTTTTATGCTATAGTTTGCTGACGTAGATGTTAAATATAAATTAAATAATAACTACTATTAAGTACATTTCTACGGCCAATACAAGAAATACCATAACCACTTCACATAACAAGAACTTTTCCAAGCAGAAAAATGTTAGCTTCTGAAGCACAAATGAGACCATAGACAAAATAAAATGAAAGTAGAAAAAAATGTAATGAAAAAAAAGGAAAGAAATAATTCTTTCTAGCTGTGAAACTCAAGGAAATATTTAAAATTATCTGTATTTATTAATGGATTTTGTGAGATAAGAAAGGTTGAAGAGTCACAGTGGGGATGACATCCACCTGTATATAAAGTAAAGTAAAAATGTAAAAGTAAGTAAGTCATCTTATATTAATTATCCTAACTTGGATAAGTAGCTAAAGCTGGATGTCGGCAAGAAAGAATTGATTTCATTAGAAAAACAGATCAACTATTGAAAAGTTATATACAAGGTAATGTTCTAAAACACAGCATTTTTCGGTCTAGGAATTTTTACAAAGGAGTCAATTCAACAGTTTTGTTCAGACACTTCACGGGCCACTTGTGCTCCAATAACCATAAAGGCAGAAAGAACCCGTAAAAAGCAAACACCACAACCATCTCCAAAATATGAAACTCTTTAACTGCAACGAGATTGCACTCCATTCTCTGGAAAGGTGAAAGGGATACACATGTTCAGCGCCACCAGTACAAAAAAGCATGCTGTAGGTTAGCAACATATGGTTACAGAGCTTTCCCAACGCTAACCTCACACTTGACAGTGGAAATTTTAATCTTTCTTTCCTGGAATCTAAACCTATGTATGAAATTGATATCTGGGATCTGACATATCCACATTATTTCATCATTATCAGTCCTCCATCACAGGTATTTTCAGACAATAGGTAACAACTTCAAAAGGAAATTAGGAGAATGAAAATAGTGGCATTAAATAGTTCTCTTAGACCTCGATTTGCCTACGTGGGATAAAAAATTATAATCAACCCCACATAAAACTCCCAAATGATTCTTTAGCCAGACTATCAAACTAGGCCATTCATGTCTCATTAAGAAAGAGGCTACAGAACACATCTAATGGTAGAAGTAAATGTCAACAGTTATATTTAAGACAGAAACAAACCAGATCTTAAAACATATAAACCAAAGGGATGGAATAAACTGTGCACCTTCTAGCCCCCAAAAGATGCAAATAGAGATGGCTGGTTTCGAGAGACCATGAAATTGAGCACAAACTACAGAACTATAGCGCATCAAGCAGATTGGAATCAGTCTCAAGGAGAGAAAAAAAACATATAAAATCAGTCAAACACAGAATTTAATAAACTAGGGGAAAAGTATGAACCACCAATGGGCTGTGGAAAGAAGAAGAAATATACAATGTGTTAGGAAAGCTATTTTTAACACAGAGGGAAGCTTACCACTGTTGTACCAGGCATTCATGCACTACATTTGGTTAGCGTATTTGAGGGAAATGAATTTAAACATTTATACACACAGATTTAAATAAGGATGGTACAAGGAGGTAATTACCAGAGATATAGAAATGTTATTTAAATCAATTTATATCATACATGCTAAACAATGGAGTTCAAATTGGTCACATAGGTTGGAAGGTAGGTAAAGGTTCCTGAACCTCAAGCAAATTTATAGTCACTAGAAGCATTAAAAAAAAACCCCTTCATTAAATAGGGGAAAGACAGCATGAATGTAACCAATATAAGACCTATAACATACAGCCCAAGAAAAAAAAAAACATGCCATCAATCCTTTCCCACTGCAACAACTGCTTCTGAGAGCCTCTCCCATCATTAAATAGGAAATTACGCACTGGACAATAAATTGAAAGATTCATCACTGATGAAGATCTTAGAAATCACTACTTATCAACTTGTCTGCGTACAAAAAGCTTCCCACAGAAAACTGAAATAAATAGCCCAAGTGAAAAAATGTAATGAGGAGACTTAGCAGACAAAGTGCAGTCAAGGTTATCACCATAAATGAAAACATCAACCAAGAAAGAACTGGATGAGGCAAGTTCCTATACTTTAGGCTGTCTTGAGAGCTAGTATAGACATTGTTAACAAATAAAAAAAAAGTCAGCAAAATTGTACAGGCCCATACTGATAGCCAAATAAATCCCTCACATAGCAGCAAAATCAAATTCTCCAGTCTGTGCTAGAACAGGATAAGGAATAAATGGCCCCAATGTATTCAGCTGAGATGTGCTTATAGGACATAAATGGGGAAAAGAATATTATACAAAGCTTCTGTCTTTCTCCAGTACTCAGCTGCTACCATAAATAACGGCCAGCCTAAGTAACACAGTGTCACTGAATTGCCTATACCCTACAGGTGAATTGACAGTTCTTGTAGTCAGTTGCTGTAATTCAAATGTTATACTGATATTCTTGTCTTGTGCTGCGTATCTTTTGCTTTATAGAACAAATTATGTGAGTTACACAATAGCATCACCAGGACTTGCTGGAGTAACTCTGTCTACATCAACTCTGACTCACAGACTGCAGGAAGAAGAAATATTGCTTTCCCTACTTATCTCCTATTACCACTGTTAGAAATAAAATACTGGCACACTGAATTCAATGGACCATTAGTCAAACTGACCAAAGACCTTTCTATTTTGTTCTTGCTATGTGGAAATTTTCCTCACAGCAGATAACCAAATAACAAATTTATCACTGTGTTATGGGTCCTTCAAATAGCCAGAGCTACTCAAGGAGTCCAAGATTTGGTGTAATAGAATGCACAAAACACTGAAGCACTGAGAGTTAGAAGAAGGCTATAGATACCTTGTCAGGTAGAATAATTAACAAGTGACCAGAAAATCAGTAAGTAAAACAATGGTCCCAGATATTTGAAAATTTTTCATTATTGGTATTACTCCATACATACTCCATATTACCCGTGCAAGATCAGCATGTCTCCATATGGGTTGCAACTATTTGCTAAAGATGACTACAGTCTTAACTGAAGCTTTTGATCAGTTCTGATATGCAAACCATAAATAATGGTAACACAAAGTTAATTAGACTAATTTGTGCAAGGCACTTTAATAGAAACCTTAAAACATATCAGTTAACTATACAGTTATGCCTATAATTAGGAAAGAAGTGCCAAAACCTAAGTGCATTTTCCCTGGTTTAGGACTACAAAGAGTTAGGAAGTGCAAAAGTTAGCACCTTGAACTTCGTTTTAAACAATGGGAAATATGCCTTCCCGTGAACAACTCATGCAAAATAACTCCATGTTATGTTTGAAGAACATTTGATTGTTTACCATATGTGTTTATTATCAGAATTCTTCCCCTGAAATGCTCTAATGAATAGCAGATAGCTGCATATTGTCATGGCAAAATTTTTAAATGACACATAAAACCAGAGGCTGTACACTCCTAAAAAAAACTTTTAGAATTAGTTCGAAAGAGACATAATGGACTTCCTAGCCCATAAAATTTTTTAAATTTTAAAAGAGTGCATGGCTATCAGAAGGATACTCTTAAAACAAGTTTTGGGGCTCAAAAAGGACATTTCCAAATATTTATGTTCTATATCATGCAGTCGTTAAGCCCATTATTAAGGACACTATGGTCTTTATTGATTCTAAAATCCAGGCTTATGATCTTTTCTACAGCATTCCAAGTAACTAAAGACCTCACTCTGATTTCATACCTGCCTTCTTTAAGCCTTCCAAAACAGTTTCTCAAATTGTTGTGTGACCACTTCTATGTAAAGCAATATCTCTTAAGATATCAGAAGAATTTATTCAGCAGAAAAAAAAATATTTCTTCATTAGCAGAGTCTGCTCTCTTAAATTCGCTTTTATAAGCTTTGCGTGCTTAGCCTGTAGTTTGCTTTTGTATTTGAAAGCTTTTGTTTAAATTCTCTAAGTTTGATTTTGCTTCCCCGTCCCACGCTTGTCCCATCTAGGAAAAGCATTTAGAGTACCAGCAAGCCCAAAGCTCTCCCTCCCTACGGAGGGCGTTTGCCACACTCCTTGCTTCTTTTAAAGATTGCTGCCTCCGCCTTTACTCGATTTTAAGTTCGTGTTTCCGCACAAGCACGTCTGTACAGATACGCATACGGCAGCAAAGTCCCCAAACCAGTGCAAAATCCCGACAACACCGACAGCCCGCTCCGGGATGCTTCAGACACCGCCCGAAGCCCCGGGAGCTCCGCGGGGCCGCTCCGTCCCCGGAGCGCAGGCGGGCGCTGCGCACTCGCGCGGGCTGACGCTCCCGATCCTGCCGCACCCCTCGGGGCTCGGAGGTAGCGCCGCACCCCTCCTTCCCTCCCTCCTGGCATGGCTGCCGAGCCCCTGCCGCTCCCCGGCGGCCGCCAGCCCTCACCTGTCCGCCCGCAGAGCCCCCAGCGCTCCCGCCGCCGCCGCCGCGCCGGTGACTCCAGCCCCGTCTCCCGGGCAACCCGCGGGCCCGCCCCCGCCGCGCCATTGGAGCCGCGCCATTGGAGCCGCGCCGGGAGCGCGTTACCGGGCAACGCCGGCGGGGGCAAGGGAGACACCGCGGGGACGAGGCCCGGCCCCGGCGCGCTCGTGCTGGGGTGGTCGGGCATTGGGACAGGCTGCCCAGGGAGGTGGCGCAGTCACCATCCCTGGAGGCATGCAGGAGTCGTTGAGATCTGGCGCTGGGGGATAGGGGTTAGTGGGTTAGGGGTTACAGTGGTAGTGCTGGGTTCACATCTGGACTGGATGATCTGGAAGGTCTCTTCCAACCTTGATGATTATGATTCTTCCATGCGGGGTAGCGGCTGGGGAGGCGACGTGTCAAAGCCAGAGAGCCGCCCTCCCGTTACCGTGGGGGCAGCAGAAACCAGCGTCAGCCAGAAAGAGCGGATTTTGCATGCCCCGAGGATCAACAGGGGATGCTGGCCTTGATGTTAACCTCACCACTGTAAGATGACATGAATTTTGAGCCATTTAGCTATAGCTGTGCCTCGTTTGCAGAAAACATGGCTCTAATGTTGGGGGGCTGAAAGGAATTGCAGTTTGTGGTATTGCACACTAACTGATCCTGTCAAATAGAAGTCACAAAACGCAGTCCACTGGATCCCACTCTGCCTGGAGTCATTAGGGACATTTTTAATCCATGGACATTTATTGGACCACATCTGCTTGTTTTTTGCTTCAGCTTTTTCCCTCTTCCAGTTGTTTGTACAGCTGGATGGTGGCCTGCAGTGTGGATCTTACTTGTTTACTGCACAAGTATTTTTCCTTGAATTATTCTTCAGATGGAAGAATTTCCTGGTTCAAGTGTCTATATCATTATTACTGTGTTTGTGTCAATGCCATGCAAACATTGGAGAAGTAGGCCATGGACTGTGAAACTACATCTCCAAAGTTAGTTCTTGATTTCTTCCATTAAAGCTAACACAGTCCACTGTAGCTGATATCTAAGCATGCTCAAATAAGAAAAAATGTCTTACTCTGTTCTCTGGACAAAAAGAATCTATTGCTTGAGGAAATTCATCGTACAATATAATTCTTGACCTTACCAATAGATTTTTCTTTAGCAGGAGGAACTGAGAAGAGGTGGATAAGGTATCATTCTGTATATGACTTACTGGGCAGAAAATTTACAACTTTAACCCACATCACCTTCCAGCAAAAACTTTTCCTGTATTTGCTTCTTTCCTCAGAAGCCTAAGCTATGTTTTAACCTATATGATCTTAAAAGACTATAACAATCATCCTTGTTCATAGTCCAAAGTGCTATATTCCATATGCAACAGCAGCCAGTACAAGAAGTAGGTGCAGACAGAGTATAGAACAAAGGGCCCAAAGGAACATACAGTATCCCTCTGGATATTGTATCTTTTGGCAATTACAAACTATGAGATTCTTGTAACAAATGTTATATTCAGCTCATGTATGTACCCCATACATTTATCTATTATCATAGACCTTTGATCTCCAAAACATGCCACCACACTGAGTACTAGTTTTAAAGTCAGCATTTGCATTTTTTACTTTTAAAACATCCATCTGGAAATTCATTTGCTCCCTTTTTAATTATAGATAGAAAATAACAATTTTCAATTCGATTTCTGTCTGTCTTTCATGCTTTCCTCACTCTTTTCACTCAACTCTTTTACCAGTTGAAGAGATCTAGCCTATTTTGACTCCTAGAGAAGTTCTAACCTATAAATGCAAACCATCCTTGTTGTCTTTATATTTTCTTGGTTTATTTCATTCTTTTGAGATAGGATGACTGGAATTGCCAAAGGTTATTCCTAAGAAAGTGTTGGTCTGTGGGTCATAGGACCAATTTATAAGATCATAAGATAGTAGAAGAGGGTAATTCAGATTAGAAGGACCCTCTGAGACAATCTAGTCAAACCTCCCTTTCAAAACAGGGTGAGCTATGACGTTAGGCCAGAAATCTCATGATTTTATCTTGGTAGTCCTCCACTGAACTTATTCCACTTTGTTGATGCCTTTCTTGTACAGAGGGCCCAAAACTGGAAGCAGTATTATAGATATGGTCTAAGAAGTGCTTAGTAGAGAGGAAAAAAAGGTTAAATATGTGCAACAGAAAACTGTTTTAATTCTTTCACATCTTAAGAATAGAAACCTTTTCCTTTAATAGAACTAATCACATTCAAGTGCATAAAATAATTTTCTCTGGATTCTGAGATTATATTTAGCACTGCAATCTGTATTGTGTTTTATTTTAGTTAGTCTGAAAAGTAAGAGGACTTTCACTCTTAGCAGTCTTGATTAATCTAGGCATACTAATAAGTTCTTTATGGAAGGTGTCTAGCTCTACCACACTACTACAACCAAATCCTACTTCTTCTAGCTTCTCTTTGACTTTCAGTTCAAGAAATAAGGGTATCTAGGTGAAATGTAGTAGTTTATTCTCATCCATGTCCACCATACACAGTCTTATCTACAGCATCATTTATAGTTATGAGAGCCCTAGGTCCTTACAGAATTTTTCTTGTTCTTTCTTAGTCACTGAAAGCTAAGCTGAAGTTTATTCAGCTATTGGTTTTTATTCTTACTAGAGCCCTGTATTTTTTCCCACACTCTTGTTATTAAAGGAGGATACATTTATCCCAGTTATGAATAATACAATAAAACAAGTAGAAATAGAATTTTAAATGGGTTGAAAATGCAGTTTCAATTTTCATCATATGTAGAATCAATGCATACTTATAATTTTGGTAACTTTCATTTTTTTCCTATGATATGACTGACCTCTGGTGGGAGTCAGCAAATATTATTTTAATTTCTCACTAAGAATGTTGTGGGGTTTTCCACTAGTGATTCTATTAGCTTGCTGCCTAGTAGGGATCATATGCCTTTCTACCTCATGTTAACTATGAAATTATATTCTAGCAAACAATTTCATGAGGGATTCAGGCTGGTGATTATTTTACTTCTTTCTAAGAAGTGCTTACTGAAAGGTGTCAAAAGAAGAAAATAGTTGAAAGAAGCTTCATTCATTCTAGTTAGTTCATGCAGTTGTTTTATTTGGTGCATATGGTCTCTGCTGTGGCTAAAATAAGCAACATGTAATAAACTATTTTAAGTGGAGGAACTGCTACCTTGGCAGTGCTGTTGATGTTTTTTGGTAGCTACAGCATTAGGATTGCCAGAATTTTTTGGGGGGAAATGGAATATCCATCACGTCCAATGTTTGCAAATGAGATCGGACCAAATTAGGAAGTCCCACTTGCCCTTAGTGACTTGTATGATATGGATTTCAAACAGAGGTTCTGCAGGACCTGAAGAAGAAGAAGGTGACAGATTCTCCCTGGCTGATGATTATCGATAGTTTTCAAAAAGCAGTGACCAGGGATGCTCACTATTCTGAACAGGCTCTGGTTACAAAATCTAGTACTCAGGGACACTTACACTGAAGTGCTGGACCAGTATGTCTGTAAACTGCCGTTAGTATTTTTTTCTCACAGGAGTCCCACAAGTTCTTTCACAGTCTCACGCAGAGTAGCTCAGTTTACTAGACACTAGGTGCTAAGGGTAAAATGAGTTGTTTGCTGTAATCTATTTACTGTATTGATTAGGTTATTACTGACTATAATGGGAATTTTAAACACCTAAATTTAAACCATCTCCAGAGTTTTACTGGCAGCAGACTTTTAGGCTAGATAACACCACGTTCCTGCAGTGATGCTGACTGTAAGACGATTGCATATTGCCGAGCTACTGACCCAGATAACATTGAACCTGAGAAGATGAAAGCCTGTGCTGTGCTGTGTCATGCTGTACATCCCAACCATGCTCTCAGGCTGTGTCATGCTGTCATCCCAACCATGCTCTCAGGCCTACGGCCATGGGACAAAATCAACTAGCTCACTGTGACAGAGCTAATGTCAAGACTGCTCCCACTTGGTACCTGGTGGCTTTGCTGTTATCTAAAAGTGTGGCAGGAAGTTCTTCCTGCGAAAATCCTTCCTTTTTAGGAGTAGAAATTATGAATATAGTTGTATACTTGTAAAAAAATCCTACAGTATCTCAGATGACCAACATGGAGTAACTCTTTCTACAGGCAGGTACTACGTGATGTGTTGCACATTGACAGAGGCCTGTAGTGAAAACAAATATTTTAGAATCAAAAAAGTGTTGAGGCTTATTTGGTTCCCTTCTTCAGGTATTGTACAGCTCCAGTTGGCTTGGCATAGGTCCTTTAAGGTAGGAAAAACAAAGAGATGGCAAATATAATTGTGTGTTAGTCTGCTTATTATAGACCAGAATAGATAAATTTGATATACTGGAATAGAGATTTCCTGAGAACTTTATGCTCCCACACATCTGTATAGGAACAAACTCTCACACACAGTACATACCAATGTCATGACATGTGCTCAGGTCATACAGCAGTAACTCATGTCCATGTCTGGGTCTCTACAACCAAGATCTATAATGAAACTATCAAGATTCTACTTGAAGTCATTATCTTCCTGTTACAATGTCTTCTGCAGTGGCCCACTATATTTTCATAGAAAATGTCATGGAAGAGACCTTTAAGATCATCAAGTCCAACTGTCAATTTTGCATAATTAAATATCAAATGCATAAACTTAAGATGATAAACCCAAGAATTTACTTTTCTAACTCTTCTGGATGTTATGAAACGTGCTTAATGGATCTTTTTATGTAAAAGGCTGGTGTATTCTCCCTCTTGCTTGCTTTATTTCATGTACTTCTAATTAAACTAGGAGCAATTTTTCTCATCTTACATTTAGTATTAAATTAAATCCTGTGAATTAGGTCTGTTTTTTGTTTTGTTTTGTTCTTTTTCCTGAGTATCTTGGTTCTATTTCGAACTAATGGATAAGGATATCAGAAGCTATGTGTTATGAATTGCTTATAACAACTAGACACTAATTTTTTTAAGTTTTAGATAAATGGAAAAGCCAGAGGTAATTCCAGGTCTTTAATGACGGACAACTCATCATTAGTAATTCTTATTATTAGTAATTCTTTGCTGGTAGAAAAGAGGATGATTATATTGCCAGCTCTACAGCTATTTTGTGTTGGTTTAAATTTGTTACTCATGCTACAAGCTCTTAACACTTCCAATGAACTTTGATATTTCAGCAGTGCTAAGGCCCAAATCTGCCAGCAGATTGACCAGATCTACCGTCAGACACAAAGACCAAAGACCAAAATCATCCCTTTATCTAGGAAAGCCTTTCTGTCATGCTTAAACAGCAGTGGCTGGATCCAGATGAGGCAGGAGCAGTGATTTCAAATACAGAGCTGTGTCCAGTCCCAGCAGGAGTGTGGGCCATGGAGCAACCTGGGGTGTGGTGTGAGACAGGGACGTGTGGTGGACTTGTGTGCTGTGGGTGGGGGCCAAGCAATGATCCTGCATGATGACACTACAGAGCATGTGGTATCTGTGGATCAGACATCAACACTTTCAGAGATGGAGACTGAAAATTGCCTGAAGTCAGAGTTTTCCATTTTTGCTGAAACTCCATTTTTGTGGTAGCCCTGTTCACTGTTGCTACATTAAATTGGACAGTTCCATTCTGATCTCTTCCCTCATGGATCTGTGAAATCATCTCTGTACTGCTCTTACCATGTCCTCCCCTCCTATTCTGCCTCCTTCTTGCTTATTTCTATCCCTTTTCTGCACCGTTTATCCTTGAGAAGCCTTTCAGTGACCACGTGCATAGTTAATTGTTTTCTTTTAGCCCTCTTCCTTTACGCTGCTTTCCTCAGTGTTTAAATCTGCCATAGTGTAGCCTCTCTTTAGCAGGAGTTCTCTCTGCTTTTCTTTCCCCTTCTCCTGTCATTATCTCTTGATTACAAGTTAAAAGCTGACAGCTTTTAAGTCCGGGATGGTAACATAGTCAATACGCAGTAAAATGATGTCAGGCTGTGACAGTTCTGCTGAAGAATTAAAAAGTCATAGTTCACACACTCTTTTTATCTGTAGAAAGACGTTATAAGTATTAATCATTCATATGCAGAAAATTGAAGATTAAAGAACAATTCCATTTAATTCAGTTTTCTTTCCATCTTCTTCCTTGCCCTTCCCCTCTGCCCTTTCCTCCAGTACCATTCAAATCCTTCAGTTTTCATTGAATAAAATAGGATATCATATTTCTTGTCGGGTCCTTTCATGCAGGTATAATTTCTTAATGCTTGCTTATTCATATCTGGAGGCTAAATCAGTAATTTTCAGGGAAGCAACATAGTGGATGTAACTGGAATAGGACCAAGTTCCAGAACTGAGATCTTGTTGCTTTCAAATTTGGAACATTATGGCATCTTCACAAAATAAGGAGTACTATAACTGTTTTTATAGCAGCAATGCATTTTAAAAACTGCCTTTTAGAGAACTTTATGGTAGTAAGATCCAAGAGTAACGAATCCCACCTTTTATTATATCCAACAAAAGTTTTGTCCCTGATTTCAGTGGGGGCAAAATTGTGCTTGAACATACTTGAAATAGAGAGAAAAGGTCTGTTTTATAGGCCCTGTCACTACCATGGAATTTACTGAAACATCAAACATGGAGTTAGGAAAGTACAGCAGAATTACTGTGGTAGATAAATGCACTGTACCATTTTGAGTTAAAAGATGTTGGGAAAAAATGTAAATTGTTGAGCTCTAATTAATGAACTCTACTTTTGACAACTGCTATGCTGGCTCAGATTTATAATGATCTAGCTAAATACCTCTGGTGGTATCACTCTTTTGATCTGTCATGTAATTTTTTTATATCTTAACTAGAGCAGAGCAAGGAAAAGGAAAATTTTGATCAGCACTTGTTTGACACAAGTTAGTTGCTGTATATATATGTTAAATTTCTTATCTTTTAAATGTTTTCAGTTGTGTAAAACATATCATAGGTTGGTGTTTGGCAAACTTAGAGAAATAGGTTGACTTTGAGCATTATATAGTTTGATTAATTTCCTTTATATAGTCATTATAAATTTTGGGGGTTTTTAGGTGCAATGATAAACTACTGAAAAATATCATTCTAATTTACTTAAGTAACAGGCAAGAGAGAAATACACAATGACATTTCAGACTGAAAAATTAATAATCAGTATTAAAGATCATCTTTTAACTTCCTAATAGATGTTATAAAAATCTGAAACCTTCAAAAGCATAGGAAACCTAGCTTCCTTCTTTTATGTAAAGCTTTTGCAAGAGAAGAAAGAACATGTCTGCTTCTAGAGTTCTGTTGTTTTATAGTAAAAAATTTCTTTCATTTGAAATATTTTATTTAAATAAGCAAAAAAAGAGAATCAGTCATAAAACTTACGTATCCTGTCTCTCCCTGATCAGATCTAAAAACTCAGTCGTATTCACCCATTGGCACCAGTGAAAATGACAGTAAATATATTATTGAGGTTAGACTGATTTTTAAAAATATTTCATCTGAAATACTGATTAAAATTAATTGGCATTAGATTTAATACCAAGAATATTCTTTTCAGTTTGCACATTTCTTCATTCATAAAGTGTGAGTTTTCATTTTACTTCTTTTGAGCAGTTTATTTCTATTGCACTTTGTAACTTCAGCATCTGTATGCATTTCACTTTTGAGTAACAATTTCTAATACTTATATCTTCAACTAATATTACATTGCCTGGAAGGATGAACAAATTAGAAAATAAACATAAACAGAATTTATCTTAATGACTTGGAAAACCAAATGTCAGAGGGATGTGAACGTTTCAAAATATATAGCTAGTTTCAACATAAAATGGCAGGTGGAAGGGAAAGAATTGCAATGGTTTGCTACTAACATTCTCTCTTAACTGGGAACAAGGAGAAATAATCCTTGTCCTTCTTGCCCCTGAGAAAGATGCATATGTGATTGTCCCAGCTATAGGCCTGTGTCACTTAACAGTAAATTTTAGAATTAATACACATTTATTATCTTTGAAAAGTATACCATTTTGTAATAATGCAATAATTTATTAAAATTATCAGTATGCTAATATTTCAAATGCTGATATATATCAGTGTTTCCAAGACATTAAGATTTTGTCTAAGGCCCAAAAAATTTATTGGGTTTTTTTTTTCAGCTTTCATATTGTCTTCTGTCCAGGGGGTTAATAGAAGTGATCCTGGCCAATAAATTCTCATCAGGTGCCTTATCAACTGAATACCCCATTTGTATAGAAAATAATTTTATAATCATATTTTGCACTGACAAAAGCGAATGCTGAAATGCATGGAATTGAACACCTCTGACAGGAAAGCAGCTCACTGTGGTGGTGTGTACTCCCCCTCATCAGGGCTGCTCTGCCTTCTCTGGACTCATGATCTCAGTAATTGTCCATGCTCTCAGTACCTGTCATTACACCACAGCCTTTGTGTAACCAGTTTGCCAGTGAAGTGTCCCTTGACTGTACCAGGACCTCTTGCACGGCTAAGTCATGAATGGCACTGTCCATACCAGGTACACCTACTGCCTGACCGTGGAGGGGAAAAAAAAATAATCCATCATCTCTGACAGCCTTGAAACATGACCCACCTGAACCGTAACCCAAGTGGAATGGAACCATTTTTACTGGACTTTTGAATAATTTCAGTAATTATCAACTTGGGTTACAACCAGGATGAAAACTGACTGCTAGCTGAAGGCAATCATCTTGCAACCCTACAAACAGTAGTCCTCTCCTGAACTGCAGTGGGCTCTGCCAGCACCTCCCTTTGAATGGGACACTTCTCAGAGCCAACAAACTCTCAAGTTTGCAGTAGTTGGAGGGCTGTCATTTGGTTGATGACGGGGTCTGGGCTGATACTCCAACTCCTTGAGGCTCAACTCTTGCCTGTTGAGAAATACCAAGGCATTCAACATATTTCACTGGCACTCAAGGGAATTTTTAACAGGTACCTCTGTGCATATAAATACATCTTTGTGTCTGTGGGTGTGCATGTGTGAATTGATTTAAACATCTTACAGATAATTGAGCTACTGTTGTGATTATAGTCAATGCTATTGAATCATTGTCTAAATGTTAAATTAGTCAATTATATAGTGCTGCTAAATCCTTTAGGCATAAACTGTGGTCCAGATCTGAGGCTGATATTGGATCCACCCACACCTGGGCTCCATGAGGAGTTTAGAGAGCAAGGGGTCCACTCCAAACCTCGTTACTCGATGTGTGAATCTCCATTATCCTTTTGTACCCTTACAATTTTGCATCCCCAGTCTCTCTGGAAATCATTCCAAACTGATTCTAATTCCATTTTCCTTGTATGTTTAATCTATGTATTTAGAAATAGAGTGAACCTTGCCACCAAACTCTGTTAAATTGCACTTTCAAAAATTTACATTAAAATCTGTTTTCACTATTAACTTTGGTGGTGATTCTTTAAGTGACCAAAATCCTCACTTGTGACGCTTCTTAACTAGTTTCCTGTGGAAACATTGTCTTGTTTTTTTCATTAGTGGTGTTTGTATTGTAAAATCTTGACAGCTTACTTGAAATGTTTAAATAATAACACATACCTATTGCTGCCACTTAGTAAAAAAACCCCCAAAATAATAACATTTGCAGTAGCTAGTGTCACATGTTTTTGTGGAGCTCATCAGTTTTTGGACTTATACTTTTAGTTAATAATTTGACCTGCTGGAGCATGCTAATTCTTCATATTATTTACCTTCTTAAATATGTTAATACAAAAAATGGAAATCTGTTTTTATAACCCATTAGAAAATATATGTGTGTAGGATGAAGGATTACAGTAGTTTTCTGTACCTATAGGACATAGATTTGGATTTGCCTGGTATGCTGTAAAGAGATTGCTGATCCTTCCAGTTGGCAGTCTAATAGTTCTGAGCATGTGTTATATATTCTGTGGCTGGGTCTTGCTCAGAATATTGAAGTGTTTAAAGAATCATGGTGATCTGCCTAAAAAAATGTATTTTTGTAAACACAAGAGAAGAGCCTGAGAGCTAACATAGAATTTTTTTTAAAAATCAATTACTGATGAGTCATAAAATACAATGCAATACTGAAAAAGGGTCAACCCCTTTTTTTTGTGTGTGCTGCACTTGTAATAATGGCATACATGTGCTTGACTTGCCTAAATAAGTAATGTACTCTTAAACAAAATAACTAATTTTTCCTTTCATAATTCCGAACGTTTCATAATCCTGTGTCTGTGGATACTCCACCACTATCAGTGGAAGCCAAATCTAGTACTTATTCTGTACCACATGATTTATCAACTCTGATTGTTATAATGTCCTCTTTGCTGCATAACTGAAGATTAAGAGCAGTTAGGGCAACATTCTAATTTTTCTCTTGAAGTATTTAAGGATATTTTTCAATTCCCTATAATTTTTAGTATTTTTTCTTTCTTTTTTTCTTTCCATTCTTATTCTGTGTAATTTTTACCTGTAGATCTGGAAAAA
Source organism: Lophotriccus pileatus (assembly GCA_035583135.1). Classification (NCBI taxonomy): domain Eukaryota; kingdom Metazoa; phylum Chordata; class Aves; order Passeriformes; family Tyrannidae; genus Lophotriccus; species Lophotriccus pileatus. The sequence goes on along the minus strand of JAWWES010000133.1, from coordinate 37,557,261 downwards.
AATAAACATTTCTTCTCTGACTGCAAACCTCACAGCTTTCAGAACGCTCATCTCCAGTAACAGCCTCCAAGCTTTGGCCTTGCTGAGAGACCCCATCTCGTGACCTGACGAGCTCTGCTTGTGGAAGCTGACAGGTTTCACTCAACACTACTGGGAAATGCATCAAATAGCAGGGTTGTGCGTTTCCAGGAGTATTTGAGCATTTAACTGGGGAATCTGGAAGATCAGTGTTGTCTTGCTTGCAGAGGAAGCAGCCTAACAATGAGAATTGTGGACTGTTTTTGAGGTGTTTTTGTTTGGTTTTGATTTTGTTGGGTTTTGTTTTGGTTTTTGTTTGGTTTGGTTTTGGTTGATTTTTTTTTTTCTGTTTTTTGTTGTTGTTGTTGTTGGTTGGTTGGGTCTAGGTTTGGGTTTGGTTGGTTGTTTTTTTTTTTTTTTTTCTGGTGGGAGGGCTGTTCTATAAATTGCTCATGTTACCTGCATGGCAGCGTGTTGTGGTTTTCTGACAAATGGTACTTGATCCTGTAAAACACAGGGGAGTGATAGTATTGCTGACTGCATCATCGACTCTGTACCTCATTCAGGCTTGTTTATTTCTTGCACAATAGAAAGGTAATACACATTTGGATTGCAGTGTATGCTAGTGACGCCTCCCACTGGGCTCTGCTGAATAATCTGAGCCAAGGGCTGTCCAGCGGGAGGTGTTTCTTTACGGCTTTCTGTACAATATTGTAATGTTTTGGTATCAAAATTTTTCAGAGCAGTTATTATAAAGATGCAAAAACAAAACAAAAAAACCCCAGAAAAGATCAGGGAGAAAACCTGTTGGAATATTTTTCCCTTATGGGGGGGGAGGGGGGATCGGAGCTGCTGCAGCGGTTACGTCACCTTTGGAGCGCCCTTCGATAAGCACGAGCGCCCAGCAGGGGGCGCCGCGCTCCGCCGGGAGGAGCACGCGCCGCTCCCGCCTGGCAGCGCTGCGGGGACCCGCTTCCCATCGCGGCTGTCCTTTTCCAGCTCTGGGAACCCACTTTCCGTCGCATCTGTCCCTTTCCAGTGCTGGGGACCCGCTTCCCATCACGTCCTGTCCCTTTACAGCTGTAACTGCGCCGAGAATTCATGGAGAGCAGAGCACAGTTTGTAACTAGGCAGCTGTTTCTAAGCGGAACAGAATGAAAGTGAGAACCTGATCTGGAAAAAAAATTTTCTCTTGGCATCTTGCGGTTTTTTTTTTACTATATTTGATTCTGTCGTTCCCTTTCCAGATAACCTGTGGTAGTTTCATCTGTTCTATTAAAAAAAAAAAAAATTAAAAAAATTACGTCATCTGTTTTTAAAGTGAGTGGAAATCCCTTTTCTTTGAGTGAAACGAGGTTGTTTTTCCCGCAGCCTGCCTGCAGGTGGAGAACTGGAGGATAAATTAAGGTTTGATGGAGATTGCGTCATGCGGGAGGGCATAGAAGAAAACGCAGTTCCTAATCTCAGACAAGAATTTCTTGAAGTCAGAATTGTTGATCTTGATTCAAGTCGCTGTCCCATCATAAAACAGTCTTTTTTTTTTTTTTTTAATGATTGATTAGAACTGATGTGATTCATGGAGAAATGCAGTTTGTGTGAAAGCCAATGCATATCAAGCCAATGCTCACTAAGTAAGGGCAACGTAATGCTCGACCAAGAAGGCATATGAATACATTCCTTCAGGAACAGACTATTCCAGCATGGGTTTTTCCACGGGGTCACAGGTCCTGGCAACAAACCTGCTCCAGCACAGGCTTCCCATAGGGTCACAGTTTCCTTCAGGCATCTGTCTTCTCTGGAGTGGGGTCCCCGGTGGACTGCAGGTGGATCTCTGCTTCACCATGGACTGTGGGCTGCACAGGCACAGCTACCTCATCATGGTTTTCACTGTGGGTTGCAGGGGAGTCTCTGGTACCTGAAACCCCTCTTGCCCCTCCTTCTGCACTGACCTCAGTGTCTGCAGAACTGTTACTCTCATGTATTTGCACTCCTCTCTCTCCTGGCTGCAATTTGGTCTGGTGCAATAACTTGTCCCTGCTCTTAAATATGTTATCCCGGAGATGCTACCATTGTTGCTCATTGGTTTGGCCTTGGCCAGCAGCGGGTCCGTCTTGGAGCTGGCTGGAATTGGATCCATGGCAGAAACTTCTGGCAGCTTCTCAGAGAAGCCCCCTCCCTGCTACAAAACCTTGCTGCGCAAACCTAAAACAGTTGCCAGGAGAAATAGTCTTGTAAGGTGATTATTCCTGTCTTTCTATGCACATGAAGCAGTCCAGTGGTTGCTTCAGATGTTAATGAGTTGGGTTGCAGTAATCAATTTTCTGTTAAAAAAACTGCCAACCACCCCTCCCCTCCCCCTGCCCCTTGTAATATCATCTTGAGTAATTTTGTCTTTTGGTGAGATTCTTGTTGCTAATAGTGAAACCACTCACGGTATTGTCAGATAGCTTTGAAACCATGTGAGAAAGCTAATACAATCATTGAAGTTATTAGCATAGGGAAAGAGAGGATGATAATAGCATAAATTAATGAAGTGACTGATACTGGAATAGGAAAAAATAATGAACATTTTGCTAATGACTTGTGTGTTGAGAACTTCTGTCTGTTATTAACAGAATAAGAAGCTAATTTGGTTTACTGAAGCTTTTTTGGTTTTTCTTTTCTCACTGAAATTCCTTAAATTCTTTGGCAACATCCCTGTATTCTGAGAGGAAATTTTTTTTATCTAACTCTTAAAGCTATAATGAATTCAATAACATAGTAAAGATGTCAGTTGGAGATTTTTTTCTCATCTTTCAGCGCAAAAGTTGTATAGGTCATGAGAAATGGACAAGGCTAATCAGCATGTTTCTGTAAATATGGACTTTTGCATTCTCTTCTTTTCCAGTTGTAAAAATACCGTTGCAAAAAAAAATCCAGTTTTGTTTATGACCTTTTTCCCCCAAGGTTCCAAAGATATTATTACCTGTCTCTACTGTTGAAGGTGTGACTTCAAATGCAAAAAAAAATTTTCAGTGTAGTCACTGTGCAGGTCACAGCTGTTGAATTTAAAGATATTTATAATGACAGTTTTCCTTACCCAAGTTATGGTAGTGTTATACATATTGATGAGATCCTGTCAAAAACACTGATTCTACTAGATTTTCTTTCTTTAGCACAGAGATACCAAGATGTTAGAGCCAATGAATTACAGGAGATACAATAGTAGGATATAATTTTTGAAGCAGAAACCCCAGCCAGAAGTAGCAGAAAAAAGTCTCTGTCCTTCAAAGTGTGGCTCTGCATATTTTCTTTTCTGAATGTTTGTGCTGGTGATGGGAAGAAACAGAAGGAGTATCTTGGGAAAATGCTTAATTGAGTATCATGAAATTGAGTTTATTAGGCCAAGTGCTTTCTTGAAAAATGAGTTTAAATTGTAAGATTTATCTGTTTTTGTATTATTCTGGAAGTGAAAAAAAAATTTTAGTTTGTTCTATAGGATTTTTTCCATTTAAAATAGTTATCCCAGTTAACAATAAAATGTTTTCTGACCGAGTCAGTGTCACATCTTTCACACCAGAAAACTGTTTAAGTCTGTCTGAAGGTACTGATACTAAGCATCATATCTGAAATGTTTATTCATTATTTGCCATAGCCCAGAGAATGGCATATCTTTGGACCAAGTCCCCTTCCACAGTCATCTTTTGAGAAAAGTTTTCTTTCTAAACAGTTTTCTTACATTAATGGCCCAGTAATGTACCAAATATTGTCACAGAGTGTCATAAATTGTCTCTTTCTGAAGGAAGGTGCAGTTTGTAAATCTGTAATATAACTAATACACCTACAGGTTTTCCGTTTTCAGATTAGAGAGCTTTAAAGTGCTCTCTTTGGACCTCTAGTCACTAGACTCCCAGACCTCTGTGCATACGGGGGCAGTTTGGGCAGAGAAATGGTACCTATGTTGGAGAAAGATTGAGTTAGAGTCCATGTGAGCAAACTGAGACTGCTGGATGAGTGTTGCTGTTATTTTGACAGGGCTATTTCCCATCTTTTTCAAAAGATTATGGTGCTTGTGCGTGGTCTTCAGTGACTGGAGAAAGATAATTAACATGCCCACTTCCAGGAGGGAAAGGAAGGATATCCAGAAAACTTTACATAAGACAGTCTTATCTCAGTTCCTGAGAGGATTATGAAATAAATCTTCTTGGAAGCCATTGTTAGGCACAACAAGGTAAATAATGACATATTTAGCATTATGGCATATTTACCATTATGGCTTTACTAAGGACAAATCATGTCTAACTAACCTGATTTCATTGTGTTATGAGATAGCTGGCTCTTTGGACTAGGAGAGAATAGGTAAACAATGATGTTTACCTTGACTTAATCAAGTATTTTGTCATGGTTTCTTAAAGGATTATGGACTAGTGGCCACAACACAGGTGGGAAAGCAGCTCCAATATACGTCTCAAAGAACAGAGATGAACAGCATGAAGTCCAAATAGTGGCTGCACTTTGGAGGCTGATACTTGGTGCAAATATTACTTAACATTTTCGTCATTGACTTGGATGATGGGAGGGAAAGTGCCCTTTTGTTTGTGAATGACAGTGAAATGGGTGGGGAAGTGAGTCAGTCTGTTGCTGGGCTAGCACTCCAAAGGACCTCAGATAACTTGACCATAAAGTATCTGTTGAAATTCGGTAAGAAAAGACATGAAGTGCTACATTTAGGCTGGCATAACCCCATGCAACAGCATAGGCTGGTGAGTGACTTGGCACAAAATGTCTCTTTCACAAAGGACCCGAGGGTGAATGAGAATTTAAACATGAGTTAGCACTGAATCATGAAAGGTATCTGCCTTTTGGTGGCCACAGTGCATGTAGCCAGAATAGCAAGGGAAGTGATTCTTTCTCCTCATTTAGTATTTGAGATTGCATCAGGTGAGTACAGCTTGCAGATATGTCCATCCTTTCCCCCCACCCAGAAGGAGATTGCTAAACTGGAACGTGATCAGCAGATGGCTATCAGAATAGTTAAGGGGATAAAGCACAATATTTTATGCTCTTGAAAACACGGAGTTCTCATTTTGTAAAGGGATAAATATGTACAATTATTTAATACAGGATGGTTCATTAAAAATGGTGTGCTTTCTGAGATTGTGTGGGCTGAGAAGTTCTGAAATGAAAACAAAATCCAATACCTAGGAAGTAGTTTGGAAAGAATATTATTCATTCCAAATATACAAAGGTTAAAAAAAAAAAGGTAGTATTGACCCTTAGTATTCCAATTTGCATTATGAGAAAGATTAAAAATAAACAGATTAAAAGAGTTTTATGATTGGCTTATTCATTATTCTTCTTTTACACTTATCCTAGGCTGCTTTGGTTTCCATAGCTACTAGTTTAATCATGATGCACAGAGCTATTTCTAATTACAGTATATGCCAGCATAAAATTAATTCTTTGAGTATCTTAAGCAACAAACAGCTTGCAGCTTGTTCTTTGACATTTTATTATCACAAATCCTGGAGTAGCACACTAGCACATCACATTTACTCTGTTCAATTTTATTAAAAACAAAATAAGTCTTTAAATATATGCCTGCTTAGAAGTGTGTCAAGGGAGACATGTTACAGAAGGACTGTATTATACCCGAGGTTGATGCATTAATTTTAAGCTATATAGCACTTGTAAATGATCAGTGGCTATAATAGAAAAGACTTGTTATATTGAACATCCAATGTAATCCAGTTTTATTCTCTATCGTTTGTCAGTGTGAAATTTCTGTGAGGTCTTTAAATTCTGCTTAGGCCAATGTGGTTTTCCTTCCAAAACTAAGGGAATGAATTAGATATATCTTCTGTCCTGCAGAACTTGCAATATGCAGGACTCAGGTTCTACAACTGAACACAGGTGAAGCAGACATAGAGTTCAGTGAGAAGTTATTCAGGTGCAGTGATTGCAGGATAGGTCACAAATGGAAAAAGGCTGGATTTTCAAGAAGTACTAAATATGAACAGTAGAGAAGTTGGTGGAAGTTGGTGGTCAGTGCTGTCAAAAACTATGTCAAAACTTGCTGATAATTTGTATTCTAAATGAAACAGACATTTGTCTTGTTATTTTGCCTTATGAAACAGGCTTCTCTCATATGAAATAATATTCCTATTTTATTTCCATATTAAATTGTTGTCAGCCTCTGAATCCCTGGCTATGGTAACATATTACCTTTCCAAATATATTTCCACAGTGTAAAGGACAAAGAACAGAATGAGAACTTTTTGCATTGTGATTGTTTTCTGACAATAACAGCATGCTTGATTAAATGTTTCCTCCATATTTTTGACTGTTAATAATCTATGTTGCAGGAATCCAAAATATCCCTTCCTTAAATGTTTAAGGTAAAGGTAGAATTTTGCATATTTGTAGAGATTTGAACTGGAGATAAAATTAAAGGTTTCTTGAAATACAGAGTTTGAAATATAAATAAGAAAAACTATTTTATGAGAGTTGCTGTACAGGTCATGCATTTATCAAACTCAGAGGGAAGTGTGAAATACAGACTTTCTGTTTGCTATGTGATGAGAGTTCTGGAAGTTTCTACCTCTTATATTTTTTTGTCAACTCACCTAAACATTGAAAGTATGCATTAAGAAATATGGTGCATACAAAGAGCTAATTTAAATAATTCTAAAATAATTGAGATAATTGTCATTCAAACAGGTGTAGTTGGCTAATTGAATGTACTTAATTGATGCACTTTTTTTACTTGTTTCTGACTAGAGACTACTGTAGATCTTTATTCTGAATTTCTTCTAATGAACAGAAAAGAATAGGTATCTGTTAGGGGTGAAATTCTGAAAAACTTGCATCAGTCAAACTTTTTTAAAATTGCTACACAATGCATATTTTTGATATTAATCATCACTTTGACTTCAATAAAAGTCTTTCTGTGAGCAAACGATGTGAATTGGGATCTGAATACATTTGTAAATAAGATGTAGAATTTTAAACTTTTAAAAATTATACACTGACTTTTCTTGATTTATGAGTATTAATAATGTTTATGCAGTTGGTAAAGCTTATGCGCATATTTCCCTTTGACAGTATTTCGATCATGGAATACAATAACCAGCATCTCTCACCTTTTTCGTCTTCCTTAAACATTGTTGCTATATTGCGTAGTGAGCTTTGTCTTTTTATGATCTACATTATGCGCTTGTATTCTTAAAATCTTTGCCAAGCTTTATTGATTGAATCACTTCTAGATAAGTTTTCATGTGTACATCAGAAGATGCTGTCTCATTTGTCACTTGAAAAATTATTTGCAGACTGGGGCTTTAATTAGTTTTGTTATGCTAAACCTGTCTTGCTTCATCTGTAGCCCTCATCTCCAAACTTTCTAAGTTTTCTTATGTAGAATTCTACGTGCATGAGATGACTGGTCTACTAGACTTTAGTCGTATCTCTTAATATTTTGAAATGTATGCTTTTATCCGGGACCTTATTTCTGGACTTACATTGCAACAAATTGGAATATGCTTTTAGCTGGAAAATGTAAGACTATCTTTCTTACCTGTAAAGAATTTTTAGGAAGGTGAAAGATTATTGTAGTTAAAATATCATTCTGTGAGCACTGATTAAAAAAATATATTTTCCACTAATACTGGCAGAGTTACTAATCTAAATTAACCTGGCAATAAAAGAAACAATGTTAAAAGAAGCAAAATCAAACAAACAGACCAAGACTTCAAATAATAAAAGTAAACCTGCTAAATCTGATGCAGAATGCTTGGAATGTTTCTTTTTATGCTCTTTTGGCTGTTGGGCACTCTCATCCTGTTGCTATTAAAAAGTGCTGTTGTAACAAATTAGAGAGAGTAATCAGTAGAAACTGGTATATACCACAGCACACTGAAAACAAAGTCCAATCTTATAACTCTAAAAATTCATGATATTCTCATATATTCCCATGAACAAATCTTTGTTTCAAAAACTATGGGGCTGTCCTAATAATGCAAAATCATTTGCTTCTCTCATTAGAATTAACAGTGAAACTCCTTGTAGAGTTTCTAAATGGATTGTGGATGCTTGCTTCAAAATGTAGGGACATTTTCAAGTAGATTTTTGACTTATTTGAGCTGAGTGGTTGGCCATCATTTGTTATTGGCAGACAGAAGTGTTATAGATCTGTTATAATCTGTGTTACAGATTGTAGTCAACTTAAACCTTGTTCTGTCCTGATTCGTCAAGCCGAATGGATACAGCGTAGAGCACTGCTTATATCCATTTATTTTAAATATTGTGACAATTTACCCTTTTGTTTCCCTGTCTGAATGATCTTGTAGCTATCCTAGTATGTTTGAATAAACAAATAATTGCTAGATACTTCTCTGGTCAACTGAGGAGGCAGAAAAACAATATAGAAGAGACACAAGAACCAGTGTATCGTATGATCATGTATTTTCATTTTTCCTCATATTTAGTGATAGAGGAAATGTGAATTGATCCCACAAAATTTAAGAAGTTAATATTAGTAAGTTCAAACTAATATCACTTGTTGTGATGGTAGCTGAATCCCATGAACCTTCCTAATGCAAGGTGCAGCTTCTGTCTGTTTCCAGAGACTCTGTAGCCAGGCTACTTCCCAGTGGGTGCACACACGCACAAACACAAACATACATTCTTTCCACTTTGCTGGTCTTGTTTCTTGTTGAGTCATCTTGATCCCCCCTTATTCCCATCCTTGTCTTCCCAAAATTAACAATTTGTATGTAAATACTTCTACCCCATGGGTCACAGTTGTACCTTGGTACTACAGGCTTTACAAGAACACCCCAAAAGGCCCCCATTGCCTGCCTTTAATTATCCATGAGCTTCAACCACTGTTGTCCTTACTCTCTCTTAACCACTGTTGAAATCCAGACATTCCTCTCAGTGTGATTTGCAAGTTTTGTCAGATTCTCACTGGGTTATTCAATGTGTCCGGCAATTTCTCATATTGTGACCAAGTTGTGTTGTGTTCAGACAACTAAACTCAATACCAGAGCCCAGTTATCTGCCTACATACCTTAACAACTCATACAAATGCAGAACACTCAAACATCATCTGCTGATAAAATATTCCAACGTATTTTCCACATGCAATTTGATATGGTGTCCTATTTAGTGAGTGCAACTTCCAGGCTTTTTTTTTTTTCCTGAGGCCATAGATTGGTTTGTCCAATTTTTTGTTTTGTTTTATTTTATTTTTAACTTCCCAACACTTCCATACACATGTGATAGAATCCAGATCCTTCAAAATAATTTTCAGGTTCACCCATGCTGTTCCTTTGCACAGCTGTCTTGTATGTAGGAAAAACCCTGAATGTACCAAGGAACAGGTGTGTGAAAATTGCACCTGCATGAAGGGAGATTCTGTTTACTAAGGCTGGACTTAGCTGTCCATGTGCTTAGATTTGTAGGAAATTATAGGTGCTGAGACGTGATTGTCCCATCCTCTCTGCACTGGTGTGACCTCACCTTCAATATTGTGAGCAGTTTTGAGCACTGCAGTATAAGAAAGATATTAGGCTATTAGAGAGCATCCAAAGGAGGACAATGAAGATGGTGAAGGACTATGAGGGGAAGCTGTATGAGGAGTGGCTGAGGTCTCTTGGACTGTTCAGCCTGGAGAAGAGGAGACTGAGGGGAGGCCTCATTGTGGTTACAAACTTCCTTGTGAGGGGAAGAGGAGGCGCAGGCACTGATCTCTTCTCTGTGGTGACCAGTGACAGGACCTGAGGGAATGGCCTGAAGTTGTGTCAGGGGAGGTTTAGGTTGGATATTACAAAAAGCCTCTTCACCCAGGGGGTGGCTGGGCACTGGAACAGGCTCCCCAGGGAAGTGGTCACAGCACCAAGCCTGGCAGAGTTCAAGAAGTTTTGGATGATATTCTCAGGCACGATGCGACTCTTGGGCCAGGAGTCCTCCTGTGCACGGCCAGGAGCTGGACTTTGATGATCCTTGTGGGTGCCTTCCAACTCAGCACATTCTGTTATTCTGTGAGCAGCTAAAGGCTCTTGTCTAACCTTTATACAGGCAGTTCCAGACCGCTTTTAAATGAAAAAAATCTTAAGAACAGTGTGGCCTGGTGAAATGACATCAGTGTCACAGCATTGCTCCACTCTGTCTCTGAAAACATTCTACTGGGGCAAAATAAGATGTTCTTGAAGAGAAAATAGAATAAGTTTCAGTGTGACTTTCCTTGGTATGTCACTTGCCATTAAATTGGTCTGATTTTCAAATAAACTCAAAATGCTTGAAGTTTTAAAGTTGTGGTTTCGCTTTGAATGCTTATGCTCAAATTCCTGTGGTTTAGATAAGGATTATCAACAACAACAGCAGTGAAAAACAAACTGAGCTGTAGAACAGGAACAATTTAGGAGACACTTCTTGTATTTCAAATTATATAAAAATAGTTTCTAAAAGCGTATCAAAACTCTTATGCAGACTACCTGTAGTTGTCTGTAGTTCTTTTCAAGGAGGCTTTTTGGAGGCTTTTAGACATGTTTATATTTCTTGAAAAGAGGTAACTTACTGTTTATTACAATTCAGGTAATTTCTTCTGACTCAGAATACCTGCTGTCTTACTTTCAGTGAAGTTGAAGATACTTTTTAAAATTTATGAGATTTTGTAGTGCATTTTAAGGGGGCTTATTTTTCTTCAGGATGTGACTTCAGTGTTAGGACATGCCAGGCTAGTTGTATGCCTGACATTACAGTCACTGTTAAAAATATATGAATATGGACTTGATAAGAAAATACCCTTTATTTGAAAATAGTTGTACAAGTAGCATATTTTCTATACTATTCTATAATATTCTACACTCTCTCTTTGGTAAAGTGGGAGTATTTGGTTGTTTTGTCTAAAATGGTGCGTGTGTGGCTGTTGTTGGAGGAAATAACCAGTTGCCTCAACAGTGGAAACAGACTTTGATTACAACAGGATTAATATTTTAGTTCATATTTTATCAGTCCTTCAAGTGAAATAGGAGTTAAGAATCTTATTTCATTCTAAAATGCTTTAAAAATATTCTGTGTGACTAATTTAGGATTTGGGGTTTTGTTCTCAATGTAGACTACAGTAGTGTGATTTTTTTAATATCTATTTGCTTTGAAATACAGTGTATACTTTATAAGCAGAGAAATTTGTACTGTTTAAAAAGCATGAAGTGCAGATGTTTAGCATTATGCAAAGTGCTTATTTTGACTGGATGGATGTTCCAATGGGCAATGATGCAGACATTTAGATTTCATAAATGGTTGCTTTTCGGAGTCATCGGTAAGGAAACTGAAAAACATATCAGTGTCTCTTGATTTTAGCTTTGAGCACTACACAAGATCTGCTTTGAGATGCAGTTAGGAAAAGAGTTATGTGAGGAGTTTTACATATATGGTAATAGTGATACAGTTAAATTCAGAATCTTTGTAGGAATTATCCACCCATTTAGTTTAGGAGTGGTTATGCAGAGATTAAAGTTTTTAAAGTGGGAATTGTTATAAGGGGCAAATAAATAGTTAATATGCTCATAAATAGCAGGTAATTTTTTAGAGTATGAGGGAAAAATAAGTCCATCATTCTTAAGCAGGTTCCTGTTGAAAGTTAAGGACAATATTTTTGAAAGTGAAAATTGTGTCTAATCACAGAAAAGAGCAAAAGCTCAGACATAATATGTTTAATTCAAATGAAAAGAGGCTTGAGGAGCAATTTAATCTGGACATAATGTCCTCCTCTCTCTTCCAACTTATGTATGTCATAGGGATGCCATCAGGGGGGAACACATAGACCACTGAAGTATAAAATTTGAACTCAACAAGGAGGGAGCTCATAGTTGGCACTGGCATGGTACCCTCTGGGTAAGGCTTAAGAGACAAACAAATAATGTGGATGTCATTGTGAGAGTCTGCTATAGACGTCCCAACCAGGACAATGATGCTGATGAATTATTCTTCGAGGAACTAAGAGACACCTCCAAATCAACTGCTCTTGTCCTTACTGGGGACTTGTTGAAAATTAACTGGGAGCATCACACATCTGGCATGAACAGGTCTAGAAGATTCCTAAAACACTTGGATGATAACTTCCTTGTTCAGGTACTAAGGGAGCTGACTAGGAAAGATGCCCTCATTGATTTGTTGTTTGTTAACAGAGAGAGTCTCATGAGTGAAGTGAAGAAGGATGCCTGTTTTGGCCACAGCGACCATGAGGTAATCAAGTTTAAAAGCTCTGCTGACAGGATGAAAAGTACTAACAAAACTTCAACCCTGGATATGGGAGGGACTTGAGGCTGCTCAGGGAATTAGTAAGTAAAGTCCCCCAGGAACATATTTTTTCAGGTTCTGGAGTCCATCAATGCTGGTCACTTTTTAAATATTACCTCCTAAGGGCACAGGAGTAGGCAAGGGTGACTTGTCTGAACAGGGATCTCCTCTTGGGTATAAGGTGAAAAAGGAAGGTGTATGCCCAGTGAAAGCGAGGTCAGGTGACGTAGGAAGAATACAGAGATACTGCTTGCCACTGTAGGGAGAAAATTTTTGTGGCCAAGCTTGAGTGGAGTTAAAGCTGGCCAGAAATGTAGGGGACAATAAAAAGAGTTTTTTCAAATATATTAATGGCAAAAGGCAGTATAGAATTAACACTGGCCTGTTACAGGATGAGAATGGTCTCCTAACAGACAGGGACAGAGACAAGGCAGAGGTGTTTAATGCATTCTTTGCCTCTGTCTTCAACACTGATGATGGACCCAGGGGATCTTAATGCCCTGAGCTGGAGGACCATGACTGCAGGGATGATCAACTCCCAGTTGATCCTGAACTCGTGTAGGACTTACTGCTACAGCTAGATTCCTATAAGTCTGAGGCCTGATAGGATTAATTTAAGAATCCTCAAAGAGCTGGCTGATGTCATTGCAAGGCCTCTTTTGATGATTTTTGAATGGTCCTTGGAATTCAGAGAGGTCTCAGCTGGCTGGAAGATGGGTAAAGTTGACCCGGTTTGGGGTTTCAGGGTAGCTAGGGTCCGCTGGGGAACCCCTTTGGTGCTCCTCAGAGGAGCAGGCCCTGCCCCGGGGGGGGGACAGGGGCTGCTGCCTGGTGACAGAATGAAGAGACACGCAGGGTCGGTGAACAATGGCGAACTGTTTATTAAAGAAGGTTACAAAGTTTTATAGGGGTCCTAAGGAAAGAGCTAGAATTTGGGGGTGGCTATTTAAAACTCCTTCAGCGGATAGGATAACATACAAAACTAGGGGAAGAACTTCAGTGAAGCTTTTGATATGGGCTCTCAAATGATCCTTCTGGACAAACTGTCCAGCACAGCTGGATAAACACATCATGTGATGGATGAACAATTGGTTCATGGGTCGAGCACAGAGGGTAATAGTGAATGGGATAATATCAGAGTGGTGATCTGTCACTAGTGGGGTTCTACAGGGCTCCACTGAAGGGCCAGTGCTCTTTAGCATCTTCATAAACAACTTGGATACAGAACTGCAAGGTATACTAAGTTTGCAGATGATACTAAATTGGGAGAAGCTGTTGACTCCCTTGAAGGCAGGGAGGCCCTACAGAGAGACCGGTTGAGGTAGGGGATTATATTATCCTTCTCTGTTCTGCACTCACTGGTGTGGCCTCACCTCAAGTTCTATGTGCAGTTTTGGGGACCACAACAAGATATATATAAGAAAGATATTAAACTATTAGAGAGTGTCCAAAGGAAGGGAATGAATATGATGAAGGGGCTTGAGGGGAAGCCGTATGAGGAGTGGTTGAGGGCACTTGTTCTATTCAGCCTGGAGAAGAGGACACTGAGGGGGGACCTCATCATGATCTACAGCTTCATCGTGGGAAAGCAGAGAAGCAGGTGCTGATCTCTTCTCCCTGGTGATCAGTGACAGGATGCTAAGGAACGGCCTAAATCTGTGTCAGGGGAGGTTTAGGTTAAATATTAGGGAAACTTTTTTCACCGAGAGGGTGATCGAGCAATGAAATAGGTTTGCCAGGGAAGTGGTCACAGCACCAAGCCTGAGGGAGTTCAACAAGTGTTTGGATGTTATCAGGCATATGATGTGATTCTTGGGGCTGTTGTGTGCAGGGCCAGGAGCTGGACTTCGATGATCCTAGTGGGTCCCTTCAAACTTAGTATATTCTATGATATTGTAATACACAACCATAACACAAAAAGCTAAATTATTATGGCAATTACTCACTGCATTTTTATCTAATCTACAGGAGCTAGACTCCACCTAATGAGGAACAAACATAAAGCATAGCCTCAAATGATGTACGATAAAGAGGTATTTAATAATGAAGATAGTAACTGATTGTCAGAATCATAGAATTAATCTGAGACTGCTGAAACCTGAAATTGTTTAGTATATTCCTCATTTTACTTTCCAAAGTGTCTATTAATGAACCTTTTTTTGAAATCTGAATATTGGGCTAGTGAGATGTTTTGGTTTGATCCGCAAGGGCTATTTGAAGTGGGTTTGTGTTTCAATAGGCTTATGGAATTTTGTCTATACTTTTCTGTTCCAGGATGGAAAGGTATTTTAAAGATTAAAAGAGCCTATCAAAAGTTAGACTATCAAGGGATATGTCTAATTTTCCATAAAACATGCCTACTAGCTGTTAGGGAATTGATATTTTACATAATTCCCATCATGTGTATCTTTATAGTCCTTCAGGAGGTCCCTTATAGTCTGTATAATGAGGTTAGTAGCAGTTGTGAAAGAATATTAAAATCTGTGAGGAAGAAAAATAATTGCTACTTTTGGTTCTTAAATATTTGAAGTAGCAAAAGGAGATTGATGTTCAAAACTGCCATTTTAGAATCTATTGGATGGATGTAAGAGAAATGGAAAGAAAGTAACTCTGAATTAACTTGCCCAAGGAGAGTGTGAGAGGGCATCATTGAGTATAGGGCATCAAAAGCATGTCAACTGAGACACTGATCATCTTGGGAAAAAGTCAGAAGACAGAGATCAGAGTATGCTTTGAGTAGTTGATATGGTTGGGGGTGAGATGTCATGTTTTTTTCTGAACATCAGTTGGAAGGAATGAGGAATGTCCTATCCAGAGAATGATGCGATTTGGTGTTGAGGATGCCTCATTAAAGCTGTGTTCTGCCTAAGCAGAAAGGGCAAGTGAATTTGCATCTCCCATTTCACAGGTGAGTGTTCTTGGATTGTACTGTGGTGTAAAATATATTTTCGTTCTTCTCCATCTGTATTTTTCAATAGAATCTTTATCTGCTAGTTGTTAAAAGAGAAGCAGTTGGCACTTACCCTCATTCTGATACCTACTTTACTCAAGGTATGCCATAAAAGGGATGGATTTTAATATATGTCACATTTCTTAATCTTCCCATTGGTTATTCCTAGCCATCCTTCTGATTGGCGCACAAGATGTTTTTTATATTGTTTAAAATGTCTAGCTTTGTCCTTGGAGTGCTGTCATAGGATCCTAACTTTCAGACTTGTGACCAAGCAGATAAAATGAAAGGTAACTTGTAGATGCCCAAGTCTTTTCTCATGTCTAATTCTTATCAAAGTATTGAAAAGATCTGAAACCCTACACGAAAATTCAACTGCGCACTGATCTCCAATCAGCAAGAAGTAGGAGACATGGGAGTTACTTGTGTAAATAGTTTTTTCTTATTCTAGTGCTGTTCTCTGGGAAACTATTCAAGCTTCAAAGAAAGAACTGTTTAACAAGAATCCTTGCAACTGCCAGTGAGCACATGCACTTCCATGAATTAACTAACTAACAAGGCCAATTTTTCCTTTTTTTTTTTTTTTTTTCCTAATACATTGTTTCCATCAGATCTATTTAGGTATTTTTATATGGTATTATGATATGAAGTTGATCAATCCTCAGCTATTACTCTATTACATCTATTAGATCTAGATGCATAAGATGTATTTGAGCCTCAACTAATTTTTAGTTATTTTAATTGCTATTGAGTACCTTGCTTGGACTGACAAATGTGGTACTTGCTTCTGAGTAATTTCTGCATACATACACAGCATACAGGGACCATCATTCTGAACACACCCCCAGTCATGTGACTGAAAAGTCTGATGCCTGATTTATCTTGAATCATACCTTGCTTTTTTTTCTGGAACAAACAGGATATATTTGCAACAGCCAGGAGCATAGCAAACCTCACTGGTTTCCTAAACAGACATTGCGGTAAGCTCTTTAAAAGAGTAGAAAAGTTAAAGCTTATCCTAGCTTGTGCCAAGAGATTTAGAATGTGTTCCCAGTCCCCTTTTCTGTCTTTTTACTTTATATGCAGGGACGACTTAGCCTCCTTGTTTGTTTCACACACATTTTCTTTGCTGGATATGTCTGTGCTTTTGACTGCATAATCCCTATATTGCTTATGTATTAGGTAATCTGTGAGTCTGAGCCAAAAAAGATGCAAAATCATTGCACTCTTACAGTACAAAGCCTGTTTTGAGTTTCAGAGGCATATTTTGTTTCCCTGGCCTCTGGGGAATAGCAGGTCCTCATCTTCACTGTCTCTGTAGGCAGGTTCTGGGTTGTTCCCAGGGTTAACTGAGATACTGTCAGGAGGGTCTAATTGTGCGATGCCTTAAGAGGAGAGCTTAGGTATTTTAAAGGGGAGAATGTTCTGTAGCTATTACTATAAATATATAACATTAAAACAAAACTGTAGCAACAGCTTTCAAGTGACTTTAAAATCTTTTCATAGAGGTGCTTTCATTTTTTTTCCTTTTTGTTTAAAGACTAACAAAATTCTTAAAGTCTTTGTTCTTTAACTAGAGGGATTTTGAAAATTAATATTCCTGTCAGTAGAACAATACTATAAACAGAAAGCAGTCATACTGCTAAGTGACAGTGAATGCAACAGCTGCTTTTGGAACTGAATAGGGTTTTTTTGGTGTAGTTTGTACTGTGAAATGTCTTAAAATGTTATGTACTTTTCCACACTATATAAATGGTAATAAGAGTATGTCAAAATATACAGCTTTAAAAAAGTAGTATGTTTACTTGCAGATTTTACTTTGTATGCCCCACAGCATAAAGATTACTTTTTTGGTGAAATCCAATAAGTGTTAAATTGGAATTGTATTTATAGTAGAAAATCTGTTTCGGAAACTACTTCCCTCGAAAGAATAAGCATGTTCATTTTGACTAGTCACAGTCAGTTATGTTTACTCCAAAAGAAAAATTTTTGTTTATTAATGTACTATCTGCTGCCTTCCAGGCAAACTAAAATAATTTTGTTCCTTCCTAATACATCTATTTTGTTCCTTCCTAGTACACTAACATTGCATTCTGAATCCTAAGAAAGTCTACAGAGGGATTTACTCTAAAACTCATTCATTCACTATTTGAAAATTTTTGCTATTTCAAGGAAGGATGATAAAATGGTTTTAGCGTGCAGTAATTCATATTATGGTATTTGTATGTATCCACATTATAGCTTTGTCTATATTGACTTGTATTTGATTGGAAATATACAAGAGCTTATTTGCTTTTTAAATATATAGCTTAACAAATTCTTTGGAGCAGTTATGGCTTACATGGGTAATAGTAAATGTTTCTTCTTTTTTTTTTTTTTTTTTTTTAGTGTGTGCTTGTGTTAATTGCAAGATTTTTGTATTTGGTATTTATATCTGATCCACACTGGCAAGCAATTTTGTTTAAATGTAAAATTTTTTACAGGATTTCCTTCCATCTCTGCATTGCCTGTAGAACTGTTAGCAGCAGAATGTTGTATATTTAGATATTTTTAATTCGCTTTTCAATGGATATTTGAAATAAAAAAAATATTCCAACATCAGTCACATGTTTAATATCAATAATTTTTAATATCTTTATTAATGGTCTGGACAAGGGGATCTAATGCACCCTCTTTAAGTTTGCGGATGACATTAAGTTGGCTGGGAGTGTTGATTTGCTGGAAGGTAAGAAGGCTCTGCAGAAGGGTCTGGACAGGCTGAATTGCTGTGCCAAGGCCAATTTTATGAGGTTCAACAAGGCCAAGTGATGGGTCCTGCCCTTGGGTCACAACAGCCCCATGCAGCACTACAGACTTGGGGATGAGTGGCTGGAAAGCTGCCTGGCAGAAAAGGACGTGGAAATGTTGATCAATGAGAGCAGAATTAGTTTGTCAGGTGTGTGGACATCTGGAATTTCCTGTGGCCTTCCCACTGAGTAGTAACACATGAAGGTCTCTTCTATATCTTTATAAAGTTTTAATCTAAGTTTTGGTTATTTGTATGTTCTGGTAAGTTGTTTTTGCTCCTGATGAAGACCTTTTTCGGGTATAGCACTTATTTAGAACTATAAATTCAATTCTTACTTATTTAATCTTACTACTATATCTATACTTTGAATTTTCACATGGATCAGAGAATTGGAAATCTTTGTAAGACATCCAACTGGATACACAGCCTGAGTGTCAGACACCCATATTTAAAAATTTGATGGCATATACTGGTCTGAGCGTCTTGTAAGAAGGTGCAACTTTCAGGCTATGCTTTGTTCACTGTCATTATTGGCTGTATGTGACAGAACAGCTTAAAATGGTTTAATTAAATACTGTAATACTTTGTTGCAAGAGTCTTATGAAGAAGATACTGCATGCTGAGGCATTCAGTAGTGGTGATGGTGATAAAGGGGAGCAGGTAAAGCACCATGGTCTGCTGGGGCTTCTCAGTACATTCTCATGAGCTTTGACAATACTTGCATATCAGTCTCATTAACTTTCTCATAATTCTAAGATGCAAATAGCTACTGGAGCAAAAGACGAAATTATATTCTACTTTAGATACCTTCTATATATAAATACTGATTAAAAATCATAAGCAAACCCTGGACCACCTCCAAAAACTTCTCCTAAGAGAAGCTCCTTTTTAATTATGGCAGGCTAACCTTTTGTCTTCATTGCTTGCATAGAGTTCTCATCTGTATCACTGGCCCAAAGGCCTTATCCTTTCCAGGAATGGTCTTTGACCTATACCTGCATTATGTAGCTGAATTAAGAATAAACAGATGTCTAGTTGCATAGGAGAATATAAAACTGCATAGAAATATTCTAAATGCTCTACCTCTTCTTGTCTTGTTTAACACAAGGTCATTTTGTGATTTTTTTCTTATCCAAATCCTTGCTGAAGATGAAAATGCGCTGTGGGTTGTAAAACTCTTAATTCCTCACCCTTAATGGCCTGATGAAACTGACTAATCCTCATGCAAGTTAGAACATTAACATGAAGTCCACAGAGGCAGAAGAAAACCAGGAAAGCCTAAAAAAGAAAGATCAACAGCTTCTGATTAAATGACATGTTATTTTAATTCTGTCTTGACTTAGTGGATGAGTTCAAATTGGTGGATTTCGAATAAAATCTCTGCTACACAGATGATGTAGCATGTGTCTGATGCAAGTTGATATTCAGAATAGAGATTTATCATCCTAGGAAGCTGTTTACTAGTTTGGGGTGACCCAGCTTTGTTGATCCTGAAGGGATAAGTTCTTACTTTTAATGAGCTTGAAGATCTCTATGCTTAATTGATTAGTTAGATTTTTAAAGTAGTAGTGCATGAATTTCTTAGCTTGAAAAACTGTTTCTGCCTGTGGTCCATGGTGTTTCCCAGTTTTTAACCATGGAGGATGCAGAACTTTGTAGTCTGATAGTCTTTTCTTTTTTTCACTTTTCCTCTGATTATCATCTCCTATTTTATCCCTGGGCCTTCTGATCTGTTTGGTTTTTTTTTTTTTTTTTTTAAGATATTAGGCTGGTGGATTATTTATGTGCTAGAATATCAGTTCAAAAGATGATTCATTGGAAGACTGATGAATCCAGTGCTGCACTGAATATAATAAAGATGTTTGCTACATAATAATGCTTATTCCTGTTTATCAGGTATTGTGCTTTGCATCTCATCTTCTAAGATCTGTGCATCTCTTGATATATTCAGCTGAGAATAGTTTGCAGTCTGTGGTGTTCCACATTATTAGTATTTTGTTTTGAAGACCATAGTACTTTCATCAGCAGTTTGTATTAGACAGACTTCTACTATTCCATGGGAAATAGAAAATGTGGCAAAATGAGAAACTTTCATTATGCCTGATTTCACTTGGTTTTGAGGGTCAGCTGGCTCTGAAATCTGAATTTTGTATTTGAAACTGAAGACAGTAAATATTGCTATTTTGCTCTGTAGTTCAGGGAATAAAGTGAGATGGTTGTAAGAAACCACCATCTGACTTGCTCCAAGTCAATCAACTAGCCCTACTGAAATCAGTGTGGGTAGAGTAGTACAAAATCAGTACTGACTGTGTGTCAAATTAAACTTAACAGTATTTAGAACTGAGCATTATCGATTTTATTTCTATAGTATTTTATCTTTTACTGTCACATGGAGCATCACTGAAGTCTCTGTAAAGGCTTCCACAGGGACTCTATGCCTGGCTAAATTCTAACTAAATCATTTTGAGAAGTAGTTGATAAAAGACCTTGTTCATAACCCTTATTCCTGTGTACCAAAACCAAAGCTATAAACAACCCACCTCCTCTCTGTCTGCCTGCTGGAATATTTGCAGAAAGAGACTTTGCCTTTCTTTTTTTTAAACTAGCATGATTTCTTGTATGAAGTGCAGATAATGAAGACAAGGTTATTAGCTTTGTTTAAAACAACTGTTGATAGTTAACATTTTAACTGTTTCAGACATCCATAATGAGGTAAATTTGATAACATTTCTCTTAAGCAGTAGATAAGTGGTGGTGCTGCTTCAAAATGAATTGTTTTGCTTAGAAATAAATATTTCTAAGATAAGAACTGTCCTCTAACAGCTATATTGCCAGGAAAATCACCTCAAAAGGAACTAAAATTTTTGTTGAGAACTTTTCAAGACTGAGTTTTAATACTTTATTTATTTATTTTCTTGTGATCCTAGAAATTACAAAGCAGAGTTTGCAGAGAGCACTTTGAGGGCCTGGACTGGTAGATTAAATGCCAGCCTAGGCAATACTTTCTAAGGAGTCTCAAGGAACAGATCAAAGAATGTGTTTTGCACTTGTGAGACCACTTGAGTTTATAGCTTCATTGATCTAATACTTGTCTAGAATATGAGTCTCCTGTTTTGCAGAGAAAAGCAGGTCGCTTTCTCAGAGCCTGTGGCCAATTTTCTAGTTGTGAAACATTTTTTTACTTGAACATCTGCTACATGCTCTGGAAAAGGTAATTTGAAGAATTTGAATGTTAAAAGAACTTGTTATTACTTGGGATTTAATTTTTTGAAATCTGTCATCATCTATGGCCTTCAGAGAAAGCATCAAAAGTCAACCCATCCTGACTCAGTTTGTGTATAATAGCTGATACTGTGGGTTAAGGTGTACTATTCTAAAAGAATTCAAAATTAATTCAAGGAACATGTGATAGTTCCAGAGTCTCTTGTGACCTCTAAGCTTTGTATGTTGCTTTTGACTTCCATAAATCTTTAATTTCTCTATGTATTATACCTAAATGCTTCTTAATACAAATATCTTAATGCTTTATGGAAGTATAATAAAGGAAGGGAGACTAATTACTTCAGTTTGTTGAGAAGATTCTTCTTTAAGACAAGAAAAAAAAAAGTCTGACTTGTCAAACATCACTTTTTCCATCACAATATTTTCATGATGAAAATATCTTTTAGATGTTCCATGAAAAGAAAATGGTTCTAATAACCTTGAGAAATGTAATCCAGTCTTTCATTTTTAATCTTGTGATCAAATAGCTGTTGTTGTTTCCAAATGAATTTGATGAGATTGTGTTTTAAATAATAAAGTTGCCACTAGTGAATCAGAGATAGAGATGCTTGAGCATATCAGTAAAGCCCCTGGGATGTTAGGAGAAGACAGGGACTATAATTCCCCTGAATGAAAAGACAAGGGGGGTTTTATTGCAGTTACTAAATGGAAGCTTCTGCTCAAAGATGTGTTAAATTGTAATATATGCTTTGAGGATGGGAATGCTTGCTGGGATATAACTCTTTCAGGCATGTCTGTATGTTCACAGAGTTGCTATAGGAACATGACTTTAGATAGAGTTAAATAGAAAATAAACTGAGAACTTAATGTACAGTACTTTCTGATGAATGAGATGTCCTTTAATGCCTCACATCTTGATGCCATCTGGACTATAGTTCAATATTATTTGACTATGTATAAGTTTCTTCTAAAATATAATTTAGTTCATGCTTCTGCAATAAATGCTGAGTACAATAAGCTATTTGAGTGCTGAAGGAACTGCTACTTTGCAGTGGATGGGCAATTCACAACTGAAAGTAGAAGGCTTAATAATAGATCTGTCTCCTGTTACATATATACCTGTAAAAAATCCCTACATGTACGTGAAATTTGCATACAACTTCAAATAACAGTTCTGGAAATGTCTGTACCAAATTCTATTTTAAGCACAATAGTTTTTCAGTTTAGTCTTCTGGTGTAAGTTGGTACCTGACCAATCTGTTTTTAAAGTTAATGAATCTTTCCCTTGGCTATGTTGACTGAGTAATGGAAGGCAGCACTGATTCTAGTTCCTGGTGTTCAAATATAACAGCTGATACTGAGAAATAGTGAACTAGGCAGTCATCAAGAAGGTTCCAGATGACATATTTAGATGTTTAGAATAGAGGAAAAAAAAGACAAAATAGAAGTCTGAATCAGTGAAAGCTGTATGGTGAGGGTAATGATAGATTTAATGAACTGAGAATTTAACAGGCTTTAGAAAAGCACAGTGAAAACTGAGAAGTGAAATGCACCAAAATATTTCTATTGTTACAAAGAAACATTCTTTAGGTAATACAGACTGCTACCAAAGCTTTAGATTCTTCTAAACACCATTTTCCCTGTTCTCAGTCTTATGGATGTCAAACTGTGACCTGAAAAACAGTAGCTTCAAAAAAGATTCTGTGCTCTCTGCTGGATCCCCACTGTGTCATTGCAGTCTCTCTTTTTTTCCTTTTGTTCACCAAAATTTTTTTTCATAGACAAGCACTGTTACATATCAGACAAACTTCAATCTGTGTCTTATCTCTTGATTG
Source organism: Lophotriccus pileatus (assembly GCA_035583135.1). NCBI lineage: Eukaryota > Metazoa > Chordata > Aves > Passeriformes > Tyrannidae > Lophotriccus > Lophotriccus pileatus. The sequence goes on along the minus strand of JAWWES010000133.1, from coordinate 37,534,169 downwards.
ACATCTAGGCCTTTAGTTTATTAGTATGTGTATGTATTGCAGATTCACTTCGCATAAAATCTCCAGAGACTCAGTCTCACCTCTTCTTCCATACAATCAAACTTTGCAACCTGAATCTCATTATTTTGAGATAGAATAGAGAGAGAAGGCTTTGTAGTTAAACAAAGCTATTTACACTGCCTATAATTCTGCATTTTATGATATTATGTAAATTTTTTATTTTTAGCTTTGTTTCATTGATTTTTAAAAGTCTCTTGAAGCATCAGATTCCCTTCTTACTGTAAATAGTGGCATGATGAAGTGGAACCAAAAAGTTGAACGGAATTATTTTTCATTAACTAGGACAATTTTTGATGTATGTTAAGATGTACGTATTACAGACATGGCAGATGGGAAAAATATTTCTCTGTGAAAGTACTGACTGAAGGAGGATGTTGATCTTTACTGGTTGTGTTCTTGATTTGCTGAATGTGGTACTCACATAGACTCACTGAAGGCACTCCAGAGCACCAACAGGAGAGCTAGAGATTAAAGACCTTCAAGTCTGTGGGGCTATGGAATAATTACTGTGCAAATGGATGCACTCTCTGAACAAATGGACAATTTGAGAAAGATGGTTGAAGTTCCACAAGAGGAAAAAGACAGTATGCATTTTCGAAATGTCGAGTCTATCAGTCTAATTTTTTCTGGGTGGAACAGATTTTATTTTATTTGTCAGGGTAACTTGGCTAATGCACATAGTGGAAACAGTGCATGTAAATTATTAACATTTTGATACTGTCTCATATCAGCAAAGTAGAGAAGAAAAAGATGGTTTCATCCAGGCATAAGATCATTGCACAATATTGGAATGTTTTATTCAAAATAGGTAGAATTTGTATAGAAAATGATCTTATAAATTGGAGAAGATATCTGAACACAACAAGCTGAAATCAGAAAACCTGAGGGGATTGGGGATGTTCAGCCTGGAGAAGAGGAGGCTCTGGAGAGACCTTAGAGCTGACCTCCAGTGCTTAAATGGGGCCTGCAAGAGAGCTGGAGTGGTACTTTTTGTAAGGACGTGTAGGGATAGGACAAGGAGGAATGGCTTTAAACTGACAGAGGGCAGATTTAGATCAGATATTAGGAAAAAATTCTTTTCTGTGAGGGTGGTGAGGCCCTGGGACAGGTTGCCTAAGGAAGGAAAAAGTAATAATGAAATGTTTGTGTAGAAAGGCTTCTCTTGTCCTTTCATAAGAGAGGAAAAGTAGAGTAACAAAAAATTACAACAGAGTTTATTAGAACAATGATTGTGATAAAGTTTTCTCCAAATCCACTCCCTACCGTTCTTGCCCCACCCCCAATGTGGTAAGACAGTAAGTCCCAGGAGAAAAAGACAATATGCAGAAAATTTCGTTAGTTACAGAATTAAAAAAATCATGTACATTAAACAGTCAAATTTGTTCAAAGTGAAGTTATACGTATTTTACCTCAGTATTGTGCTGTTAGTTTATACCAGAAAGGGTTGATAACTTTTTGTATTCAAATTTATATAACCACTTGTCATCTGAAAATTTATCATTTAATATGATTACTTAAAAAAAAATTGTTTCCGTTATAAAATGTATTTGACTTTAAACTGTGTTTGTATATTTTATGGGAATGCTCAGTGCAAAGTTAGAGGAAATTAGGTGGAAAGGTGCATGATTTCAGAATATAGGAAAAGTATCTTACTAAGAATGATGTCTATCCATTCACTTCTTTAGTTGAAGATATCTGTTCTGCACAAAGTATAATCCAGATTAACGTAAGAATGTTTTTGGTGTGAAGAATATTTTTTTGCCAGAAAAGCAGACATCATTGCATTAGATTTCTAATAACAGAAGAGAAACTAGTGAAATATATGGATTTATTCTACTTATTAACAGAATAGTATTTAATCAAACATTGTACTCCTACATTACAATAAAGATCCATATTCTCATTCACTATTTGAAAATATTTTTGGACACTTTTTTTGAGAACAAATTGGATGCATCTTCTTTTATATAATCCTATTATTTGAATAAATTTCTTTTGTCTTTTGTGGGAAGAAAACTTGCATAACAAGTGTAGGTGCAAGAACAGAGAATTTTATTACCTGACTTGTTTTCAATATGAATTATTAACAGTCAGACTTATTTCTGTGTGTCAGTGTCTATTCAGAAATGATTGAATATCTACTACTAATAAGATTGAATATCTTATGATGGAGCACTCATAAGTTTTCCAGTGTCAATCAGTTTCTTCTTTAAGAATTAATTTCAAATTTTACCTATAATACTTGTTTAATATTAGGTTGATGTGGTGCTATGATAACTTATCTTGAATATGCTGTTGTAATAGGAAATACTCTTCTATAGTGAGCCCCAGAGAAGTAAAGTTGTGGGTTGTTTTATTTTTTTTATTTATTTTTTAAATGACCCACAAAATCCAGTGTTTATAAGTATAAAATTGGAATGATTACCTTTGTAAATGTAGAAAACTCAAAACGAATATGTCAGGGAGAGCAGAAATAAAAGAGAGGGTTGTAAACATCTGCCTACAGTGCCCTAGCATATGGGGTCTTACTTAAGTTATTTCAGAGACTATCTTTACTACAGAAAAGTCTGTGGACTCCTCTCTGGTATGTGGGATGCTTTTTCTCTGAGGCTTGGTTGCCTGCTTCATCTGCTGCTCAGCAGTAATTTTATTCTCTTTGCTTGAAATGCATCTTGAAGCTTTTCAGTGCCACTCTTACTTCCTCCTGTGTGTGTTGCCTACTTCAGAGTATCTCCATAAGCATGCTCAGCTGCTCCCTGGGAAAAGAGCTGTCTTCCCCTGCCATCCATTCTTTTTTTTTTTTTCCCTTTTTTTTTTTCCCAAGGGGTCTTACCTGAGCCAGATAGTCTGCTAAAGGCACATACATAAATGAAGAACAAAACAATAAAGAACTATCTGTTACATATGTGCATATTATTTTAATTTCAGTATATTTTAAGACCATTATATGAATCATATCAGTAAACAGAATTACAACCTTTTGCTTCAGTTCCTTAGGGACTTTACTGTGGCATAATAAAACAAGTAACATGAAAAACCTTTTAGCTATAATGAAACCCAAGAAATCATTTAAACTTTTATGAAGTAAGCTGATCTCGAACTGAAATAATCTGAATGGATATTCTAGCTACATGTGGTTATGTAATAAAAGCATCAGACCAGTGATATTTCCCCCTGGTATTGGAATGGGAATTTGAGTGGGAATTTTAGTTTACAAGACCTGTCTTTCCTAAGTTTCAAGTCTGTTCTTCTGCTATTTCTCTTCTCATTTGTTTCTCTGATGCTTTATTCTTTCCACTCTTATCTTTGAACTCTTCTTTTACAGAAGAGGGTATTGCAGAAAAGATTGCCTGAAGCTGTTACGGAGGAGGAGATTTGACTTATTTTGGCATGTTTCTCACTCCTCATTTTATTCACTCTTTCAGCTAGTCTGCGTTGTGCAGCCACTGTTTCTTTCTTGCTGATTTCTTATCACATACCTGCCCACTTAGTTTGTGGTCAATTTGGTCCACTTTGGCTACAAAGGCAGTTAAAACACTGGTAACTTGGCCAAACTGTGAAGTAAGGATTAGACCTTAACTGTTGCATGATGGTCAGAGCTAAAGTCAGTCCAGTCTTTTTTTTTTGACAGGAGCTGAGATTTGCATTTTAAAGATTTAATTAAAGTAGGAATTTCAAAGGCAATCTGCACTGACTTGGTTAATATTTAATAGCTTCCTTTTTTTTTTAACTTCTTCCATGGAATTCATTAAGTGCCCTTAGTATAAGTGTTGGTGACAACTTTTTAGTTATTCGTGATGATCTCCATAGGCAGCGTTTTTCATGGCCTTTTTCTTATGGTAATAGTAATGTGGAACACAGTACATAGTCCTCTTCTGTGTTCCAGTACTCTTCCATGGATCTTTTATAAATCTGACTTCTGCAAATGTGAAATTCCCCTGCAAAAGTTGCTTTCTTTTGTTACATATCCAGTTTGGACAGGAGACTTGGGGTGTAGGAGTGTAATGCCAGTCTGGATTGCCATAGGTAAATACTGCAGCTGGAACAAAAATGAATTGCAGCTCCCTGGTAGAACTGTGTTACCAAGTAGATAGGGTGCTGTGATAAACACCTAGGTGTGTTCACACAGCCATAGTGCATAAGGGCAAACTAAAGTGATCTCTAAATAAAAGCTCTAAAATAGCTTTACTTTTATCACAAGTTTGAATCTGGCAAGCTAACAATGTGTACCTACACTCTGACCTAAAACTCAGACACGGTCTGTGAGAACGTCACAGAAGTTGAATCCACAGATTTCGCAGAATATTCTGAGTTGGAAGGGACCCACAAGGATCACAGAGTTAAACTCTTAAATGAATGGCCCATACAGGGGTTGAACCCATGACCTTGGTCATGACCAAGCTCTACTACAGGATGAAAGAGCATCCCATAACTGTCAAGACACAGAAATAACCTCATGGTGATTTCCATTCTCTGGACACTCCCATGTCAGTGACAGTAAGCAGAGTACATAATATTTACATCTTTGGAAGATATTATAGTTTCCTTCCCAAAACTCAGCTCTTATATCTAGTATAGCTTCTAGTAATAACTTGGTGTATCTTCTAGTAGAAAGAATACTGGCTGACCTCAGTATAGGCTAAGAGGTGAACCACTTGCACAGAAGTGAGAGGGGTGTGGAATCCAGAGCAGAAGAGGTGAATCACACAGGCAAATATTGTACATCTGAAGAAATAAAATACCCCATCTAACACTGTCCCTAGACAAAGTGAGCTGCAATGCCCAAAACCTCAACTGTCACTGGATGTGTGGTCTGGTAGTTTTATGTTCAACAGTAAAAAAAAATCACAGATCTCTTATGCAAATACAATCCCTTGTGTTATTCTATGAAGTGTCCTGAAATGCACTATAATTCATTTTGCTTTCAGAAAACTGATAGATACTAGCTGTATTTGCAACACGTAAGGCACACCCTACTGTGTAAGGTAGACTACATTGCCATAGATTCATGCATCTGAATAATTATTGCATGCAGTTTTGGCTTGTACTTTTTCTTTTTACAATTAGTCAGGTGACAGGTTGAGTGAAAATTAGTTGAGTGACATTAGCTAGATGAACAACATTCATCTAGTTATTAATAGACCTTGAAAATATTTCTGTCTTCTGGAACCATTCAGCTATTTTCTTTGGCAGGGAATGTCTTAATGAAAATTAAAATCATAAAGGGTATGCTACTGTTCTTAGTTCCTTTAGCGCTTTTTGAAAGCTGTGTTTGTGGTTCCAAGAACTGCTGTACTCTTTGCTCTTTATTATATCACTGGGCTTACTTATAATGAATATTTCCACTAAAAAAATGAACATTAGCTGTGTGTGCACCTGTTTGGATGATATATGTACACATGTGTTTGTATGTATAAAATAAAGATATATATATATATATATACATTTAAATGTATTTGAATAAAATAATAACTTTTTCTGTATTTTGTCTTAAATAGTGTGTTTTTGCTTACTACTTCTAATCGTTACAGTTCTGCTTTGCATTTTTAATGTTACCTCTATTTGTCTCTTTTTTTTCCAGTTACTGTATATTAGTTTTTTAATAATTGAAGTAATAAAATTGTTTTGGGCCCTAGAGGTTGATATCCTTGATGTACTAATGTCTGCTGATAACCTTACCATAATAACATGGATAAAGACATAACTATTGTATTCTGTGATTCTGTGATTATGGCTTTTCAGTATTATCCTTGATTCAATGGCATGGGAGGTGGCTAGGCTAGATTTTGGGTTGTATTTAGCACAACTAATAAATAAGATCTCAGTACTAGTGAATAAGGTTTGGTTTTGGTCTTTTGTTTGTTTGTTTTGTTTGTTTGTTTGTTTTTGTTTTGGATGTTTGGATTTTGGTTGGTTGGTTGGTTGGTTTTTTGAACTGTAGATCACTTTCAGGAGAAATCTAGAAACTGAAATGGCTAACCAGTTGGAAACTGAAGACCCAAAGATAAATGAAGATGCATATAAATGGTGTCATAATTCCAGGTAGATGTTCAGGCTGACATCATAATTTAAGCTCTCTGCCCCATATAACTAATTATCTTACACATATTGTAGAAATGAGTATGCCTTAACTTATGGTAATAAAAGTTACCATAAATTTGGCAGAAGGTTGCACCTCCTAACTTCTGGATTGCTAAATGGCTGTCATTAATGACATTAATCTTAAAACACCTTTGAAACCGTGACTTGAAAGTAGTTACAGGCAGCTTTTTCCTTTGGCTTCCAATATGTGGGCATATATTGGATATAACTGAATTTGGAATGTAAGCTGATTGTTTTTCCAGTACTGATAAACAGTAATGGAAGTAGGTCAGCAAATAGACACTTAAGCATCTAACTTCAATTGGAATATAATGGTAAATTGCTATTTTCAGATATTCACCAAAGCAAGGTGAATATCTCCTACACTAACAGTTTAATAAACTATCCAAATAATAGGTGGATTTAAATTACAATTAACATAAACACAAATAAGGTTGCAAACCAGACGAAAAAAGTTCATAATATCTTTTGCTACACCAACTAGTGTATACTTATTCAGTAATTACTTCATCATCTCTGATGGAGCTAACACAGTAGCCCACATTGAATTAGTAGGGATAATTACTGCAATAATAACTAAGGATGTGGCTCCTTAGGGTTCAGATTGGTTGTTGGAACCATAGTGGCATTTTTTCGATTGTTTGTTTGTTTGTTTTGTATTATGGCTTTGCTTCATTCTTGCAAAAGATTTTTCCATTTTTCTAATACTTAAGGTTATTAAAGGCATGAAGTGAAAAAGGAATTAAAAGCTGCAAAAAGCTACAGTTCACATAGCAAAAATAATTTTTCTTGATTCCTTTCTTTTAGTCTGTTTTGGTCAGAATTCACAGGAGCCTATAGAAGGAGTGTCAGATAGAAATCTTTATTAGAAAGATGATGTGGATTAATCTGCCTCCTACACTGTGGCTTACTAACATCTACCTTGAACATGAGGATTTATTTTCAGTTCAAAGTTTGGTGTCACTAATTAAATCTTGAGATCTCTATTTGTTTGATTTTTTGGCTTTTGTAATGTTGTGGGTCAAATAGATGGTCTTTTGAGCTTTGAGAAATATGGGAAAATGTTCAGGTGCTGAAAGAGAGTGTTAAAAACATTAGACAGAATTCTGGTTGCATAATAGTGATTTTTAGAAATGGCAATGTTGAAATGTAATCAATACACATTTTCTAGAGAATTATTTATTTTTGAAAACTTGGCTTATGCTACAGCTTACAGAAATCTTAAGGGTAGAACAGAGAGAGAAATGTCCAAATGTTTGAATCTCTAGATTTTCTGTAATCGCATTAAGGCTTGTGTTGGTCATGACGTTAACACCAAAAAGTTATAACTAATATTTCTCCTTCCTGCAAGTGCAGTCCAACCACCTCCACCACTAGGGTGTGATTTTGATTCCAATCGAATTTTTTTGGTTGTAACTCATTGTAAATTATTGTACGTAAATATAAGGAGTATTATGGGCATACCTTTATGAGAGGCAATAGAATGACAAATCAGGTGACATATAATTCTTGCCATAACTTACAAGGAGAAAATTTCTCATGTAGTTTTACTTAGTATAGAAATATAGTAAACATAGAAATATAGTATGTGTTTCTATACTATATAATAAAGAGGTATGGATTTTGAGTCACAAATGAGTGTAGCTTGAGGTATAACAACTTCAATTAACGTCATAACAGGTGTTTAAGTCTAGAGAATTTATTTCAAGCTTACAGAAGATGTAGAAGGTGAGAAGTGAGGATTTGGACAGCAGTAACTATTAAGTGATTAAATGCAGTTATTTATCTTGAAAACATAGGTGTAAATAAAGTAACAAAAATGACTGAGGTTGCCCTGAGTTTTTTGGTATAGTGCCAATGTGTTCTGAGTCAGAGATTGCCAAATGGCTAGTGTCATAGTAAAGTTATGAATATCTAACCTCTGCTGCAGATCTTCAGACATTTTTCTAATATTTCTTCCTTTCTTACCCTTCTCTTGCACTGATGCCCCCACACCCCTGCTTAGCCTTTTATTTTTGTGACTGTTTCAGGAGATATGTAAATGGATTGTTTGCTCCTTTTTGTGATAGAGGATTTGCTTTGATAGTTGAAATAAAAGTACTTTGAGGCATGACCCATGCCTCTGATTTTCTCTTTTCATAGTGCAAGCCTGTGCTACTTCACTGAATTTCTGAGCAGTACCACAGTGTAACCAGAAAAATGTTGTGGTTCCACTTTCCATGTAATTAACATTCCTGATTGGACAGGAACTTAACATCATTGTATGCTTCTTCAAATACTGTATAAGAACTTTCAGGAAAGAAGATCAAATAAATAGTATGGTATCTCTATCAATATTTATTATAGAAGGTTGTACATATGCTGAAATGCATATGTTACATATGTTACATGTATTGAGAGTGGGATCATCAAGTTCTGCTAATTAGTAAAAAAGATGCTGCTCACATTACAGTTTCATGCAAATGAAAATTTTTTGTCTCCTTTTCTCATAGGTTATGCCATCTGGCTTCACTTTTATTCAGTGCATGATTAACATTAACTTTAATTTTTTTTCATGAACAAACTGCCTAAATTAATTCCTTTATTTCCCGTGTCTTCTAAATTGTTAGCCTAATTAAGAGCTCACTTAGCAGAACACCGCATATTAATCACATGGCTTCTTTTAATAACATGCTAATTTATTAGGATAAAATAACACTGTAACACTTTAAGAAATGGAACTTCCACAGTGTTTCTATTCATAGCATCTGAATTTTCAGAATTTTCAGCAGATCTTCCCACCCAGAATTTCTACTGAGTTAAATATGTGGCATCAGTGCTCAGTGATGGAAATTTAATTTTCTTTCTGGTAATATTACTTTCAATTACTCTTCTTTGAGGCAGTAGCAGCTGAATAATATTAAGTCAGACCTCTTTCAGAAGGAGGATTTTCTGTTACTCTAGTTTGGTATGCCATATTACTTGCTGAAATATAAGGTAGTGTATATGTGCTTTTGAAATTTAATTCAAGATTCCCAAAGCCTCTCACAGCTGAGAGGAAACCTCATCAGTGTCTGTAAGTAGATAAAGGGAAGATGTCAAGAGGATGGAGCCAGGCTCTTCTTGGTGGTGCCAAGCAATAGGACAAGGGACAACAAGCAGAAACTGATGCACAGGAAAATATGAAGAAGAACATCTTTCCTGTGCAGGTGACCATGTACTGGAACAGATTGCCCAGAGAGGTTGTGGAGTCTCCCTTACTGGAAATATTCAACAACCATCTGGATGCAATCCTGTGCCATGTGCTCTAAGAATGACCTGCTTGAGCAGTTGGACCAGATTTCCAAGTGTGGTCCCTTCCAACCGTTCCTATTCTGTGCTTCTGTGAATTGCACTGATTGACCTGGTCAAGAAATATATGCAACTTCTGAATGCTGCAGTAGATGCTAAAATTTTGTAAATATTGGTTGGCAGCAGCAACCAGGGTTAGTGTCACAGAATATGCTATATTTTACGTACTCAGTTGTCTCTCAACGCCCAACATTTTGCCTTGAAAGTATTTCATATGCTAGCAAAAATGTATCTTTTAGCTGATGCTTGAATAGTCTCAGCAAATGATGGACTTTTTCCAAAGCCTATTAATAAATTTCAGCTTTTGGATTAATTCTGTGATTCTAGTCTTATTCTCCAGGTTTGGAAGAAGCAATGCTTAAAGACCCTCCTAACTGCCAAAACATGTATTCTATTTATGTGCCTTTTGCCATTTCTCTCTTATCCTGAAGAGATAAAAGTGCTATCTGCAGAAACCTTTTAGTTTTAAGAAGCTAATTTTGTTAGGATTTAAAATAAAAGACTTGTAAAACAGAAGTAGTAGTACCTGGAAATTGGCATAACAATTCTAGTATTGAAAAAGAATAGGATGAAAGAAGTAAGTATTTCTATTCTTATGAGTATGATTTTGATCTCAGACAAGAGACTAAATGTTTCTTATAACACTTAGTTAATCAGAAACTGAAGGAATCTTATATAATTAATGCAGTCAAGTGGGGTTAATGGAAAGTAGATCTTGCTTGACAAAATTAATATATTGATGTATTGAAATCAGACAGGGGATGCTGGAAATAAGTATCCTTAAAAATGTGGTACACGTTTAAAGTGGTACATTTTAGAGTAGAAGTAGGTTGATGGCTCCTAAATTAATTTGAAAGGGTAAATAGGAACCTATGTGCTATATTTTAAGTGATACTCTGAGGGGGTTGATTATAAACTGGTTAAGATTTTTTTCAAAAATATACAATCAGCGATTATAATGAAACAGTGTGTGTCATTTGCTTAAAAGAAGAGGTTCTGAGATGGTCACATTCTGAAGCATGATGTGATGAACAAAAAAACTTGACACTAGAAAGCTGTTTAGTCTTAATAAAACATTGTAAACCCAAGTGATGAAAGTTAAAAATATTTTTTCAGACCAGTGTTTGACTAGGTAGAACTCTAATAGTTTTGCGTAGGAACCACTTCCTAATGTCTGTTGTGCTGGTTCTCTGATCTTGCAGCGATGCAATCCCCATGGGTGGGCATGCATAAATGAGATTACACAACAGGAAAACCTGATGCTTTTCAAGTCTTAAAATTTGAAGTTTGTTAACATTTTATTAGCTTACTCTGCATATATGCTGTAGAACTGATATGACTTGAAAGTATAGTTGACATGACTAGTATACTGGAATCCTACCTCAGGATTTTGTCAGAACCATGGCTTTACCTTTGTTACTATGTGTATTCTGATATAAAATACTTGCAAAGAAAAGAGGTATTTTTCTTACTCTCTCTCTTCCCTACCCCTTATAAGGCTCTTTTATTTTCTTAACGCTTTCTTACACCTATATCCTAAACCTGAAAACTCTGAGGAAGGAAAAGTTCCAGGAGTCTCTGGCATTTGGAGTATTATTCCCATTTTATTAACTTCTCAAGCTATTCTTTGCAGCTAATAAGTTTCCAAGATCAAAGAAATAAAGTGCCTATAAATGTAAATTTTCAAGTAACTCATAGCAGACGTTACAACGCTTGCTGAATTCTGAATGTATTGGGCTCAAATAATTTAGCAGCTTTCACATTCCAGGGACTATATGGTTAATCTACTCTATTTTATATTATCAAGATTAATTTCGTGACACAATTTATGTTAGTTATTTTGGTTAGTCCTCCTTGTTGTTGTTGTCTTTTTTTTTTTTTCTTCCCTTCTATACTGCACCGAGAAGGAATTCCAAAGTTTGTTTGAACTGCTGAAGAAAAAAATGCATTAATTTTCAGAAATGCCTGCATACATATTTGTCCAGTGTTTTGTTTCACATTTTAGACTTTCAGAGAAAAAAGAAAATTAGCATTTACAACAGTAAGATAAGCATTTTTAGACTTAGGAACAAATTTTCTCTTTACTTTTCTTATTTCCCATGCAACATCATCTTTATACATGAGAACTAATGGATGTGTAATGGCCAATTGATGTTATTGACTGAAGGTCCTCCAGTGCTTACGGAGAAGAGAGAAAAGACAGAAAAGTCATTGTTAATCTACAGCACATATGCTTTATGGTTTCAGTTATATGACATGAATGACAGAAACACCTCATTGAAAGGAATCAAATACTCTATTTTATGACAAACCATTATGATAAACAGGTGGATTATAAGAGTGAGGCGAGCAAAGGTATTTTAGACTCACTTTAAAGCATGCAGATTGGTTCTCATTTAAGACAGCAATTTGCAGTCTTCTTGTCTTCACTTAATGCTAATTTGCAGCTGCATTTTTGAGTCTAGGCCCTCAGTTCTCCTAACAATTCAGTACATTAAACTCCAAGTTACGTCTGATTGGTAAATAAAGTACAAAAGAGAAAGACTAAGTCTTCTACTTCTCTAAGCAAATTTCCAATAGGTACATAACACAGATAGACAGTTTTGTCTATCTCTTTGAGCACCAGGTAATGAAGAAGCTACATTCTCATTCTGTAAAAGGCTATTAATTAGATTTTAGCTATGTCATGTAACTAGTCAAATTGCCCATGCTTGATGGAACTTAAACTTGTGAAAAACCAAAATTCTGCAAGATGAGGTTATTACTCCATCATTATCATCATATCACTGTAAACAAATTTATCAGCATTTAATTAGTGATATAAAGGGTATTATAAGTTCTGCTACCCAAAGAAATGATTTTTATTCATTTTAGTATTTTGATGGGGGCAACCTATTCTCTACACTTGCTTTAAGTGTAGAGAAGGGTAGAATTCTCTACACTCTACATTTTCCATCTTTACTGGAAAGACTAGAAATTAATGGGACAAAAAATTGACAGGACAGATATATGGAAGATACACCTGTAGCTGAGACAAGTGTATAACTCTCTACAGAGACTGTAGAAAATAAATCAGATGTCTTCAGCCTGAACTATTCAAGGTTATTTGTTATTGTTTTGTTGGCGGTGGTTAGGTTTGACTGGTTGTTGGTTTTTTTCCTTCACATTTTATTGGATATTAGTTACCTGAAAAGCAAACACTATGTGAGGTACAGTTAAAGAAT
>JAWWES010000133.1:37477690-37520187 GCA_035583135.1 Lophotriccus pileatus | reverse complement strand
TATATATATTAAGCAGCTTGTTTTGAGGAAATTTGAGTTTGAGATCTGATATCTTCTGAGAGTTTTGGCGATGTTAGCTTGGCTAGGGAAATATCTAGACTAGGAATGCAAGCTGTAAGTTTTCAGGTAAGTTGCAGGAAATGAAGATGACTGATCTGCATGTACGGTTGAAAATCTGAAATCTCAAAAGATAAATCCCGTGGAATGTTAAAGCATAAGGTGTACAGTGTGTGAGCCTCTGCAGCACTGTCATCTGGGCAATCCCAACCATCTGTGCTTTGGCTTTTGATAGGTTTGTCTGCAGTAACAGCATAGTGTTTGTGGTAACAGGACTGTCCTTGGGTGCATTGTTCTGCAACTGTTCAGTAGTCATTGAAAAGAGGCTCCATGGAAATTCTAAATGTTTCAACCATATTCCTCAAATGTGAATTGTCCTTTGTTTTGTTTGTTGCCCATTATCTCTCTCCCTGTTGCACAAGAATTATACCACCACAGGCCACTACCAAAAGAAAGTTTGGAAGTCCCTAGAAATGTTACTCTTTCAGTGATGCCTTTCTTCCTCCAGAAGTATCACTTTTGCCATCAGTTTCCCCAGCTACAGTGAGGAAAGGCCTTGAGAGCTATCTTGCTCATAGACCCAAAAAGACACAATGTTTATCTATTCATCCTGAGGGCTGTGCAGTGTCATGTGAGAGTTACCTAGATGCTGTTTTAAAAACCTTGACTTGTAATGTCTCAATTGGTGGCAGTGTACTTCTGCAAGAGCTAATAGAGAAAAATTATACCAGATAATAAATGAGGTTTAAATTTCTGTTGGAGAAATTAACCTTGAGATCTGACATGTATGCTAAACTGGGGAAGTGTATAGACAAATATAAGTAATATCTTACAATTTTACAACTGAAAAGGAAATAAAAAAACAGATTTAGAAATAGATAAACATGCATCTAATTGATACTGTGAACGTAAATGGGTGATTATGTCAACTACAGTTAAATTAAATATCCAAGCCAGTGAAACAGCTATAAAAACCCAATTTGTCCACTTGGTGGAAACTTGCCTTCTTTTTCTTTCCAAACCACTTGTTACAATGTCTCAACATTATAAACGTATACATTAATATTAATAGTTTCCTTAAGGTCAGACAGATAATAGATGTGCCAATTCTTTTAGAATTGCATAAATAATGCAATTTATTTTTGGGAATTTTTGCTAAATTTTTTCAACATGTTGTCTTGAACCATTACTTGCCCAAGTAAATAGTTGATTCTTGTGTACTTTGGTTCAGGAGATTGGAATGAGGCCTACTAATTCTATCTTTAAAATATTCAAACAGAGGGTTAGTGTGACTTTGAAGCAAGAGATATGTGTCCATTATACATAACACTAGTAAAGAATAGGATAGCTGTCAGTCCGGATTAGAATCTGGAGATGTTTCTACAGAGCTCTTCACATAAGTGTGTGACCTCTGTCTACTTCCCTTTCTCATTTCTGCTTGATGTCAGTGAGAAGGAGTGAAAGGATGTTTATTCATTTCTCGCAGCAATGCTCCCAAACACAGGTCTTCAGGGTCGCATTTCTTTTTAAAGTAACAATTGACAAAGCTTCAGCAGTTAGTTCTCTGTATATTTGCAAGCTGTTACGCTGCATTTAGTGACTTTTTTTCCTTTATGGTGAAAGTATAACAGAAAATGTAACAATCATAGTGTAATATATCACTAGAAGAAGTAGCAGGACAATGGCAGGACTGCGGGAGATTATCGTTCACCCAGGGAGTCCTTTCAGAAAATGACCAAATAGGTGGGAAATTGTTGATGGAACCAAAACTTCAATTGTAATTTTTCATTTTTTTTCCCGCCAGGTTAAACCTATGTGTTTTCTTGTTTGATCTGCTATTCCTTGTAATATCAACTTTAAGAAAAAAAAATTGTGGGAGGACATCAAATTACCATCTTGTCTTAGCCAAATATCTTGTGTTTGACCCTGTTGCTATTCATAGAACTGCTGTATTTGCTGTTGCCTTTTTCTGTAACAGTTAGAAAAAAAAGTGTAGTATTAAGCTATTAATAGAATTGCTCCCAAATATGAAAAATCATTATCATTTAAGAATTAATAAATGTTATTCAAAGTATATGTAATTTCTATGTTCTTTTGTTTGATATTTAGTAAGAAAACCAAACAGAAATGTTTGTCTTGAAAATATTTTTTCTACAGTTTTGTTTGGTTGGTTATGGTTTTTTTCCCGACAGCCCCATTCCCTTCTGCACTTCTTGCAGGGGTAGATGAGTGTGAATTTAGTTTTTACTTGAATGTGGGAGACTGGGAGATCTTTGCATTGCATATTCCAGTTTTGTTCATTTGACAGGATTCTACCAGGCCATCACTTCTTGAGGTATGCACACTTTACAAATTTTAAATATAATTTATTTGGACTAAAGCTAAATATGGTTGCTTTTGAAATAGAAATTGAAATCTCTCAGATATTAAAGGTTGAGATGGTGAATCCTTTTCTCCTCTTCACTTTTTAGTCTGACATCTTTCACTAGCATTCTTTTTTGCAGTAGTCAATGTAGTCCTTGCTAGGTTCCCTGGGCAAAGTTTGTGTGGTTTTTGGTGTGTTGTGAGTTCCTCGCCCTGCTCCACTTTTTTTTTCCCCCTTCTTGCCTTCTGTAAGCTTTTGCCAAATGAAGGTGAGTAGTTGCTCTCCAAAACAATCTTTTGTTGCTCTCCAAAAGCTTGTGTTTGCCCTCATTAGCAGCAGCACAAGAAAGGCAAATAGACAGACCTTCCTCTACAGCTCAGCCATACTTGCAAAATACAGCTCACAAGTAGTAAGTGGTGAACAAATAAATGAAGCTCATGCACCCATCACACTTCATGATGGTGTCTTAAACAGGACAGAAGCCTCAGGAATAGAATGTCATTTTGCCCAGTAGATTCTTAGAAAGTAACAGTTGCTTAGAAACAACGGAACTCAGGACACTGAGCATGTAGCAAGAGGCCTGCTTTGCTGGTTACCAATGCCCAAGAACCAAGTCAGGCTGGAGAGCTAGCAAAAAGTTTGCCATTAAAATTTTATTGCTATGAGCATTTCACAAAATACTGCATTAGAAAGAGGCTTTTCAGAGTCACCAGATTATAGTTTGTTTTGACAATTTTTCAGTAAAGATAGCTGCAGGTGCTCTGCCAGTCAGTCAACAAAATTGGGACTGTGTTTTAGAGAGGAAAAAAAGGAAGCAGATATTGGACTACGCATACAAATGTGAGGCAGAAAAAATAGCCCAAAGATTCTGCCATAACTCACTGACACAAACACTTTAAAAGAGAATAAAGAAGGAGGTTTGTAGTTTCTTTAATCTTGGTTTATGACTGGTTTGGTTGCGTATTTGCAAAACAATTAAACATATAAATGTGAATACAAGAATGGTTAAAAAATGGTGAAATAATTTAAAAAAATCTAAATAGAGCTTTGCAAAGTTTATCAAAATGTTTAAACAGTTATAATAGACTCATGAATATCTGTGTGTTGGGTCAGCTCCAGAAATAATTTTCATACAGTAAATTCTACCTGTCACAGTGTTTCAGGTTAGGAATCCATTTCCTCAGCAACCTTACATCTTCAGGTTGTCTTTGTGGAATGGTATGTGGATTAGAACATGTCTTTCTATCATGTTCCAAAGACATGTTAGCTTAATCATAGAATCATAGAATCATAGAACCATAGAATCATAGAATTAACTGTGTTGGAAGAGACCTCTGAGATCATCAAGCCCAACCCTTGATCCAACCCCACTGTGATTACCAGATCATGGCACTCAGTGCCACATCCAGCCTCATCTTAAACACCTCCAGGGACGGTGAATCCACCACCTCTCTGGGCAGGCCATTCCAATGCCTGATCACTCTCTCTGTGAAGAACTTCTTTCTAATATACAACCTAAACCTCTCCTGGTAGAGCTTAAGCCTGTGCCCTCTTGTCCTTCTGCTGATTGCCTGGGAGAAGAGACCGACCCCCACCTGGCTACAACCTCCTCTCAGGGAGTTGTAGGGAGTGATGAGGTCACCTCTGAGCCTCCTCTTCTCCAGGGTAAACAAACCCAGCTCCCTCAGCCTCTCCTCATAGGACTTGTGTTCAAGTCCCCTCACCAGCCTCATTGCTCTTCTCTGAACCCACTCCAGCATCTCAATATCCTTCCTGAACTGAGGGGCCCAGAACTGAACACAATACTCAAGGTGTGGCTTCACCAGCACTGAGTACAGGGGAAGGATCACTTCCCTGGTCCTGCTGGCCACACTGTTCCTGATACAGGCCAGGATGCCATTGGCCTTCTTGGCCACCTGGGCACACTGCTGGCTCATGTTCAGCCTCCTGTCAATCCAAACTCCCAGGTCCCTTTCTGCCTGGCTGCTCTCCAGCCACTCTGTCCAGCCTGTAGCGCTGCAGGGGGTTGTTGTGGCCAAAGTGCAGGACCCAGCACTTGGCCTTGTTGAACTTCATCCCGTTGCAATCAGCCCAGCTCTTCAGCCTGTCCAGGTTCCTCTGCAGAGCCCTCCTGCCTTCCAGCAGGTCGACACTCCCTTCCAACTTGGTGTCATCTGCGAATTTGCTAATGATGGACTCAATCCCCTCATTCAAATCATCGATAAAGATGTTAAACAGGACTGGTCCCAGCACTGATCCCTGGGGAACACCACTGGTGACCGGCCACCAACTGGATGCAGCCCCATTCACCAGCACTCTCTGGGCCTGGCCATCCAGCCAGCTCTTAACCCAAATAATAATCAGTTTCAAACATTCTTTTCTTTCCCCTTTCTTCACTTCAACTCTCTGTCTGAAGATCTCAAGTTATAATTTAGTTAGAAATCTATTTCAGTCTTTCTTCAACTGCAGCATTGCTTAGCCTCCCTGTTCAGAGCTGGAAAGGTAAAGTATGACTTTTGTCTAATTAGGAAAAGTAGTGAGCTAAAAACAATTCAGCTAATGACTCTGGTGCTTTGGTAGGGCTTGAGAAGAGTTTATCCTCTTTCAGAGAAACATGACCTTCCCCCCCATCCAACACAATGTTTGCATCTCTGAATGAAATAAATGAAATAATTTTCTACATTATCTATTCAATTTTTAAAGCAGAGCTATAATTTGTTAATGATAAATAGCACAATGTGCAAATGTCACATCCTACAATGGGTAGCTAAATGTGTTACTTTTGTTTTTAAGTCTTGGATATGTTTTTGCTTCTTAATTATCTATGTATAAGAAAAATAGTTTTGTATGGTACTCAGAGATAAGACTTAAATTAATTAACATGTAAACAAGAGTATTACAGAAGAAACAGCAGTGATAGGGTCCCAATAATTTTCATGTCAATAAATTTTTTTCTTCCACAAATTTATACCCAAATATGAGTGTGCTTCTTTTTCAGGACTTTGTGTTGCATCTTCAGGTTCTGAGATAATTTTATGTATGTCTTTGGAGTAAAGTTTAAAGTGTTTACTCTTTCAAAAAGAAGAGCGTTCTGAAATTGTTGAGAGGTCAGAAATATAGGTCACTAAGGACATATTTTCACTCCAGAACCCTGTTGTTACTGACCTGTAGCCATGCTATTGAGTAGACTTAATAACATAATAGGAAATATAAAAGCCAGATTTCTATTTACTGTCTTGTCCTTCCTATGTTTTTGCAAATCCTAAGAATGTGTGACAAAATTCAAGACACATACAAGTTGTTCCATGAGAACAAAGAAAGTTTAAGAAAGTATTTTGCTAAGGTTATTGCCCTGTGATTTCAAGTACCTCCATTGGAAAATATCTATTATTAGAAGTTATTCTTGTACAAATATCAAATTGAAGTTTTAAGTGATTGTCCTGGTTTTGGCTGGGATAGAGTTTGTTTTCTTCTTACCTGGTACAGCACTGTATTTTGAATTCAATATGAGAATGATGCTGATAACCCACTGATGCTTTGGTTGTTGCTAAGTAGTGCTTGTCCCAAGCCAAGAATTGTTCAGTGTTTCATGCTTTGCTACTGAGCAGGTGCACGAGAAGCTGGGAGTCAGCATAACTGGGACAGCTGACCTGAACAGGACAAGAAAAAGGAAGCTTGGATCATATTGTGTTGCATGTTAGGTTACTGTCACTGCTTTTTCTGTTTAGTAGTTCATTCTTTTTTTCCATTCTGAAGAAAAACCTGATTATTTCAGTGCAACTGAAGTATTTTTTTGCTACTAGTATACATGCTATAATATAAAATTACACCAAGGAGTACTTTTGACTTTTACATTTGCTGAGTGCTTCAATCACATGTTTTCACTCTCATCTCTGAAGTAGAGATTATTCTGAATACTACAGGACTGTAAAGTGAGTACAGTGAATTTCAATTCCATTTTTAGCAATTAAGCTAGTAGACTGGTAACTTACTCAAAGTCAGATTTCATGAAATTAATATTTTATTAGATGTACTAATCCTAAATATTAATAACATTCCTATGCAAAGTATAATCAAAACGTATCAGAAGTTCTCTTTGAACTAATAGCAGGTAGCTCATTAGATTTCAGTAACGGGTGTGATGTTTATACAGCCTGACAAGGAATTTTTAAGGAAGTCCATCCATGTCAGATGGTACTTAGGTAAATATGAGTGACCAGTTGCCTATATGAAATTATTAAACCTAGTAGAGTTTTTAAACAAGTTCATATAATCTACTTCATGCAGTCTCAAAGGACGTGTGTGAAAACCCTAAAAAGTGTGAAAATCCCACTATTGGATGGACAGAATGTACCAGCTGCCAGTCATCCAGAGTTACACACCTCTAATTACTCATTTGAATTAGGTTTGAATGACTCTTCACTCCTGGTATTTTTGCAGTTGTCTGACCTTAGCCTTTCTTCCTATTGCTGAAGTAGTTTCTGTGGTCCAGAAATATATTTCATGCCCTTTCTATATCTCAGAAAGCCTTATATAGACTTTATAGTAAAAGGTAATTATTCTCCATCATTACATTTGAATCGATGAAATATATTTATCGTCATATATTGTAAGGATACCACACGAGGTTTAGAAAATTCTGCTGCTAAAGAGTGGATAGTTTCTTTTTAAGTTATCTCTATGTGTGTTGGTGAGTTTATTTATTTAATCATTGACGTATGTCATTGCACTGAACATAGATGGGATACTCTTTACTACATCACAAAATTTATAGTGTAAATAGTTAGAGGCAATAGCATTAGGAAATCTAGCTGCTGGTGGTCACAGATACCTCAGAATCAATATGTTTAATATAACATAGCGAGGTATTATAAAGATGTAGCCATAAGACGATTTGTTTCCAAAAGTTGTCATGTATCAACTAGCTGTCAATCATCTATTGAAACCTAGCAGTGACCTAGAGCACATTGTTTTTCAAGTTTAGCAGTGCACCTTGCCAGCATGTTTTAAATGTCTGCATTTTATCATCACTTCTTAGTATTTTAGAGTATCTGAAGCAGCAAATTATATTTTTGAAAATAAGACAAAATCAAAAAAGGAGGAAGAGGTTAAAGTGATCATCTTGCAAGGCAGAGATAGGAATGAATTCTGGAAATACTAGTTGATATGCTAGAAAGTGAAAGTGCAAGAAATTAAAGAGCTGTGAAGTGAAATGGTTTTTAGTGGATGACAATGGTAAGATGAAAAGAGGTGCTGGCAGTGGTGCAATTGGATTGGGTACTGAAATTGTGGTAATAGAATAATACAGCAGACAGCTTGGGTCCAGTATATGAGTACATGGTGATGTCCAGCTAATGAACCTGTTATGTAACTGAAAGTCTGGAATTTTGTTAAGCTGGAGAATAACAAGATAGAAATATCATTAGGAAGAAGATATTTTTTTTAATTATTTTTTTAAAATGGTGTTAAGTAAGGGATCATGTGTTTCAGTAGGTATATATATATATATATATATGTAACAATGTAGAACAGCCTCTTAATATCAGAATTGTATGGACCTGTTTTTTAAATTAACTCCATAAGAGAACATAGTATGTGTGTGGGAGAATTTTATAGCTTTTCTATAGTTTTATAATTAATCTTTGGGCTTCCAGGTTCAGCATTGCTCACTCTGTTTCTTTCCTTTAAGTACCATATAGTGAGATTTTCTGTCTTACATACCAAAAGTAACCATTTCTTGTGTTCTCTTATCATTTTGGTAGGACCCCAGAGGAAGAGCTTTTCTGTTTCAAAAAAATAAAATAATAAAAATGTGGCAAGTGTACTGTCTTTTAGAGAAAATAAGTTATTCTGAAGTTTAGTGGCCCTTAATGATGTGTTTCTGTTGTCATGGAAATAGACTTTTTTTTTTTTCAAGTAGTTTTATTTGTTCTACTTTTGCTTTTTATAGTCCTCCTTTTATATATTTAGATTTGTATTGGCAGTGTTGTGCTTCATAAAAGAAAAGTCATACTTCCTTTATCATCCCTTTACTTCCCTTTTATGTCCGTTACATTTTGATGGCTGAAAGGCTGAGGAAAAAAACAAATATTGGGAGATAGGAAGGTATCAGGCATGTACTTCACTTTACAGGAACAGTTAGCCTCAATCTGGCAGGAAAAAGAAGGTATCGTTGCAATGAAATATGCATTAATAAAGTTAAAAATTGCATTGTACTAAACACTAGATATTGTTAGCACTTCCCATTTCATACACATATATATTGCAAAGTTACCAATGGAGGCCATGAAAGAAGTCCAGTTCTCATTGTATCTGTTCTCTGTCATTTACTGAATAGGAGGCTTGTTACTTTGTACTGAAAAACAGTTTCGATTGTTGGCAGTTCTTTCATACTTCGGTTTTCTGGATCTTGGTAAGAAAAATGATTCAAACATATAAGTGGTTAATGCTATTTAGTGAATAACTAGAAAGTGAGAGTAATGAGTTAATCCTATGTCACTTTTGATGCCAGAACCCCTGAGCATGTCAGCTTCAGACAGCCCTCTTCAAGATGTCCACGGAATTGCTATCTGTAGTGACGTTCAACATACCTCACCACCTGCCATGCTTTTACAATTTTCTTCCTCACCATTAAACTTTTCAGTTAAGGATGGTCTGTTTCCTCACAATAAAGCCATTAATTTGTGATCTCAAGAGTGTGAAATGTCCATGAAGGAACAAGTAATACGTATTAGTACATCAGATAGGACCATCTGTACATCCTCCTGTAACATCTGTACGTCCTCCTATAACACCTGCAAGCTAGCATGACAGGACATAGATTGGGGTCACTGAGCGGCCACTTAGGCTGACATATGGGTACTAGCTGGGGAGGCTTAGCTGGGTCAGCATATACCTCAGGATTGCTAATTCCTTGTTATGTCCTCAGACATGTTTCCCTCCATAACAGTTTTTCTCTAAGTATATGTTAAAATTAGCTGAAGCATTGTAAACAAGTTATACCTTTAAAAATAAGCAAATAAATGTTATTGTGCTGATCAGAGAAAGAGAAAACATGATTCAGACTGTGAATAATTTGAGCCTCTGCTCTGAAGACATATATTCCTTGCATCTGAGGAAAGGAGGGAAAGGTAAAAAGAAATCATACTTGAGAAGCAAATATGATCTCTTTTGCAGAAAGTCTATTCTTTCATGGGAGACCCTTTCTATTGCATCTACTGTTGTTTTTTTCAAATATCACTGATATGATATTTCATCCTTCCTTCCAAAGTTCATAGTATAATGAAATATGTATGCAGTGAATGACAACTGCAGCTGGGTTCCTAAGAGGTAGATCTTGCAAACTAATATAAGTTACTGTAATCTCCTATAGTATGAAAAACATGGGGAAAAAATCTGCTAGTCATAGCAAATCCCATGTTTATCCAATCCAGCTCCCATTCCTTCTCAAACCTTTGAATTAGGTGCATGCTGTACCTTCAGTATCATGACTTTCAGGGATATTTATGCCTTGTGTGAGGACTTAATTTTTTCAGCTGTCCTGTTCTTTCTTTTTAACAAGTTTTTTTATTTTTACAGAGTTCCCCATTTGAACTTCAGTAAAACAGTGGTTGATATTCTTTGTTCTTTTTCTCTCTCTTGTCATAGGTTTTCTGTGTGTTACTGTATATTTTGAAATCTAGCATCGAAGTGTCTCACTGATTGCTTTCCTTTTGTATTGATGTGCTCAGTTCATCGGTGTCTTCACTTGGGGCAAAACTGTATTTCCATTTTAATCTTTGTAAATTGGTCTTTCTAAAAAATAAACAAAACACTGAAAGGTACAATATTTTGATGCCTTTTATTATTAAAGTTATCAAAAATGTTTTCTAACAAAACAACAAATCATCTTGTTAGTGCAGGGTAATTAAAAAGGCACACTAGTGAGTTAGTACTTTATTAAACATGTCCTTCAAAAAATTGTGCACATGGTTATTTCACTGAGATCACCTCTTTTAGATATTGTATGATAAGTATACAAAATATTTTTTAAATAGTTAGAAAATAGTTTTTGGGGCAGATATTCATTCTTATGATGTGCATTATTAGCAGATAGATTCAGAAAGACAAAAAGAATCTTTTAAAAGAATGTTTAAAAGGCATTGCACAATTACAGAAAGAGTGTCCAGTTTGCGGTAACCTGTGCTTGAATTCTTAATGGAAAAATAATAGAAGGATAACTGTCATGAGCATAACATTAAAAAAGTCCTGATTTTATTCAGCCCAGATTTTTCCATTATTTGGACCCTAGTTTAAGAGACAGATCAGTAAACTTCCTCAGAACCTCTTACTAGAGTAAGTGTTGGCCTTATAATTATTACACTTACCCAAGGACTAGTGGAAAAAATATTTTGTGATACTTTTATTTGCTAAAATTTCTACAGTGTAGGGTGCAGTTCCTCTCTTGCTAAAACACTAGATTTTAATTGACCAGCAGCTTTTACTCTCTTTGTGGGAACTGTTGTTTTTTTTTTTCTTCTTTTGCTCATCTGAAAACTGATCTGTAATCCATTTATGTGATTTAGTCTTCCAGATTAGGAAGATCCTCTAATTATGTTGTATTAAGAGATTGCAATTAGAATTTGTAATGGAATCTTAGCTTGAATACCACCCAAAAGGTGCAGCTTCAAAAAAAAACAAAGCAAAACAAAACAAAAGTTTTGCTAATCTATATTTCCCCCAAATTGTCCTGTTGTAATGCTGCTCTGTAATAACAATATGGTATGTTACTTTGAATCTTTCAAAGGCACTAAGTATATAACAGAGATTAAAAAAGGGATTTACAGGATCCAGGATGTTCGCTGAACCAGCATTGTTAAACCAGTGCTCATGGAAGATATTTATATACTGTTCCTTTGTAGCTTGTAATTGAACACTCAATTTCACTTTTGGTTTTTAAATCTCTCTCTAATTTTTTAGGAATGACAAAGGGGTGGGCTGTGTTGCAATGGAATGCTCAGTGTATTTTCTGTTAGGACACGATTTACATGCCTTTTGTTGCAGGACATGCATATTGCATAAAGGTCTCATTTGCTGAACACTTTGCATCTGAATAGAACTGCTTAGGATTATATATGTGTATATGCATGTTTATATGTATACATCTTCATATAGACACACATACATGCCTATATATATATGTACATATGCATTTCATCTCTGAAATTTCTAACAGAGTTAGAAGTGTGCAACCTATTTTTCTCTTGCAAAATTTTTTTTTTTTTTGGCATGACAGTTTGACTAAGGGAATGAAAATTGTGCTTATTTTAGGTTCTTTACATTTACTGCATTTAAGCCATTAGAGACAGGGATGCATTGCTTGTCAGTGTGTATACTAAGGAGTAAAAAGCTTGTTGGCAATATTTATTTATTTATATATTTATTATAAGCAGAGTCTAATTTCTATTATTTTACAAAGTGAGTATTTGTGATTTCTCAAGTTTTAACAAATAAGAACAGGCAACTAAAACTGACATTAAAATAACCATTACACATTTATGACTTTTTCAACATCACAGTTCTCCATTAGCCATGAACTTTCTATACCAATTGGAGGACCCACCCAGCAGCCTTTTGTTTATTTCTCTTTCTTCATTCTACTGCTAAACTCCTTTTTTTTGCTTGTTTTTCCTTCCTTATTCCCTTCAGAGCTTGGATGAAATGGATGCAGTTGGAGAAAAGGCAAGTGGTAGCAAAAAGTGGCTGGCATCTGCACAAAGAATCTACTGTAGCTGCTCCCTAAGTCTCATTTCAGTGCCTGGTAAAATCAGGGAGGAGATCATTCTGGAAATTATTGAAAAACAATGCAGTCATCAATCACAACCAGTGCAGCTTCATGAGGACAAAAGCCTGCTTAATGAACTTAATTTCCTTTTATGACAAGGTAACCCACCTAGATTATCAAGGAAAGCCAGCTGATGCAATCTTTTTGAGTTTCAGTAAAGCTTTTGATAGTGTCTCTCACAAGATCCTTGTGGACAAAATGTCCAGGACACAACTGGATAAACACCTCATGTGGTGGGTGAGCAATTGGCTCATAGGCTGAGCACAGAGGGTAATAATGAAAAGAGGAACATCAACCTGTCACTAGTTGAGGTCCACAGGACTCCATCTTAGGCCCTGTGCTCTTCAACATCTTCATAAGTTACTTGGACCCAGACTGGAAGGGATAGTTTGTAGATGATGCTAAATTTGGATTACAAGGATGGCAACTGTCAAATTTTGCACCCAGGAAGGGTCAACGATGGATGTACATACAAACTGGGGAATGCTGGAGAGCAGCAGCATGGAAAACAATCTGGAGGTCTGGGGCGATGGCAAATTGAATATAAGTCAGCAGTTCCCTGGCAGTCAGGAGGGCCAACTAGGTCCTGAGGGGCATCGCCAGCCAGTCAAGGGAGGGCACTGATGTTGTGTCAGGGGAGGTTTAGGTTAGATATTAGGAAAATGTTCTTCACCCAGAGGGTGGTTGAATACTAGAACAGGCTTCCCATGGAAGTGGTCACAGCACCAAGCCTGCCAGAGTTCAAGAAGCTTTTGGACAATACCCTCCAGCACATGGTGTGGCATTTACGGTGTCCTATACAGGGCCAGGAATTGGACTTTGATGATCCTTACCACTCAGGATATTCTGTGGTTCTATGTCTTGTGATGTCCATAAGTTTTAACTGCAAAGGCTCTTTTGTGTCATATAATGTATGAACAAAGACAATGCTTAAACTACAACTTGTAGAATAATTGAGGGATAACTTTAAATAAACTGACTTGTGTATTGCAGGTAGTCTGTTGGGTAGCTTACTCTTCTGTGGTTTATGTGCTGTACATGTGCAGGAACTTGGCTATTTTTTGTTGTGATTTGTGTGGAGTAACTGTAGAACCTGAACTGAAAAGCAGAAGTGGAGAAGTTATAGAGATGCCCAATCTTAGGTGTAAATCAGCTCTTTCATCTGAACCTTGTTGTTCTGTGGAAAGCTGCTCTTTCCAAATGGTCCCGGTAGTCAAACGCTTTCTCTCTGATAAGTAGAAGCAAGAAGTGACTGATAGTGAGAACTGTTTTGAACAAAGGTGCATTCTTGTCTGTGCATTTTTATCTTCACTCCCTCTCCTACTTTCTTTCCATAGGATTACAGTTATTTTTTTCTTGTTATGGTAATTGTATGTTGCATGTGTGCTGTGTATTATATGTCTAACTGGTTTCTCAGCTCCTAAGTTAGAGGTAAATACAGTCCTTGTCAAGTAAAAGGATTAGACCAAGTACAACCTTTTGAAATCATCAAAAGGTGCTTTCAGAAATTTCTCAAACTTTGAACACAAGGAGAGACTACAGAGTCAAAGAGAAACTTGAATGCTTTAATAGCCTGACACCTCCAGTGGAACAGAGGCACACAGAGAAATACACATACTGTTGTTTCATATGAGATGGATAATGTCTTTAATCACAGTTTGTCAGCACTGGCTTCAAAAGGCTGGTGGGAAAGGAAGAAAAAGCAAAAGTGTTGGCTGTAACTAATTCTTACATATATCAGACCTCAAAATTTTGAAGCTACTTGAATGAACACTCTGGTGTACAAAGACTACAAAAGTCAAGGGAATCTCAGAGCACATTATGATGTGAAATCTCTCAGCAAACATGATTGCAACTTTAATTAATTAGTTATTTAATAACAGAAGGGACTAATGTGGTCATCTAGTTCTAACTCCTGTATAATCCAAGTATTAATCCGAGAATTCCTATGACCTAATTAAACTAAAGTATAACTAGGAAAACATAGATCATGATTTAATTTTGTGTATGTGTGTGTTCAAGGATCCAGTCTCGGAAAATTTCTCTAGTGTTTGGAAGTTAAAATTTAAATCCCATTTCTATTGTCCTTTGTCTAGTTTCAAATTCCAGCAATATTGACAATTTTAATGACTTCCTATTAGATGTGTTTTCTTGTAGGTAATCTGATGAAATGTAAATGCCTCTTACTTTTTTTCTTAAATTTACCAGACTAACACTTTGTGTTTTTAAATAGAAAGCATGTCTGTGGTAATTTTTTGAAATACCTCTACTTTTCAGCATCATCCTTCCATTGATGGAGTCAAAAACTATATGGAATATTTCAGTAATAGTTACACCAGTAGGAAATCTTAGAATACTATACACGGTGATTTGTGGGGAAGACCTCAGAATATAGTGTAGTCCAAATCCCCTGATGAAAAAGTCAAATAGAACTATGTGTGTTGAGTATGCTAAGCTGTGAAATGCTCTTTTTTCAACCGCTTAATCCAAATACACATCTGTATGGGTATTTTTCAGTATATCCACTACCTACACTATCTGGGTGGAAAAAGGTTCTGTTGCATGATCACAATGCTGTGCTTATGGCATGGCCTCCAGTTTGGAAAGGGGATGTCAGTAGCTATCTGTTATGGGGCTTTAAATATTCTCATAGGCCTATTGTTGAGACCTAGAATATCCGTGTGGAGAATCTAGCCACATAATTTAGAAACCCTTATGTCTTATTGAGCATTTCCCTGGATTATACTGTCTGGCATTCATGTTCTGCTGATTGTTCTTCATTATTCACTCAACCAGGAGCATCTTTTCAGAGTTAAAGCTTACTGGATGAGCAACAGTATCCTTTGGGAATGTGGCCAACTACTTTCGTTCACAAAGATACTAATTCATGCTTGGCCTGTTAATAAAAGACATAATTTTCTTATTATTAGTTATTAAAATGATTGAGTTCTTCAGACTTTTAGAGGAATTATACTGGTAGTGTTAACCAATTTTAATATGGAAAATTTTACTTATTTTCAAAAGTAAAACTGTACTGATAAGAATCATTAAACATATCCAGTCAGACTGGGGGTTTTAAGTTATAGATAGTACTTATAATAGCTACAGATAATAGTCTGGAAGTATATTAAGATTGGTATTCTGAATCAGAGATACTGTTAATAATATTTTAGTATCTTTCTCCTCTTGATCAATGTAGCACATATGAAATATATATTTGAATCCTGATATGAACAGGTTCTTATCTGCTGTAAGTCTCAACATCATATGCAGTGGTGAGAGATTTTCTCAGTGAAGGAATTTTTTTAACCAGATGAGAATTTCACAAAGAGGTTAATTTTCTGAACATGATAATGATGTTCGTGGTTATTAGTATAGAACATAATGAGGCTATATGCAAGGAGGTCATCTTAATAGTATCCTCTTCAGTAAAATTCCTGTTGCTAGAAGTGTAGGTTATAGAAGGACGCAGAAAAAAATGAGAATAAATTAAGGTCATCAAGAAAAGGATATCCATTAGATTTCTGTCAAAGATAACACCCAGACTGGAGCATAAAAAGTAGTAAGAAACTCAGTTGTATTAGGTGAAAGCCTATTTTGAAATGTCTTATGTGACCATCCTGCTATCTCTTAATAGATGCCTGTTTAAAACCAGTACTTTGTTCCTCTAGAAGAATGCAACTTCCTCAGAAAAATAACTCTTGGAAATTAGTAGAACTATACAAATCCCATCAATAACTATACAAATCCCATCAATGGGATAAGTAACAATATATTGCCAATGTTACGTTTTACCTTCTACTTTCTTTCTTCCTGTCTTAACATTCCATTTCCTCACCAATTCTGATAATTGCAGAATCACAGAATATGCCGAGCTGAAAGGGACCCATAAGGATCAACCCTTAACCCTGCCCAGGACCCTCCCCAAGAGTCACATCATGCACCCCAGTGTATCGTCCAAACGCTTCTTGAACGTCAGATTTGGTGATGTGACCATGTCCTTGGGTAGCCTATTCCATTGCCCAACCACCCTCTGGGTGAAGAACATTTTTCTAATATTTAACCTAAACCTCCCCTAACACAACTTCAGGCCATTCCCTTGGATCCCGCCACTGGTCAGCAGAGAGAAGAGATCAGTTCCTGCCCCTCTGCTTCCCCTCATGAGGAAACTGTAGATCATTACGAGGTTTTCCCTCAATCTCCTCTTCTCCAGGCTGAACAGACCAAGTGACCTCATCCACTCCTCATACGACTTCCCCTCAAGGTCTTTCACCATCTTTGTTGCCTTCCTTTGGATGCTCTGTATCAGCTTCATAGCCTCCTAATATTGCAGTGCCCAAAACTGCACACAATACTCAAGGTGAGGCCACTCCAGTGCAGAGCAGAGCGGGACAATCCCCTCCCTCGACCAGCTGGTGCCTGATGCTTTGCCTGATGCCCCCCAGGACACAGTTGGCTCTCCTGGCTGCCAGGGCACTGCTGACTCATATTCAGCTTGTCAACCAGGACTTCCAGATGTCTTTTCATGGCACTGCTTTCTAGCATCTCATTCCCCAGTCTGTATGAACATCTGGGGTTGCCCCACCCCAGGTTCAGAATCCAGCCCTTTCCCTTGTTGAACTTCATACGATTGGTGATTTCCCAGTCCTCTAATATGTTGAGGTC
This sequence comes from Lophotriccus pileatus, assembly GCA_035583135.1. NCBI lineage: Eukaryota > Metazoa > Chordata > Aves > Passeriformes > Tyrannidae > Lophotriccus > Lophotriccus pileatus. Next base: position 37,503,277 of record JAWWES010000133.1, on the reverse strand, counting down.
TTTCTTCAGGGCCTCCCTGCCTTTGAGGGAGTCAACAGCTCCTCCCAGAGTTGTGTCATCTACAAACTTGCTCAATATCCCTTCCAAACCTATTTCCAAGTAATTTATGAAAATATGAAGAGCTCTGGGCCTAAGATGGAGCCCTGTGGAACCCCACTAGTGACAGGTCACCAGTCTGATGTTACCCCATTCACCATCACCATCTGTGCTCAATTCATGAGCCAGTTGCTCACCCACCACATGATGTGTTTAGGCAACTGTTTATCCAAAAGGATCTTATGAGACACTATATCAAATCCTTTACTGAAACTCAAAAAGATTACATCAACTGGTTTCCCTTGATCAACTAGGTGGATTACCTTGTCATAAAAGGAAATCAGGTTGGATAAGCAGGAATCTCCTCTCATGAAGACGTGCTGTTTGTGACGAGTGACTGTGGTGTCTTTCAGGTGTTTTTCAATATCTCCCAGTATAATCTTCTCCATAACTTTATCAGGCAATGCAGTGAGACTGACAGGCCCATAGTTTCCAGGGTAATTCTTCTTGCCCTTCTAGAAAACTGTAGCAATATTTGCCAGCTTCCAGTAAGTTGGAGCCTCTCCAGATTCCCCTGGACACTTGTGTAAATGTCTGTCTATGAGCTGAACTCTGGACCACATGTTGTTTATTTATTTTTTGTATCTCATGAAGCCATAAATAGGAAATACGCATCCCAGAGCAGTCAATTAGACTCATTTTTGAAATCTTAAGCTTTCTCAATGCTTCTTCCAACCTCGCTCTGTTTGGATATTCCAAAGATGAAATATGCCGTGCCATTATTTTATAGCTATATTTCTATCACAGATGTGCTCTAAGAACATAAATTGTTCTTATATTTTCTTAGAAATTTTCTTAAATATTCTTAAGTATTCATTATATTTATCATATAATGCCACCAGAACATGCTTTCCAGGAGTGCGCTTTATACCTCTCCAACCCCTAAATGGCAGTCTGTCCATGGGACCTGACTGCCATTAGTCCAAACTGAATTCCCTTGGAGCACAAAGAACAGGTATTACTTTATTCCCCACATCCACCATAACTTCTTCCTGCAGTCATAGGCAACATAGTTGAAGTAATCTGAGTCGGCTTTTAATTTTCCTTTCTTGGTTATAGAGGGAGTAGTATTAGCAACATAATTTTGTGCTTTTCAATTGTGTTTTCGTAATCAAGATCATTATGTTTTCATGATCAAGACATCATTTCACCACAACATTATGAATATCAATAGGACTGAAGGGTGGAATGGCAAACTAATTTGAAGGCCATACCTTTTACTCAGAGTAAAAGTCATGTGTCTTGTCATAAATTTGTAAATGCTCAGCTACATTTCATAAGATCATAACGAACACCAGGGGATCTGTTAATGTCATCAGCTTCCAATTATTCACTAGATTAACTGTTTATTTAGTCTCATTATACAGTTGGATATTCTGTCTTGCCTTGTCATTTACAATTGGCATGGTTTCCAATGATCAGTCGCACCAATAATCTTATCTCACATTAAAAAGGAATTTTGGGCAGTTGCATATAATTGCTACCAAGACAGCTTCCTTTTGTGCTAGAAGTGTGCCTAAGAAGAGAAGGTTAGGATCTTGCACAGTTTCTGGATACAGCCTTAAAGTAGTTCATGTATCACTGGTGGTAAATATGTTTCCTAGTGTGCTGAATAAAGCAAGCCTCTATGGTTGCTGCTTAGAAAGTCACATAAAGTTGGCATTTTCTGGTTTTTGTTCCTTACTCTGCTTAACACTTGCAGAGCTTTTCTATTCTTTGGGTTTAGGACTAACATCTATTCATAATTTCATTTTGAAAGGTCCTTGGAACAGTTTTTAAAGAAATACCTGGGAGGCAGATTTCTGTTTCAGCCTTAACTTGTTAACAAAACGCAGTTAAATATGAAGGAAAGTGCCATGAAATCTCTTTCACATTCTCTGTGTTGCTCACACTCACGCAAGCTCTGTAGATGACTAGTTAATAGCACCTAAAACTAAGCAGAGTTCCCTTAAGAAGGAGCTTTGACATTTTGGCGGAGTCGCTGTTTAACAGGAGGAGCTGTTAGTGCCTTCATGACAATAATATTTACAAAGAAAAATGGATTATTGAAGATGTGGAGGGGAAACTTAAAGCCATTACTTGGCAATGCTTATGCTTTGCTTCCTCAATTATAGTGATTTCATCTTAACCTCAGACATTTGAGGGTAGGCATTTTAGGAAGTTAAAAATCCTATCATTAAAATTAAGGTGTGTGTGAACCAGAGGTGAACATGACCATAGTGGGGACTAGATCAAGGATTCATTCAGCTTGACATCTCATATGTTTGTACACAAAAGCAGGCTGCTGCTTCTATAAGAAATGGCTAAACCTTTTTCACAAGATATTCCTCTACTCTCCAATAATTTGCAACTCAGGGATCTCCTGATCCAGATGTGCAACTTCATATCCATGAATCTTTGTGATTCAGATTCTCTTTGTTCTTTTGGGATTTTTTGCATCTATAACACCCTGCTGCAACAAGTTTCCACGACTTAACTACACATTGTGTAATATACCTTAGTTTTCTTCTGAGTCTACTTTCTTTGCAGTCTACTCCCTTTATTGAACAAGTTGTTCCTTATTCAACTTTTTTTATGTCACTCCTGATCGTACCATCTTTGTTGTTACCTCTCCAAGTTATCTCTTTCCAGCCTTTTTTCTTTTTTAGATTCCTTTTATGTTTGAAACAAGGGTTATATGATTGTTTCAAGGTACAAGGTCATTTGGTTTCATCAGCAACCTATAGATTCCATTGGTGCAAGCGTCAGTGCTGATGATGTTGGGTATCTCAGATATTTGGTGCTATCAAGAAACACAGCTTTGCACCCTATGAGCAGTTTGCCACCCTAGGCAAAATCTTTGCCTCTCTTAAGGAGAGACTTACACAGGAGATCTCCTGTTTTAAAGGAAATATACCTTTCATAGAAAGACTGACTAAAAGAATAATTCCTAGAAAGATGGAAGGCACTTAGATGCTACGATCTTGCAGCACTTGCATGCATATAGACCTTCTTAATGTGTTGATTTTTAAACGATCAATTAGATTTGAGAACTAAAAAGACTGATTATTTTTCTTCAGTTATTCTAGAAATTGGAGCCCCAGAAAGTTGAATTAAAAAGGAAAAAAAAAGGTTAGGAAATATGTTGGATTGTAAATATTAATTCAGTTATTTAATTATGTATATATATATATATAATACATATATACATTTAACTTTGTATATAAAAATGATTCTTATGTGAATTCTATGTGAAAAGATTTATATGCAAATAGTATTAAAAACAGAACAAAACAAAACAACAAAATCCCCTCCCCACCAAAAAAACCCCACCAAAACTGACAAAAAGAACAACCAACCAACCAACCAATCAACATTTTTTTCTTTTTTTTCTTTTTTTTGGTTATTCAGAAGACAGCACCAAGTCAATGTATCTACATAGCATAAAGTAAATGGATGAGCTATTTATCATTTATATGTAAATATGAATTTTCAGTCATAGTAGTTTTTATTTTTGTTTAAGTTTAGTGCCTTCCCACAGAGGGACAAGAAGTGAAAATGGTAAAGAAAATTGGACATGTGTTCTAATTGCACTTTTGGTGAAATAATGAAAGTCCTTAAATGATGATATATTACTCTGTAGACTAAGGTACAAAAATGCTAATTTATTGCTAGACTGCAGCGTCCAATTTGCATTCCAAATCAGACTGCAGAGCTCCCCAAATTAGTAGGTGCCCTCACAGTGTATTTAACCTATGCTTTTCCTGAGCAAATTCCTAACAGTATATGTGTTTGTGCATCCTTCCTCACATACATATGCACGTGTAGTGCTTCCCCATTTTAACAAGATCCAGTTATTTTAGTAGAGATTTGAAGAGTACAGCTAATTTGAGATATTAGGAATCAGAAAAAAGAATTGATGCAAGTAGCGTTTTAAGCTGCTGAACTGCCTCTAAATTCCTGTTTACTGTGACATTGTCAGATAATGTGTAGGGTGCATATAATTTGCACATTAACATATCTGTCGTATGTTAAATTGTGCTTGTATGTGTGTGTAGACACGTATATACACACATACAAAATGGTATTGTTATAAACGTGTTTTTTTGAGTATTGTAAGGGTAGCAGTGTATATTTGTTGCTAGTTCTAGATAAGGCAGATATATGAGAAGAAGGGAAATGAAGAGTCATATTATTCTTAAATGTGCTGATACAGGAGGAGGGGAGAGGCGGGGGTGGGGGGAGATTGAGAGAGAGAGAGAGAGCGAGAGAGAGAGAGAGAGAAAGACAAGTAATACAGCATAAAGAACCCACAGGCATTTGGGCTTTCCCACTTCAGTAGCAAATAGGGGGAATTATGGGTTGGTGGTCTGCTTCCCGTTAGAAGGACACCCCTCCATCTGTTTTCAGTACAGCCTGTTTTCAATTTAAAACACAGATTTCAATACAAACCTCAATTTCTTTACTCCATTTTATATGCAAAGTGAGGCTTATGAATCAGTGTCATTGCCATAAGGGCTCAGACCAAATTTCCCCCCAAAATTCACGGGCTGTTCTTTTGAATACCTGCTTACAGTGGTACACAATGGGCAGCTTTGAGAAGAAAAATTGATAATCTTCACGGAAGAGTAATTTGAATGAAATTACACTTGACAGCCTGTCTCCAAGCAAACAAGGAGAGTGAGGGAGCCTTAGCTAAGCTCTGAGGACTTGCCTAAGCCTCTGCTGTTGGAGCTTCCCAGGGAAAAAAAAATCCACACTTTTTCCTACATCTGACTGAAGCTTTTGATAATTCTCTGTAGCTGTTTCTAGCGACGAAAGGTAGCCATGGAAGAGAATATGGAAGAGGGACAAACACAGAAAGGTATTGTGTTAAATTTGCTTTTTCTTTGCATGGAGATAATTATTTTGCAGTTCCTTATTTGCTTTAGCAGCATGCTGCAAGGTTAGGGAATATCCGTATGTGACAGATGGGGAAAGATATATTTTTTTCATATAATTTACTTCATTTGTCTCTCTGCAATAGCACCTAGCTTTAATATAGGGACTGTCATCTGATATTTAGTATTAAAAGAACCTAAGTAGCAAATTTTGCATGTATACTAATAACGTTGCGAGCATTTAATGCAGCCTGCTTCCCAGACCAGTCTTTGTTAACCTTCATTTATTTCATGTTTTCACGCTTGTCTAGCTAGGTCAAGGGAGTCTAGTGTGAACTATGAGAGAGCTACTCACACAATATTAGGAGCCAGTTGCAGTTGGATATCTAACAATGTAACCGGTATTTACACCTTGAATGAGAATCTAGGCTGAACAAAGACATGGGGTATATTTTGTACATATTTAGGCAGTACTGAAATTTCCCTCTGCCTTTTTTTCACTTTGGTTTTGCAATGTGTTGAAGCAGCCTTGCTGTAGTTCTAATATTTGCATTGCACAGATTTGCATTTTGCAGAAATGAATTTTGCAGTTTGCAGCTGAAATTGCTTTAACAAGATGTACAAGCACGTTCAGAGCATTTCTGTTCCACAGCTTCTGGTCAAGTTGAAAGTAACTGAATGTTATAGGATGTGTTAGTGCTTAAAGATGCAGTTTAAAGTGATTGTGGACTATTTTTTAAGGTGTGGATCTTTGATATACACAGTGTTTTCAGCCTTTTCACTAAAGTGCTATTCTGTGCAAGCGACATGACAGTAATGAAAGGAACCAAGGTTTTTTTCATTTTACTTTACTGCAAGCACAAAGGGTAATCCTAGTGCATATTTGCCATATTAAATTTTTATACTTTTACATTTATTTTGAATTCACTTCCACTTTTGAGGAGGATATAGGAACTCACCAAACAATTTAATATAAATTGCCTGTAAAGGCATATTTTTCTGCACTGTTGCCATATTCTGTTTTTCTCCTCCCTGATCAATCTGCTTCCTACATGTAAATGTCGTGCTTTCTCATTATAAGTGACCCATTTAGACAGAACACAGCTTTGAATTGTTTATGGTCTTGACTTGATCTAGATGCACAGTAGATAGTGACAAGAACATTAAAGGAGGATATATGTGCCCCCTCTGTGTGCATACATACGTATGTTTGTAGATAAATAGATTAGTATCTCTTTGGTGATGACAGCAGTTTATTCAGTTGAATTTTATTATTCGCAAATGATAGAAAGAATAGGAAAGTATAAGACAGTTCAGTTTTTCTGTTTTGTTTTGCTGTTTGTTTTTTTTTTTCCCCTTAAGGCAAAATCAATATGTTTACAATGATTCAAATTATTTAGGGTGGTTTATAATTAGAAATTGAAGATATGCTTTTTTTAAAAAAAAGTCTGAAATGCATTCTCCTTCCTAAAACTAGTGAATTGAACTATTTGACCATGGAATCAAAATACGTCATTGTTACCAAATGATATTGCTTGAAGAAATAGTGTGAAATTCAAAATCCTTAAATCCTTATTAGAGAGATAAAAAAAAGAGAAAAAAAGAATCATTTGTTGTATGTTTAAAGAACATGTTGTTATTGATAAATTGAGTCGTCATTGTTCATATGATAAGCATTTGAATGACCAATAGCCACTCAAAATGGTGTGATTAATAGTGTGCTTACAACAGCTAACGCTACTTACCCCCCACCCCCCATTTGCAATGCCATGTGTTCAGCCTTTTTTCCCTTTAGCAGTATGCAGCTGTCAACACAGACAGTGGCAAGAGAATGTTAAGAGCTCACAAATCATATGTATATTTTCTTATTGGTGTGGAAGGGGATGGTGCTTAGTTTCTGTGACCATACCTGTGAATCTGTCATATCAAGGTGTCGTGTTCCCTCTTTGGATTATGACACCTTTTAAAACGTAGTTAGAGTTTGAAGAAAATTTGCAGTTCAGGAGGGAAATTAAAAAATATTTTCAGTTTTGAGTTTTGGGGGTGCTTGAATGCAGATGTTGGGATGATAGGGAAGTATAGACATGATTATGAAATCATGGATCTATTTAAGTTTTGCACTTTGCACTTGAAAAATATTGACCAGCACTAGTATGACTCAAGACTTCTCTTTAATAGTTCTTGTTTTTTATTGCTTTTATTCGGCATGATCTGTCTATGATGCACTTAATTGATATCCACAGTATAGTTCCAGGTCATCTGGACTATTTTTTCTAATTGTAATGTTTCAGCAACTATAATTGTAATTCATATATTCTAATTTTCATCCTCCTGAAATATTGAGTAGAAATGTTTCTTTTTCTCCTCTACTTTCTACAAAATCAATGGGAGTATAAATTGTCACTGCTTATCAACTCTTGCGCTTTTCACAGCAGATGCTTTGAACCTCCCACTGAACAGCATTACGTCTTGCTAGCAGCCATGATGGAAATGAATAATTTCATGGTGATGCATTTCATAAATACGATCAGGATAGCTCTAGCAGATTTGGAAGTCTTATTATTTTTGAGAATTTTATGCAATAAGATGTTAAGTGCAAACATAATTCTCACCATGATGATTCCAAACAATGACCTTCTGCCACAGTCTCTCAACATTCTAATGTTGAAGAACTATGATTTCTTTATGTCTTTATCTTGGAAAACTGTCAGCAGGGAAATTTATTCCTTTTTTCTTTTCCTCTGAAAATGATGAATTACTAGACACTGTATAGTTCAAAGTAATGGACATCTTCTCCTCTCCTCATTTTCTTTCTACTGTCCTAGAAAGTGTGTTTTCATATTGGCATTAGTACCTTTAATATAGTAAATTGAGATAATGCTGCTGTCCAGCAGTTTTCATGTGTAAAGCTGTAAATATTGAAAACAAGAATACTTTGTATTCATACATTCTCTGTTTTAAAGTGTTAGAAGACTTGTTGTGCTCCCCCCCTCCTCTCTTTTTTTTCTCCTTGATGCCACATTTCCATTGCTAGGAAGCCAGTACAGGTTGGAGAGAATGTTTCAAAGGTATTTGCTATGCAGCTGTTTGTAGCTGTCCAAGAACTGAAAATGTGTAGGAAATCTGGCTGAAATGTAAGCTATATGAACACTAAAATGTTTCTAATGAAGTACAAACTCATAACATCACACAAATATCAGCGTGTTCCAAATTTTCTGTAACACTGACGTACATTGTGCTACATGCCTAGACCTGTAACATACTAAGACTTTTGATTGCAAATTTGCTGTCTGGAAAACTCATGATAACAAAAGCCTACAATGAATTTGACTGGTTTATTTGTCAAAAAATATCAGTTCCACTTAGAAGCACAAGTTTCACTGATGTCTTTAGGGATGCATGCTAATTTTGAAAACCTCATGCATAAATTTGCACGTGGCAGAGATAGGTCTCAGCTGCCAGTGTTTCAAAGACAATGACGTCAAACTGTTAGCTTTTCTATGTGGAAAAAGGTATAGGTCCAGTTCCTGCATTTCAGGTCTTTCCACTGTGAAAGAACTAAGATTGAGATGAACTCCCCAGTCCCAGTTATTCATCTATTTATCCCCATAGAGAAATTTTCAGGGGGCAGGCATTGTAATTTTTTGAATTGTAAGGGACTGGGTAGAGAGAACTTAAGGATTACCTCTCACCTCTTAATCTGTTTCAGAAAAAAGAAACATTCTGCAGCATAGTAAGTCATACCACTTGCACTAAATTGAAAATAAATTTGCCTTTTTAATAATTCATCCATAACTTCATTTTGTAGTTTGAATTCCTTTATAAAACAAACTCTTGGGAATGGATGGAGCATCTGTGTTTGCACAGCAGCAAACATGAGGAAGAAACTAATTTTACTTTAGCTCTCTTGGCTGTAGTATACCTAGCAAACATAGATAAGGTTCCACTGATAGCAAAAAACTATGCAGTACTATCTGTGACAAGAAATGGTTGAATGCCAGAAAATAAATAATGACTTAGTATTTAGTCTACATTAGTGATATAAGTGGATCTGCAGCCTGTTATCAGAGATTTTTCATTTGTGCCACAGCATGCCATTAAAGGAGAGCTTTAGGCAGAGTTTTGGAAGAAAATCATGAGGAGTTTAGGATGCTATGTACACACAGCCCCTGCTTCTTCAGCCATGAGAGGTTGAATTGTTTCCTCTTACTTTTTGGAAAATGGCAGACTCTGACTAGTAGGATTCTGTAGGCTAGATGAAAGTGATGTGTTTCATTTCATATTAAGAAATAAACCAAAAGCCAAATAGTCAAAACACTGCTGGCATCCTTTGTAAGCTAGTCTTCTAAATATTTTTATTTACTTCTAAGAGAGAAGAGTTGTCCAGTTTCTCTTTTTATTGTTGCCACAAAGTTGGTTAAAATAAAAATGAGAAAGTATCAATATTTTGCACTTTGATTTTCTTTGGTGACTAAGCTTCTAAATAAAGTAGAGAAGTTATTTTTCATTCTTTAATGTAAATTTCACACTAAGTGTAGGCCATGCTTGTATCTTCAGTTAGATCCTTTTTATATTATCTTCTGTAAAGTCCTTTTATATTGTTAGTATTGTGTCTAGTCTTATACCACCGAAGTGCAATCAGTTTCATGAGCAATTTGGAAATGGTTTTTAAGTTTGGCCTTTTAAGTAGCAGATATTTGCTGGCTGATATTCTTCACACAAAACATGGATTTGCAATGCTTGATTCTTAAAGAAAACATAGAGGTCAATCTCTATTTACTTTGGGAATATATTTTCAGCTGTAGGCTTAGTTCCCAAGCCTGTGGTCAGATTGGATTTTTGCAAGTTGCTTCAGAGTAGAATGGTCTTAACTTTTATCGTGTTTACTGTTGCCTGTTCTTAAAGTGTGTTTGTTATAAGAACATCAGATAAAGTACTAACTTAACAATTGCACAGTCCTTGACAGAGTAAATAATTTTCCCTATTAATCAATTTTAAATATGGAAGTAAATTTTAGCATCTGACAAAGTATTTCACTGTATTTCCTGCTTAATACTCCTTAGTAGTTAATCAATATGGTTTATTAAAGAAAAATGCAATAACATTCAACATGAATTTAAACTTAATTGTTTAAATACTGTAAGAGTTACTCTCCTTTATGTAGTAACTACAGGCTACCTTACTTAATATTCTTACATTAGGAGCAGTGAGTTGTAGAGCTGGAATTTGAATATGTTATTATTCAATACATTAGGCTTTTATTCATTGATAATGATGTAAATAAATTTAGTCTTGCTTGCTTATTTAATCTTTAACATTGAAATGTCTCTGTTAACAGTAGAAAACTTTGTATTTCTTACAGGCTTAACATTATACCAGTTCTAGGCATGAAAATCCAGCATTAATAGGACCTAATTGAAATTTTATATACTCTCTTACAGGGCAAAAACTATTCCAACTGCCCTAAGGCAGATGGATTCCTCAGTTCAATGTGTGAAAATTTAAGTCTTCATGGTAATTTTGACACTTGGATGTTAATTTCATAAATAAGCTATATCAAAAAGATTTTTTATAAGAGATGTAAATTCTCAGGGAAAAAAGTGTTGAATGTAATTTAAAATGATGATAATTTTTGAAAAAAAATCTGTGTCAACATAACAATATGAATTTATAAAAAACTTTACTCTTTGTGAAAGTAAAGACTCACCTTTGGGGCAAAAGGGCTACTCTGGTTATTTTATTACTCTGAAAAAATAAGCATTTAGTAAGGACAATACAATATTGTATATTCAACAAAATTAAATTTGATTCAGCTTAGTGCTTAGGCTCCTTATGGAGAATGATTGAGGGACTGCTATACCCAATATCTGAAAACTATTAGTTTTAGATTGTGACTGTGAATTAATTTCTGAAACGTACCTTAAAAAATTTAGCAATCTGACTTTGTAACCTGTTTTGAGTTGCCTACCACTGCACTAAAATTCAAGATGGAAGATTGGATGGAATGTTGCTGGCCTCACATAACAATGATGTTTGCTTTCTTGGTACAATAATTTTTAGCTATTAACTCTCCCTATATAGGCAGCTCATAATATAAATAAGCTTTTTCCTCCTAGTTGTTTTATACAGTGGATTAAGTAGAAAATACAAAAAGAATACACATTTTTGGCCCATCCTGCCTGAGATTGTAGACACTGTTAATGATTTTATAAAACCTGTAAAGAATATAAGCATCTGATAGCCTTTGAAAATCAGGATGTAAAAGGGCAAAGGGGAATACTGATCTTATATCAAACATTTTTCCAGTTCATATTCTGTTTGAACAATTATTTTTCAGAATAATTTTCATCAAATTCAAGCAACTCAAATGCATAGTTCTGTTGCTATCTTATCACATGGCTGACTTCAGAGACAGGACAGCAAGTCCCCAATCTATGTCCTGTCACAAATCTTTTGCTTGGGGAATGGAGAGTTATAGAGGCTGTGGTTCCACTGTATAAGGAACAAGGAATTTTTTCAGCTGGAGGGAGGTCAAACTCAGAAAATCAAAATTGTGAAGGTCAGAGATATACATCAAACAGGAATTAACAAAATCGTGAATTTTTCTATACATGTACTCTAGGGCCTTATGAAGGAACAGCGGTGACACCAAAAAAATGGCTCAAATATTATCTTAGCTCGCCTATAACAACTCATGCTTCAATGCACTGTCTCAAGAAGGTTAAATTTTATATTCATTTTTTCTTCTAAAATTTTCATCTCCTTCCTACTAGTTATCATGTGGGAGTTCAGTACTCCTCCCAAAATTTGTACTGCAGCCATCTGGGACATTTTTCCAAATAACAGTTTCTAAAACACAACTGCTGCTCAGTGCAAGCCTTATTCTTCTATTTAGAGTTATAATGCACCTGATATTTGCACTTGGACAGTTTCTGAAGATTTTGTATTTGGTTCTCATAGTGAAAGTTTCATTTTTTTTTCTGCAGTAGTGATAACAATAAAACTGTACATCAAAGGAATATCACAATAAATTTCATATCGATTTTAACAAAATTCTTGTCTTTTTGACAGTGGCATGAGGAGAGCAGTTAATTTGCTGCAGTTCTGATATAAAGCTAGACTTCAACAAAAGATGCATTTGCTGCACATTTGGTATATGATCTTTGCAGAGAGGTGCTATTGCCAGAATGTAAACAAACTTGGGGAAAATATACTATTTTTTTTCGTTCACTTGTCAGTATCTTCCCATTTTTACCCCAAGAGTGTGTTTTATTTTTATTCCTCTTCCTAAAATAAAAAGGTCTTTGTGATTGATTTCTATCCCGCTTTTCAATTTTCTATGGAAGCACTTTCTTTTTAGCACCTGGGAGGCTTGGAAATTAAATTCTGCAACATTTTTTCATTTCTTGTGGGAACATGCAATATAAGATGAAAAGTGCTGTATGTTTATTAATTAAGTCATAGCTGGTTACATCCTACTTCTCAGATTGCAGCACAATGACTTTATACAGGTAAAACTGGACATTAAGGAGGAATTTGAAGGAAGAGAGTATAGTAGCATAGTGAAGTGATTAAGCAGGGATTGCTCTGCACTGAGACACAATGGGAAAAAAAGTAGAGATGACTGATGATTGTGCTGATAGACATTCAAGAGAGGTAATATGATGAAAAGAAGAAAGTAGTAAGCAATATAATTTGAAAGACTTTTGGAGGGCTTCTGAAGTTTGAAACTGATATGGAAATAGGGGAATCATAGAATTGTTTATGTTGAATTCATTGGGTCCAACCATGAGCCCTGCACTCCACCACTAAACCATGGTGGAAACAATATTAGAGTTAAAAGAATATTTGACAAGTTTTATAAGAAGCTATTAGGGGCATAAATTTGGATTATCTTTTTAAAATAGTGAATATATAATTTTAGGAGCAATTCCTTCCCCCAAGTAAAACAGAAGCCATGTTCATGGCTACTATGATAATGTTGTAATATTACTATGGCAATATTGTAACTGTGGGCAATTTCTATCTATTTGAAGTTATAGGTGAGCGAAAGAGGAGGAGCAAGTCTGTTTTTATGTTAAAGTGATGAATGATAGGAAAGATCCCTTTAGTTGGAAAAGGGAAGTATATCACTTCACATTCATAGAAAAGAGTTATCACAGTTGACCTGTTGGCCTAGTTTCTCTGGTGAAGGAAGCTGGTACTGTATACCCTTGCTTAGCAAGGTGATGTAGCCAGTGTGGGAAGCTCCACAGTGTAGTGACACCCTTTACTACTGGTGAATCAGCTCAGCTTTCTTTATGTAGTTCATCAAAACCTCCCACCCCCTGATTTCCCACCAAATCTTCTCTTACTCTATTAAGATATAAGCAATAGTAAGCACCTGGCATAATATTGAAACAATTTAAAAGCCTTTTGAAAACAACCATGGGAAGAGTTTGGTGTATATCTTTGCAGCTCATGTTTGGTCATAGCTAAGAACTTAGACAAAACTATCCAAACTACGTACTCATCCCTATGTTTGGATGGCACAAAGCTCTGGTTCACATCTCTCCAGAAGAAAGCTGATACATACATGCTGTTAGGTTTGCTCCCCACCTCTTTTACCCTTCTATGACACATCTCACTCCAAACAACCTTTGATCTTCAAAAGATCTTCCACTCTGTTACATTGAAAGTTACTCTCAGTACCTTGGATGCTTTGGGGGTGTTTGTGGTTACGTAACCAACTATGAAGTCATTCAGCTGAGGATTCCTTTCCTTGTCAGTGAATACCAATAGACAAGGTAAAATTACCTTAACCTTTCCAGAAAATTAATCCTTGTCTTCCGCCAGTTAAATACCATAATGTTTCCTCATGTCATATGTACTAGGAGATTTATGCTCAGCAACTCCTTGCTCTTTACTGGCCTGCTTGTTCTGTGACCTCTATGATGAGCATTCATTTCCAGCTACATTTTTTGTAGTTGGAAATATTTATTTGCCATGTTCATGGTGCAACTTGCAGTTGGGATCTGGTCTGTGGGATGCTTACATTTGATATGCTCCCTTTTCAATGGAGGAGGTGGGAAACAAATGAGCTGAAGGTGCTGCTGCCACTTGGAGCAGACAAATTCTTCTGTGCCCTACCAGAGTACCATGTTAAGCAGGTCAGCTAGCTGCAGTAGAAGAAAGAGGATGCAATAGCTGGCACTGGATGCAATGAGCCCAAATTCAACCTCTCTGCCTGCTGGATTAGTGCGTTATGAAAAACCTTAATCTGTAAACGGTATTTTATTTTTACTGAAAATTATAATGGTACAATAAATAATTCTGCATTTGGTATGAATGAACTTATAAACTTTAAAAGGATAGTGTTTTTCATAAAGTCTATAATCCAATAAAGAACATGAGGTTAGTAGGTTGAAAAGTCGTTGTAAATAGTAACACAATATGCATAACTGAGGATGAAAGTAGCTGTCTGAAATTGCCTTGAGAAAAGGACCATTGACTACTAGCCACTGCGTTGGTCATAAAGGTATTCAATTATACTATTGAATGTTGTATTATTGATTTTTAAACTGAGTAGCTTTAGTGTGAAATGCTTCCCACTTAACATGGTTTGATGGTTTTCATGACTTGTTGATAAACTGCTCCTATATAGAAAAGAAACTTCCATTTCTATCTGAATGACACAAATACAGTGATTTACTTTATCACGAAATAGTGTATGTTAGGTGTATAAAATGCTTTCCTAATTGTTGTGGTGCTTCATATAGCAGTACAATAATTTTCAGAGACTTTCTCAGCCTTCTAATTTCATACTGAGAGATTGACCATTACCTCTGACCAACATACATGTTTGACAGTATAAAAAACCATAACCATGATTTCCCCCACCTTTCTTCTTAGTTGTATGTTACAGTTCCCTATAAACATCTGCAGATCCTCTTTGCAGTTCTCATGCTAGTGAAGCATGGTATTGGCATCTTACTGAATGACTAGGTGGCTGAACTAGACTGAAATGAAACAGTATCCTGTTTTCCAAGTGTTCATAATCAGTTTGAGGTCTACTCCTCTGAGCCATAAAACATCTCTACAATTGAGTTTTGACTATATTTGCTGCATAATGCTTGCCTTTTGCTGGAAAATTTGTAGTCCAGGTAGAGCGTTAAGGACCCCTTTCATTCACACTGCCCACCAGCATTGGGCAATGACTAGGATTTGCTTGTAAGTGAATATATTGCCCTTGATTACTTCCAAAATTATGGACATAAGTAACTTAAAAATATGGAAATCAACGACCAAGGCTCTGATCCTGCAAAGACTTAAATATAGATCTTTGATGTCCTGTGCTGTGAATAATCCCATTGGTTTTATGCCAATGTAAGCAAAAAGGAAGCACATGCAGTCTCTTAAGATTAAGACCTAACAATGCCATGGAGTAATTTGCGTGTAGCTGTCAGGTTTTTGGCAGGAAATCTGTGAGAGGATATGATGATGTAATTTAGTATGGCCTGAGAGGAGACTAGAAGGAAAGTTGAATGGAGTTTGTTTATCAGCTGTGGGGGTTTTTTTGTTTGTATTGTGTGGTATTACAGTGATTAATATGCTTTGGGGTCTCCTGTGCCTGTCTTCAGGTTCCAAAAAAATTTTTTTTCTTAAGTGCTTTATTTTTTAAGGGTTTTTATTTGTGGTTTTCCTTTGAATTAGTAGAATTTGGATTTACTCCTGGGCAAGGAATACTGGACCTTGTAGGTATTGAACAATTTTGTTTGTGTGTCTTATTCACATACTTAAGCAAAGATGATCATCAAATTTTCTGTGCAGATGGATTTTTTCCCAAGGCAGGCTACTAGTGACCTTCTTTTTACCTTTTTTTTTCTGCAACATGGTCATGGTCTGCTTTCTAAGATTATCTGGGAGTTTACTTTTATTAAATGTCTGCTGCTAGTGCAAGGGCTACCACTGGTGTTATCCTTTGTGCTGTACTCTTGTAACAAACTATAGATGAGACTTTTACTCTTTGAATGCTGGTCTGGAGCAGCATGTTGGTTATTTGCCTAGTGTTTTTTGGTACAGATGGAGCAAATTTAATAAAACCTTCTGAACTGAGGATCTGTTACAAGGCTTTCTGTTATTAGAAGGTTCTGGACTATGGCAATGTCTAGTGTTAGCAGTAGGCATTTTTTTTCTGTTATTTTTACCATAAAACTATGCTGTTTAAAATTTTAAAGGGAAAAAGGATATTATTTTTAGCTATGTGTAGCATTTGTGTATCTTCTAGTTTGATTATACCATTTTAATTATGCAGATAAAACTAATTTAAAAGATGCTCATCCCTGTGACTATTCTAAGAGTTCTGCAAAACATGTATGCTACAGCCACACCCATAAAAAGTGGCACAAAGGCCAGAAAGTTAAAATTAATTTCAGCTGTTCAACAGCATATGGAGACTACCATTTTTCAAAGATGTTGTCTTTCAGTCTTTCAAAATTATTCTAGATTTACGGACACTGTTCACTAGTGAAAACTGGAATAATTATAACCCAGTGGTGAGTAGGTCTTTTAGGTCAGCTGTGTTTTTGTTAGTGGTTCAGACAAGACATTTTTTCCCCCTTTCCCATCTGGTACTGTCATCAAATATTTAAGACGCAGGGGAACCTGTTAAGGACATTTGGGCCTTTTTATCTGCTTTATGGATGTGTTTGCACATGGGGGACTTTTGCTATTAATATTTTTTTCATTTGATCTGTTACATGTCTATAACATCTGTACTGTCTGTGCTTCCATCATATATCCTTCCTTTATTATCTGTCATATCCCCTTCTAGAAGATGCATACATGTACTTAATTGCATATTTATTGACAGTATTAACTCTAAAGTCCAGTTCAGACACCTCTGAACTCTGAACTGGATCTAGTTATTTTAATATGCAGATTTCAAAACTTAAAAGTACCTGTAGCTAGCTCTGTGTGTGTTTTGTTAATATTATACACAACCAAAGAGCTAAAATACACTTTTCTTTCTTGATAGCAGTAGCTATGTCTGTGCCTGGGGAGTTGCCTTCTAATACACAGTTATTCCAGCTTGTCTGTCTTGATTTATTCCTCATATTGTTTTATTTTTTTTTATTATCTCTTGGTGTAGACTCAACTAGATTTGCTGTAGCTGTTGCAGTTGCTAAATCTTATGATATCCTCTGGGATATCATTTTTCTCCTTTGGTTATTCTTGACTTCATCATCCTGATCTTTTTTTTTTTTTGACTGTGTACAAACTCTGTACCTCAAGTTAGAAAGATGGACTGTCTCCTACTAGAGCTATGAAAGCACTGGCACTCCAAAGTCGCTGATCTGTAATCATTCCTCTAATCTAATATCCTGACAAGGTCATAGACTTCAACGTTGCTACAGAATGTGGTTGTTTTATTTCTAAAGAGATAATTTTACTAGGCTTTTTGTGATCCTTCAGGGACAATGAATTACACAATGGTCCAGATGTAACAAGCAATATAACGTAGCAGCCATTAAACTAAATTATTACAGTCATCCTTACTGTACTTAATCTGTAAACGTTTTTTTTTTCCATAACAACCTGAGTGTGACAAACTGCATAATTTAAAGGCTTCCCTACAGAAGTGTGATTAAGAATAATTTGACTAGGGATAGTAGTGGGTCATAATGATACAGAGTTTTTCCAGGTAGCCATGGTCATAAATTCTAAAATAAATTAAACTACTAAGTAGTAAAATATAGAATACTTGCATAGAGTGAACATAATGAAACAAATTTTCTCTCTGTATGTGGGAAAACATGTTAGAAACTTCCACAGCAAATTGTTCACTATTGTCAGAATATGAAAAACTTTCAATATTTTTTGTTTTAATGATGTTATGTAAAAGAGGGTAATTATTTGAATTTGCTTAATGCAGTTGCTTTGACTGTTTGTTTTTATGCTTTGTGCATTATGACTCACTTTATGAAATTGTTTGTTTTACCTTTATCAAGGAGAATTAAGAAAACACCTTTTTTCTAAGTGTCTTTATGACTGTTGGGGTAGAATAGCAGTTGCTCTGTCAGTGTCACAGTGTTTATTTTAATCTCTGAATTAATTTTCTTGGTTGCTAGGCAATTCTACTTCATAGTTTTAATGGAAATGACTCATTCAGTGTGCTCTCATTTCATAATATGCAATCGTTTGCTTTAAAACTGAAACTAGGTTTCTCTATGACATAATGCCTGACAAATACTCGTATCAGTATATGATTTTATTATGATAGCTAATAAAATATGCACATTTCTGTTATTCGGTCCTGTATTTCTTCTACGTTCCACCAAAGCAATTGTAAATCTGAAATATTCAATAGGGGCAGAATTGATCTTTTATGTATATGTAGAGGATATATGCTCTAATGTCTGACACTTCAGATTTTTTTTTAAAGCAGCTTATGGAGCTGGTTCTGTAGTATGTATTTATATTGGTATCAGTTAGGTCTTTTTACATCCTCAATAGCAGTCATGTAGTAAGTGCTCTGTATCTCAGTTACTCAGCCTACAGATGTATTCAGCAGATCCTACTTATTAACAGTTCATGGAAGTTGAAAAATAGGTATGAATATTCAAAGTAGTAATAACCATATTTTAAAGAAAACCTCTCAGCAGTGGTAGTTCTGGAGGTTTTTCATACTGTAAAAATATAATGCCTGAGGGTAGTTTCTTTAAACTTTAAAATGTTGTTTTCTGCTATTTTGATACTATTCTTATTTCAGGATAGATATATAGGAAAAAGAACTTTAAAGAAACTTCATAGGTTCCTCAATATCAGGGTAATGCAGAAGTGTATGCTTTTTTTATTTTGTTGCTATCAGTTATGCTTTCATTTATTCTGAACTACCAGCTAGTGAAATACTGTCTTTTGGCTTGTTATCTCTATTCCACTCTTATGTTTCTGTGTTGGGGAACTGCACAGCTTGGAAGCAAATGAAATCCGCCCTGCTTCTCCATAGAAGGAAAGGATTGTGTGGGCCAGAATGCCAATGATGTACCCCATAGTCTCTGGGCTTCTGACACCGGTTCAGGTTTATCAGCTCAGCTTCTTTTGCCAGAGCATCATTCTGCTTGTTTAGCTGCTCTTTATTTTCCTTCTCCCTAGTTTATAATAAACTTATCTTCCTTTTTGGTACAGTTAGTGCACTGAGGACCACAGCTGATTTAGTGTATCTCTGTAGTTTGCAGCTATCAAAATGTTAAATGCTGAGTCCAGTTCACAATCACATAATATGTTATCAAGACAGAGAAGATGGGGAGTGCTTTATATTTTGAAGATCTTGGATTTAGTACACAGTCTTTCAGTACCTATTGATACAAAAAACCGCAGGCAAAACCTTCCAATTTCGGTCTTACAACTTAAATACTGCTAATGATGGTGTAAGGTAAGCAACAATACTGTGATATTTTTGAGCTTTGTAATTGGGTTTGAGAGAAAATAAACTCAAAAAAAAAAAATCACACAATTAAAAGTATTTTCAAAATTTTTTCTAAAGGATATAGAAGGAAAAAAATTAGATCATTCAGCTGTATTCCTTACAGCACAAAATGCTTTTTTTTCAGTTTTTTGTTTTATTTGAGTTAATAAGGTGGGTAGTTAGCCAAAACATTTGCAGCTGTAGTGGTAATGGACACTGAAAGCAAGAAGTTGCATCATTTGTATTCAGTACATACTTGGGAGACTGTCTCACTTTCTGTAAATGAGAGATGGAATATGCAGCCAAAATTAATAAGATTATGTTATTGAGCTCTCCCAGCTCATCTTAATCTATTTTAACACTTAAAGAAAGCAGTACCGAGGTGATAGTTTTCAGTTTGTGAAACTGAGTTATGAGATTCCTGCAATAGAAGCATAAAAATGTTAATGTGGTTGAAGCAAACCTCTAGGGAAAAGGAAGTAAATTTCTTAATGAACGTACGCCATACTCCAGGCTTCGTAAGGCAGAACAATTACTTAGAAAAACTTGTAAAAACAATTGCTTTAGTGTACTAGCTTTACAAAATACCAACAACTGCCTTACAACAATGGGGTAAAGTGAAAAAAAAAAACCCAAGAACAAAAGTCCGATCAAAGGCCTTTAGGTAGTTTCAGTAGTATGAGCTTCAGTAGGTACAAACATTGGACCTTTGTCCAATACATGAATTCTCTGTGTCAGAGGAGGTATAGGTTGGATATTAGAAAAAGGTTCTTCACCCAGAGGGTGGTTGGGTCCTGGAAGAGGCTCGCCAGGAAAGTAAGTGGTCTCAGCACCAAGCCTGACAGAGCTCAAGAAACATTTGGACAATACTCTCAGACACATGGTGTGATTCTTGGACCTGGTCCTGGGCAGGGCCAAGAGCTGGACTTTGATATTTCTAGTTTGTCCTGTCCAACTCTGGATATTTTATGATTCTAAGTGTACGCAGTTTAAAAAGGAAATATGTGACAGCAATAATTTCCATCATACTCGGTAATTCCAAGGAATGAAATTGTTATGAAATAATGAAGTTATCAAAAGTTAGGTTATTGGATTAAAAAGTAAGCTCTTCTTTCAGTCAGTAATTTTATAAGTTACTCTTTTAGAAACAATTTTGCTTAAAATTATTGGGACATCCTTTAAGATTCTGAATTGAAAGATGAAATATCTGATACAAATTATCTGTGCCCTTGAAAAATCTTACTGGAACACACTGTGTCTTGATTTCCCATCTGTGAAAAGTCATATAGGACATACCTAAGCTTTCATTTACTCCACTAATTCTATGACTTGTTTATCACTTTAATAGGTGGTAGTCTTTATATTTCTACTACGGAAATCTTAGCTGAGGACTCTAGATAGTAAAGCAACTTGAAGTATGCCAGGGAATACTTACTGATTTGTAAATAAATAAACAAATTGCAGGCATTAAATGTTCTTTTCTTTAAAGGTGAAATACAGGGTAATTGAAGATTCTCATCTGTCCCACCTTAATTTCTAACCAAATATTTTATTAATACGAGCAAAACTAAAGGAGTTGCATTCATTATGCATATGGCATATGTGTTGTTAAAATGAGGAGTGGCAGACCCTTGATTTTTAGCAGTGACATAATCTAAGGCAGAATGCTGTGATATACATATGGTGAATGTCTGTACAGCATGCCAAAGGAAGGAACAGTTCAGAAAGTTGTTAACTTCATCCCCTTCAAAAGAACTGAATTTCTTAGTGATAATAGACATGTGGAATGGAAAGTTTAGGACAGATACTTTTCAACTAGGCATTAGTGCCTTTCTTACTCATTTTACAGAAGTGATACCCAACAGTGACAAATTAGCCTGTGTTTGCTTATTTGTTTTTAAAAATATGCATTTTCCTCAGATGAATGGCTATTTTTCTTTAGCCTGTAACATTTTCTCACCTATTGAAATTATGACAAAATTTATTCTACCTTTGGCAGCAGAAAAATGGACTGTTATATCAGCACATGATAGAGTATAACCCTGAACATGAAGAAAATTTCAGGCTGAAAATTAACAGGCCTAAATCTTAATAAAAATATGCTCAAAAGACTGTTTCTTAAATGCATCTGCTTTCTTTGAATAAATCTGTAGTACCCATGCAAAGAGAGTCTCTGAGCATCTTCTCCTGTGGTACGTGGGATGTGGTCCCATCATGTCACAGTGCATCCAGTCTCTACCCAAAACTGTAAGCACCACCATCTAATTTATCTTAGTGGAAAGAGTGCACTGTGTTGAGCTCTGCACTTTTATAGCAAGATTTATTTGTGCTATTTAGGCTATCTTGTTTAAATGTTGTTTATAGATCTTTCTTTAACAGTGCTGTCTGCTAACTAGATGTACGATTAGATTAGCTGTTGAAACTGCCAGCCTTCTGCATGCCCCTTGCTTTGTTGCAAGTTTGAAGTTCACTTAAACATCAGCTCCAGAAATCATGTGATACGAACAAAATCTCAGCAGTTTCATTACAAAAGCAAATTTCTGGCCTTCATGGCTTGATAAGTTATCCTTAAAATTACATATATAATATATTGTATTAATAGGATATGGATTATATGAAGGCCCTGACAGTGCTGGTGATACTTTCAGTGTGCATGAGCCTATTCTTGTTTTTGTTTGCATGTTTCTAAACAATTTGAAATAGGTTGGTTTGGGTTTTTTTTTTCCTTTTTTTGTTTCTTTTTCTTTTTTTTTTTTTCTTTGATAAATAATAGTAGCCGCCAGCCCTTGGTATTTTAGTTTTAATGTCAAAGCACATGATGGATCTAGTGTTTGCCACTAATTTGCTGAGTAACACTGAAGAGCAGTTCTATCCTCAGACAACCAATGTTGCAAATAGAATGACTGAAAGCAACGTCAAACTGTTAAAAACTTCTCTAGATATAAAAGTAGGCTGGAAGGACTTATTACAGTTTTAACAGATGAAGTGCAGAACATGAAGTTTTCTGAAGTTTTCTTGAAGTACATGGGTTGAGGAAAAGTGGATGGACCTTCATATTCAACATCCATTCAGAAATTGAAGTAGCAGGGTAAGCTTGCTAGAGAGGATTAATGATAATACTCAGTCCACTGAAATATATTTCCAATTATTTCCAGTCTTTTTTTCCAAGAAAAAGTATCCAAAGGAAAGATTTGCTTTAATTTTATACAAATTTGGTACTAACCTATGAAATGTCATTTATTAATTAAAAAATTTTAGAAAAAAATTTTTGTCTTCAAAATTCTATCCAATCTTAAAGAAATTTCTTGTGAAGTCTGAAAGGGGTTTCTGCTTGGTGTTTTTCCCCACATATAAGTGTAGTGCTTTCTTTGTATTGTGACATGCTGTCATGGTTTAACTCCAGCCATGAGCCAAGCCCCTCCCACTGGCTCACTCACTCCCCCATCAGCAGGATGAGGGAGAGAATCGGGAGGGTAAAAGCTGAAAAATTCGTGGGTTGAGATAAACACAGTTTAATAGCAAAAGCAGAAGTCACATGCACAAGCAAAACAAAACAAGGAATTAATTAAGTTCTTCTCATGGGCAATCAGGTGTTCAGCCATCTCCAGGAGAGCAGGGCCCCATCATGTGTAATGGTTACTTGGGAAGAAAAATGCCAACACTCAAAATGTCCCCCCCCTTCCTCCTTCTTCCCCCCAATTTATATACTGAGTGTGATGGTATGGAATATCCCTCTGGTCATCTCAAGTTACCTGTCCTGACTGTGTCTCCTCCCAGCTTCTTATGCACTTCCAGCCTCTTTGCCCGTGTGGCAGTATGGAAAGCAGAAGAGGTCTTGGCTCTATGTAAGCACTGCTCAGCAATAACAAAGGCATCTCTATATGATCATTACTGTGTCCAGCACGAATGTAAAACACAGCCCCATATCAGCCACTGTGAAGAAAATTATCTTTACCCCAGCCCAAAACCAGCACGCACACATAGAAAACTATTCGACCATAAGTAAACACAGCTATTTGTGGGAGAGAGATATACTGGTGGAAGAGGTAGTAAACATAGAATGGATTGGTTTAGTCATGAAACAGTGCTTTTCTGAGTCCTGACTAGAGACAGGTGAAGTAGTATCAAATGATGCTTAGAAAAAGAATGTAACGTGAGCTTGCAGTCCTGGGCTATAATCCTTAGTAGGTTGTACTAGCTGTGCAATAACTATTTTATTTTCTGAATGTAACTATACTGTATTTGCTAGAAAAGCAGTATATAACATTTTGCTAAACAGTTGGGTTTTCTCAGTTCTGTGTAACAAATTAAGTCTTATAAATTATGATGAACAGAACTTCAAGAGTATATTTTGAAGCAAAAAATGTATTTTGTAGAATATCTGCCTTTGTTGTGAATCAAACATTAAGCCATAGTATCTCAGAGTCATGAAATAAAACAGGCCAATGAGGCTTCCTGCACTAGCAGCAGGGGTAGAGCACAGTTACATGTTGGTATCCCTCACCAAATGAAATTAGTAAAGAGGAAAATAGAAAGTGATTGCAGGTTTCTCATGCTGCAGTATTCAGCAAAGCCAAGTAGATCTGAGGGTGAACTACTCTGGAAGAAATAAATGATTACTGCTATTCATTACCACCAGAAAATGAAAGAACAACAAAAGAGTGAAGAGGATTTTCTTCAGGAGGGAATTTTGAACATCTATGCAGTACATAAGATGGCTGCTGTCTGAAGTTGTATGTCATGTCTGCTTATATTTGCAAAATGTCCAAGGACTAAGTAATAAGGATTAAACTAAAATATCAGTCTTAATGTCATAAAAAAAATAAACATCTTGAAAGTGTAAAGTGAATGCATTCTTAAGGCTCAGGAAACAGAAAATGAGTGAAGGAATAGAAGACCCTTTAGAAAACAAACAATCAAAAAAGTAAATGAACAAAATACAAACGCACACACATAAAAGCAAACCAAGAAGACCCCAAACTTGTTTTAATTTGCATGTGGAGGCCTGATTTTCCTGTCTTTACAGCTGATGACAATTAAGGTACTCATCCATTTAACTATTTTATGATAGTAAGGCTTGTGACTCACTGCAGCTGCTCCTTGGGTAAAAGCTGTCCTTTAGCAGTTCCTTTCATTTTAATAATTGATTTTCTAGCTCTGGTAATAACAGGGCTACTGAGGACATATGGTTGGAGGCTCTCTGTCTAGGGATGTAGTAAAATGCAGTAGGGGGATAGAGAGTGTGGAGTGTTAGGTCATTATTCAATGAAGACCTGCACTTGCAGGAGCTGTATACTGGAGCACATCTGATGGGTCAGAGACTGCCAGGGCTGTATGGTCTTACGTGGAGTCAGAGGGTGGATAGCTGCTGCAATTGCCAGCGGCTGGCAAATTAGTTTGCAAGTGTTTTAATGTAGAGAGGGATTTGTTACGACAGGAGGGTCTCCATCTTCTATTCTGTGTCTGTGGAATGTGGGATCATATCTACATGATATTTTACTTCTGCTATTTGCTATTGAAGAAAGAAGCTGAGAGAAGAAAACCAAAATCACTTTTCAGCCAGAAAGCGTTTCTGTAGCAGTTATATTGGATCTGTGCAAAGCTGTTGGGGGCTGCATTGGCACTCAGACTTTAGCCAGATAGGAAGTCTCAAGGACTGTAGCAATTCCCCAAGGAACAGCAGAAGACAGACAGAAAATGCTTTGTCTGCTCCTAGCTACACAGTTCCCATGAACTCCTAGCCCTGTATCACAGAATCACAGAACATGCTGAGTTGGAAGGGACCCATAGGGATCATTGAGTCCAGCTCCTGGCCCTGCACAGGACACCCCAAAAATCACACTATGTGCCTGATAGCATTGTCCAAATGCTTCTTGAACTCCGGCAGGCGGGCTTGGTGCTGTGACCACTTCCCTGGTAAGGCTGTTCAATGCCCAGCCACCCTCTGGTAATTGTAAACTGCAAGGTCTCCCCTCAGTCTCCTCTTCTCCAGGCTGAACAGACCAAGTGACCTCAGCCACTCCTTATACGACTTCTCCTCAAGACCCTTCACCATCTTCACCGTCCTCCTTTTGACACTGTCTAAGAGCTCAATATCTTTCTTATATTGTGGTGCCCAAAACTGCACACAATATTCAAGGTGAGGCCACCCCAGTGCAGAGCAGAGCAGGACAATCCCCTCCCTTG
>JAWWES010000133.1:37415644-37477590 GCA_035583135.1 Lophotriccus pileatus | reverse complement strand
ATGCTTTGCCTGATGCCACCCAGGACACGGTTGGCCCTTCTGGCTGCCAGGGCACTGCTGACTCATATTCAACTTGCTGTTGATCAGGACTTCCAGATCCCTTTCCACAGCACTTTTTTCCAGCATCTCATTCCCCAGTCTGTAAGAACATCTGGGGTTGCCCCATCCCAGGTGCAGAATCTAGCCCTTTCCCTTGTTGAATTTTATATGGTTGGTGATTGCCCAGTCTTCTAATTTGTTGAGGTCTTTCTTCAAGGCCTCCCTGCCTTTGAGGGACAGCTCCTCCAAGTTTTGTGTCATCTGCAAACTTGCTCAATATCCCTTCTAGACCTTTGTGCAAGTAATTTATGAAGATATGAAGAGCTCTGGGCCTAAGATGGAGCCCTGTGGAACCCCACTAGTGACAGGTCACCAGTCTGATGTTCCCCCATCTGTGTTCGACCCATGAGCCAACTGCTCATCCATGACATGATGTGTTTATCCAGCTGTGTGGATTCTGTCCAAAAGAATCTTGTGAGAGACAGTATCAAAAGCTTTGCTGAAATCCAAAAAGATTCCCTTGATCAACTGGGTGGGTTACCTTGTCATAAAAGAAAGTCAGGTTAGATAAGCAGGACTTTCCTCTCATGAAGCCATACTGGCTGTGACCAATGACTGCATTGTCTTTCAGGTGTTTTTCAATATTCCCCAGAATAATCTTCTCCATAACTTTACCAGGCACTGCAGTGAGACTGACAGGCCCATAGTTTCCAGCGTCATCCTTCTCGCCCTTCTTGAAAATCGAGACAATATTTACCAGCTGCCCACCATCTGGAACCTCTCTGGATTCCCAAGACTGCTCAAAATTCATTGGTAGAGGCATTGTGAAGACATCAGCTTGCTCTTTGAGGGTTCTGGGATGAATCTCAACAGGCCCCATAGTTTTGTAGGGATCCAACTGGAGCAGCAGATCCCATGCAATTTTGGGGTCACTGGAAAGTTGGCCATTCTCATAGTCATGGTTATCCAGCTATCTAGTGTCACTAGCTACCTTCCGGTGCTGCATAGGATATGCACATTAATTTTTATAAAAGCATTATTTTGCTTTGAGCAGCAACTTCAGCATAATCCATTGCTAAAGCTATTCTTTGGTGCTACTTCCCAAAAACTGAGTGCTGTATGTGCAATTAATCATAAATTATTCCTCTAGTGCAAAAGAGTGAATTACCTCATTTTTACTGCCCTCAGTCTTTGACTTTGGGAAATGCAGCATAGTATCAGGAGACATTTGTTGCCATTTAAAGTATTTTGCTGCTGTTTCTCATAGAGATATGGTTTGAAAAGTGGAGAGAAAGCTTGAGTAGTATTTTCCTTCCAATTTCACATTGTTGGCATTTGTAAAGCTCCACTTCTACGGAGGCAAAAATTCTGAAATCATTTTCTCACAAAGATTCTCACTTAAGGATGTGTTGAGGAGAAACCTAGGCACCTCTTAGTCACTGGCAGATGCAAAGCAGATGACTTAGGGGGGGGTGCGGAGGGGAGGGGAACTGAAAGCCTTGTATGTCCTGCAATCAAGAACAGCAGACGGGGCTGTACAAACTCTTACAGAGTCTCCAAGAACTGGAAATCATGGTGAGCATTTGGTAAGCCACCAGATACTCTCTCTGGTAAACCACCAGATACCATAGGCTTCCCGTAGGCAGTCAGTTCAGGATGATTCTTCTGATGTCCTGTACACAGTAAACCTCTGAGGGTATGTGTAAGTACCACAGATTTCAAGGAACAAGTCTGAGGGAATTTTTAGGAATGTTTCAAAGAGCACACCTCTGAGATTATGCCTATCCCACTGCAATTTTCAAGTCCCTCCTGCAAATCCTAGAAGAAATCTTGAAGTTGTTCAAAGAAAAGCTTGCTAGATTTCCCATCCCTGAGGGCAAATTAATATATTTTTCTTTACCTTCACTCTTTGGAATAGTGGGAGGCTTTTTGGCTGTGACTTTAGAGATTGCAGCCTAGAGGGACACCATGCATAGCCAACTGCATCCTTAATAATTTATTTTGAAAAATTAGTAAATAAAACCAGTGTTTCACTTTGGAAAATACTGGCATAATGATGCAAGTCCTGACATTTGAGAGAAGTTGAATGTAAGGAAGAGGGGGAAAGAGCAAAAAGAGGAAATCAACACAGCTGAATACCTCTATTACTGGTATGTAATATCTGTGAAGAATAAGAGCTTATGAATTTGATAAAATATGTATTGTGTATTTAACTTATGTGATTTTAGAGTATTCTGATACTTTGAACAGCAAATGGAGACATGAATTTACTGTGTAGGGAATAAGTCAAGATTATAAACAAAGATAACCGGCCTAGAAGATAGAAAGGAGAACCCTTATGTTACTTTTGCATAGCATAGTAGCATGGGCCTAAGGAGCCCTTTGAAGGTATGACAGATTTAGGATTTAATTTTGTGAAAAGAAATAAAACTGGTTGAGCCCAGAGGAAGGACCAAGTGCTCAGGAGCGTGAAATATAAAAAATGTGCATGGGAAAGGTGTCTGGAAGTAAAAGAGTGGTGTGTGGTTCACCATATCTCTAAGCAAGCTGAACAATTAGACAATACTGCA
Organism: Lophotriccus pileatus; assembly: GCA_035583135.1. Classification (NCBI taxonomy): domain Eukaryota; kingdom Metazoa; phylum Chordata; class Aves; order Passeriformes; family Tyrannidae; genus Lophotriccus; species Lophotriccus pileatus. Next base: position 37,474,981 of record JAWWES010000133.1, on the reverse strand, counting down.
GGGATACCGTAAGGATACTTATGCTGAATTTTTTAGAATAAAGTTTCACCTTTGAGTTTGTTTGATATCAGTGATCTTGGGTAGGCATAAGGAACATTTGCATTGCCTCCCCACCTCCTGAATAATTAAAAAAAAAAAAAAAGTGTTATAGAGGAACTATGGGTGTCTGCAAGCCACATACGGCTTGGAAACATCATTTTCAAGATGTGAAGCAATACCCACTCTTAGGTGTTATTCAGAAGAGTATTTCTGCTGGATGTAGGTGGTGGAGAAAGAGTTCAAAACAAGAATTTTGTTAATATCAAATTGCTACATTATGGGTCCTTATAGCCAGGCAACTAGTACAAATATACAAAACATTAGGAGTAAACATATAAATAAGCCCTCTGTGGATTAAAAAATAGCCTTTTCTACAGATACTGCAGAAGGATGCGGCTATTTTTTGCTCACTGCATGGTTCCTCAGATAATTCCATTTGGTAACTGGTGACACATGCCTTTAAAAAAAATGCTGACTTTCATTTAAAGTGACAGAGTATTATTGCTAAGAAAATGAAGAATGTGGGTAAACATATATTAAATATATATTTTTTGTGTTTGATAATATGCCATTAAGTATATTTCTCTTGGTAGTTGCCAGTGTTTTCAAGCAAATAATTTGTGTTTGAATAATCTATTTGCAGAGAATAAAAAGAACAGAAGGAAACTGGGAAATGAAGGGAGGGGGAAGATTTTTGACGGTGCCTGCAATAATATATTCATGAAGGGGCAGAATTGCATGGAAAACCTGTAACTAGCCTGCACATATTTAATTTTTAAATATAAGTGTATGATCTAACTGTCTTGCAGAAAACACTGTGGGGTTTTTTTTTAAAGATTTGCTCCTACGATGGCCATCTGTACAAATATATTCTACATTACCCATTAGATTCTTATAGCTTGAAAGAAGGTTTTTATGTCTTAATTCTCCTCAGCTCTAGCCAAAAACGCAAGGTACAAGAGCTATTTAATTCCCATTATTCTTATGGCAATATTGACTTAGTTCTGTGAACCTAGTTAAAAAAATAAATACACACATAATGAATACAGATTATTATGGTAGAAATTTCTTCTTTAATGCAATAAATACATTGGAGGATTAAAACATATTACAGATAACTCTGTTTATAGCCTTCTAGCCTTTCAAACTGACAAAGATTTTTTCCAGACATCTTTGTAGTTCAGTCCCTGAGATTTAATCTCTGTAATGTGTTACGCTCACTATTGTCCCAGTGAATTTGTTGACAGACAGTAAGTGGGTCACTGCATTGAAATGCCCGATGTAAGCCCCGAGTTCTCCCTTCGCGTTGGCAAGGCAACGGCAGTGGTCCAGGAATCATGCGCAGAGCAGGCTCCTGGCCTGCTGTTCTCACAGGGTCTTGCTGGACGACAAGGAGGAAAAATCCCTTGGATGCTGAAACAGCCAACGAATGGATTCTTCCTTGTTTTTTTTAATATGTCTATCAGTGGTTGTGGGAGGGACAGAGGTGCAAACTCACAAATAAAATGAAGCAATGCATAGCAACTGACTCTACTATTGCTTTGTTCTTAAGTCTTTGGATATTATTTTAGTTTGGAGGGTTTGAATACATTATACATCAGTTGGACCTAGTTGTTCTAATGCATGACAGAAGAAAGATAAATATTTCATAACTGCTTTAGATCTTGCGATGGTTTGTTATTCTCTCCGCCCCCTCTTCCACAACACTGCACAGAAAAGCAACTGATAAAGTGCTGTATTACATGAATCTATAAAGAAGCAGAATTCCACATGTTGGAATTCTTATGTATGCTAACATTCAAAAAACATCAGTGATAATTAAATTCATAACAGTTTCTGAAAAGTAGTATATGCACAGAGAAAACTTGAATCTGAACACCCACAAGTTCATAGTAATAGCTGTTGATCTAATGTTGATTTCTACAGTTGACACTGACCACCAGTAAATTCCTGCTAAAATTGCAAGAGAAGGGACGTGAAGGGAAAAGGAAGGAATTTTTTAATTGCAGAGAGATTAAAATCTTTCTGACTGACCATATCACAGCATCAATGCAAGTCCTGCATCTCGGGGAAACAGCTTTCTTAGTGACAATGCTCCATGAACTATGTGTTCATTTGCTTCATTTGAGTAGCTGATGACTGGGTGTTGGTAAAAACATCTATTTTTGTAAAATAAAAGCATTGTACAGAGCTGAGGGCATGTAATGTTCTCTAGTGACAAAGCTTTTTAAGAAAATTGTATTCAGGTAGGAATTTCTAATGACTGCAAGCATGGAGCTGGCAACAGTAGCAACAGCCAGCTCTGTTTTGCCATTCATGCTAACATGGGAAGCCAGGACTGTATGTTTCACACAAGTCTCAGCTATTAAAAAAAAACCCTAAGAGTGCTAAATGTTATAATGCTGCACATCTGGACCTGATATGGCATGTAGCTTTTATCACCTTCGCAACTCATATGCTTTCCATCCTTATCAGCTGGTCAATAGCAATTACTTCTGCTGAAGAGTAAACTCACTTAGCATCAAATGCAATATTTCATACTTCATGTTTTTGGGACTGCAGATGTTTCAGAAGTACCAAAAATACAGTTTGGAGACCTTGTTATATACAAACAAAAATTCAAACTACCTGGGGATATTAGAAGGGTATTAAAATTATTTCTAAGTAAATGCACTAATAAACAATGGCACACTGGACCAATAAGATGTAGGTAGGCTCCAGTTCAAAATAGCTGAAAATAGAGAGTGGGCAACTGAGTTGTAAAAATTATTAAAGTTTAAAACTGAGGCTAGATGAATGCTGAGTCATGATCTGGTGCAATGCCATGATATGCTCTGTATATATTTTAAACCAAAGGGAAAAAAAATGTGGAGCTAAAAATTCTTGGTCCTCACTATATTCTTAGTAGTTTATCTTTCTTTTCTTTCCTTGTCTGACTTAATTCTTGCCTTGTATGGTTTAAGTAAACCAACCTTTGAAGAGAAGAACTAAAAGTTAGTTAATTATTCTACTAATAATAATAAAGAAAAGAAAAGGGAGAAGGACAGGTTTCGATTTTTTTAAAAATGTTTTTACAGTTTCTAAACTAGTTGACTGTTTTAACCTTTCACCTTTATTGCTTTATGACCTAGGCAACTAAAGGTAAGTTTTTAGTAAGAAAGTAAGATAAAACCAACCACGCATAAGCATTTTTAAAGGCAGGCATACATATAGTAGCAAGTCTATATTTTGTTCTTCATCAAAAGAGAAGAGAAAAATTTTCCTTTTCATTTGTTTTCAATTCAAATTTGGAAAAACTCTATGGCTTTTGAAAACGTTGCTTGTTCCTTGATAAATTGGAAGTAATCTTGTGTCAAAAAAATTTTTCAACTTGTTACTACTATTTTTATAAAAGAATGGTCTTTTTCTTTTTATAGGAAATTTCCAGTTTCTTGTAGTCTATTCCTTTAATACTGTCTTGCTGTTTGTTTCTCTTCTGAGCAAAATACACACTGCTGTTCAGTTTGACCCCAGTAGTCCTGTGATTCTAACTCTTTTTGTTCTGCTTTTACAGAAATTGTTAAAAACTGTACAGAATTCACTTATGTATAGTCAGATCTTAAATTATTCACCTCTGCACTGCTTTAAATCTCTCCAGGTTTATGAATAAAAACGTCATATTTCATTGTAACATGTTAAAGAATGTGAGAGACAGAGCTGCAAAAAAAGCCAGAGGACAGTAAATAAGATGGCCACAACTCCAGCCATTCATAGGGAGAACTCAGATTTCTAGAGGCTGTGCTTAAGGAGTTTATTTTCAAGTGGATGCACAAGACAGTGGAGGACATATGGCACAGTCTTAAATCTCACAGCTTTCTCTGCTTTTATTTCCCATTTATTCCCATTTATCTCACTGTTATTTTCAATGTGCTGCATATTCTCCAACATTAACTTCTGATTGTCAAAAGTCTTGGGAATTCAATTTTGTTCACCTACAGTAATGTCCTTTCCTCCCTTAGACCATGTATGTCGAAACAGCTAGTAGCTGTAGCAAAGTATATCTTAAATTCTTACCGGATATCTGTTTTAACAGATGGACTGCAGTGAGTGTACAGGAAACTGGTGCCAACTTCCAAACAGTAAAGTGTGTCAAGGATAAGGATATCTTTAAGAGGTTATGGAAAAATAACTTTCTCCTGCACCAAAAATGCCCAGGTCCCCCAAATGAAATAAACCTAAAAATTTTATCACTTTGATTTTTGACAAGTGATTTATTGCATAACTAAATAAAATGACATATAGTTTTCCAGAACAGAAATGCATTTTCATTTTGAAATTATTTTGATTAAATATTTTACTTATAACTTAAGGTGAAATGCGCACCTCTTTCTTGCCCTGGCTGTCACGTCTTTTGAATAGCCTACCAGAAGCGAAAGGTAGAACAGATATGTAAACACAACTCTTACTATGATATCTTTCTGCAGTAGAAATGTTGGGACCTGACAATAATTTTGTCATAGTTCATATGCAGAAGAAAATATGAGTGACTTTACTCTATTTCAACATGCATACAACCTGAAGTCACAGATATGTTAGCTGTACACTTGGAAATTTTCTGCCATAAAATATTCACCAGTCCTCCTCAAGGGCTTGTATCAAGTGTTTACATCATGAACTTCCAAAGAGACTTGCCCTAAAGCATATCTGCATTTTAAAATAACGAAAAGCTAGCTCTACTCCTTGCAAAAGAGATTGTGGGAATAAAAACTATCTACTACCAACAGGAAGATCTAAAAGCTTCTGATCCTGGTGTTTGGCTTCATGTTTTGGGTTTGGTTTTTGGTTCGGGTTTGGTTTTTTTTTTTTTTTTTTTAGGCTTTTATTTTTCTCCCTTCCTGCTCCTCTAAAGTTTCCTAGGTGCTTGTCCCCAGAGAACCTCCACAGTTTTGAACTGGATCAGGAAGGGAGGCTTCCTGTGGCAGCAGTTTCATGTAAGCTGTGATGGACAGCAGTGCTAGATTTTCAGTTTCCCAGTCTGAATCTCTTGCAGTTGTCCATATAAAAGGAGTGGAAGACTTATGACTCATCCAAAAGTGAGTTAGAGTTTAGGTACGTGCATTTTAATCTGATCCTCACTATACCTCATGATGTTCTGCCTAATCCCAGTGTCTTCTAAAATGTGTATGTACCAAAATATCTGAAGTTTTATTAGAGACATCCTGGATATAGAGTCGCCAGTAACAGACTTAGTGGTTTCACATCTTTGTGCCGTTCATCTACATGCAGAGTATGGCTTTGCCTGTGCTCACTTACAGGTTTCATCTTGAGAAGTGCGATCTGAAAATGCATCAAGGAGTGCTAAGTTAATGGATACAGCATATGCTTGGGATCAATTCCCTTCTCACCCACATTTCCTGTGTCCCTAAATATATTCTAACAATTGAGCTGTATGTCAGGTTGAAATGGGGACCATTCCATCTCTGCTGAAACTATTAGGTTTTACTGAAAATATAGATTCAGTAGAATAGAGAGAGGAAGAAAAGAAAAAAAAAGGAACAGTAGAGAGAACATGATGATGAAGACTAGTGTTTGCATGCATATTTTAAATTATATGTCACTAAATAAATTATTGAAATAAGAATTTGAAATAGGTTTGCTTATTGTGCTGGACTATCACAGTTTACTTTCTTGTAATTCTTACCCTTGCCCTAACTAGAGAAAGTGCATCTTACAAAAAAAAAGTCACATGCTGCAAAATAAGATATGATGCCAAGGTCATTTTGGACTTCTAGCTTAGTGTGTGTAAGTCTTGATACCCAAATGAAAAAAAACTTCAGTCTTAATATAGGAACAGTAACCACTATGTACCATAATAAAAGTGTCCTTATTTTTATTTTTTTTTTCTTTAAATCATAGAATGGTTTGATTTGGAAGGGATCTTTAAAGATGATCCATTTCCAACCACCACCTTTGTCTAGAGCAGGTTGCTCAAAGTCCCATCCAACCTGCCCTTCAACACTTCCAGAAATGGGACATCCACAGCTTCTCTGGGCAACCTTTTTGGAATAGGTTGTATGTGTCTCACCTCCGTCAAAGTAAAGAATTTCTTCCTGACATCTAATCTAAACCTTCCCACTGTCACTTTAAAGCCTTCCCTCTTGTCCTATCACTAGAAGTCCTTATAGAAAGTCCATCTCTGGTTTTCTTCAGCCCCTTTTAGGTACTGGAAGGCTTCTAAAAGGTCTCCTCAGAGCCTTCTCTTCTCCAGGCTGAACAACCTGGAGAATGCTCTCAGCCTGTCTTCATAGGAGAAGACATCATCATCTTCATGGTCTTCCTCTGAACATGCTTCAATGGGTCCCTACCCCTCTTATGTTGAGACCCCAAGAGTTGGAAATGCAATAAAATGAATGCAAAGCCCTCTAAAAATATAGCTGATGCTCCCAGTTTCCCAGAATCCAGCACTGTTGGTTCTTTTGAATCTTCAAGGAGTGTTTCAGTTTAGCATACATGCTTATTTTCAGTCCTATAGCATTAGGATACATGGGACACTAAATTCAATATCTTAATGGGTATATTTTTTATATATTAATAAAGCACTTACAATCTATTAGATTCTAGCCAAATATATGAAAAAGGAGTGTTTTTCCTAAAAAGCTTAAGTCTTAAATATTGTGGCAAATGAAGTGTGAAAGATGAAGATAAAGCATGTAGCTGACAAATTCCTATGCAAATATTAGGTGTCTTAAAATTATTTTTTTTTCCTTTGAGATATTTGAAAGAAAAACAAAAGTACTAGCTCATAGTAGTTAATGGAACATGATTTAGGATGAATGTGCTGGGGGGAAAATGAAGCTTATATAATGAGTGAGACATCACAAAGGAAATAGTGAAATGCTTTATTCTGATGTCTTCCATGTTTGAAGTTGTTTTATTTATATATCATTAGTAAATGAAGAATTCATAAAAAAGACTTGAATAATTCTCTGAAATATGATAAAGTAACAAAGTTTTATAAATTTTAAATTGTTCTAGTCTGTTGTCTCATTGTTATAAATGCATAAAAAAAATAGAAAAGCAGTGATCCAAATCACTTTCTGACACATTTCTGGTAACTGGTATTAAATAGGACAGGGAAGAAATCCTGAAGAAAACAGATTAGTTAAAAAGTATAACTCATACTGAGCTTACAAAAGAACTAAACCAACATGAAACAAGATGAATATCTTAAATGTCTATTTTGTATAACTGCAACTACTCTTCATAGCTTTCTGATGGAAGGGATATTTATTTATTTATTTGTTTATTTAGTTACCTATTTTATTTTGGCATAATTCTCTCCACCTGGGTTCATACCACTGTGTATGACTTTTCATAGAATCACAGAACATGCTGAGTTGAAAGGGACTCACAAGGTTCATTAAAGTCCTATTCCTGGCCCTGCTCAGGACCAGTCCCAAGAATACCACCATGTGCCTGAGAAAGTTGTCCAAACTCTTCTCAAACCCAGTCAGGTTTGGTGCTGTGATGAATTCCCTGGGGAGCCTGTTCCAGTGCCCAAATACCCAGTGGATGAAGAACCTTCTCCTAGTATCCAAACTAAGCCTCACCCGACACAGCTTCATGCTGTTCCTCCAGGTCGTATTGGTGGTCACTACAGAGAAAAGAACAATGCCTGTACTTCTGCTTCCCCTGATGAGGAAGTTGTAGATCGTGCTGAGGTCTCCCCTCAAACATGCACACAGAACTCAAAGTGAGGCCACACTAGTGCAGAGCAGAGGAGGACAATCACCTTCTTTGACCATCTGGCAATGCTTTGCCTGATGCCCCTCAGGACAGTGTTGGCCCTCCTGGCTGCCAGGGCACTCCTGACTCATATTCAACTTGCCATCAACCAGGACCCCACGGTCTCTTTTCACAGTGCTGCTCTCATTACCCACTCTATACACAGAACCAGGGTTGCCCTATCCCTGGTGGTCAGAATCAATCTTCTGCCTGACTAGAGTACTTCAGCTACACTGATCAATTAAAACATTATTTGACCTATTAATATTTAAAATATATCTTCCTTTTACCCTCAGTGTCCAGAAAATATAAAGAAGCACTCAAGTTAATTAAACTGAAGATGCTTAGTTTGCTAGTAAAAAATATATGATTAAGATGGCACAGAAAAAAATTTCCAAGAGTACAATGACTTATTAATGTATTGAAGGCAAATAATTTGTGGATGAGGAGCTTGACGTGTCTTGGCACTGTGCACTTGCAACCCAGAAAGAAAACTACATCCTGGAGTATATCAAAAGAAGTGTGCTCTTCTCTTATGAGACCCTATCTGGAAAACTGTCCAGCTCTGGCACCTCCAACACAAGAAAAATATGGACCTGTTGGAACAAGTCCAGGAAAGGGCCATTACATTATCAGAGGGCTGGAGGTACTTTCCTATGAGGAAAGGCTGAGAGAGCTTTACAGAAATTGCTGTGAAACTCATAATTTTAACCTCTTTACTGCTAGGTTTGTATTGCAGCTTTAGTCTTGTAGCTTTAGTATTGCCGTGGCATTTTGCTTACTCTCCTATTTTTTTATTAAGCAGAACTGAGAAAAGGAAATTTTTTGGGAACTTAGTTCTTAGGACAGGATCGAGGGGTTTGGGGTTTGTGGATTTTTTTGTTAATTTGAAATGAATTTGAGTTTTATTCTCTTGTCCTTGATTATTGCAGCATAGTGTTGTTTTGGTACTGAGTTCAGAGTGCTTACTGTGTTAAGGAGAAGCTAATGCTGAAAAACATGAGTTCATCTTGCACTTTCCTACTGAAATAATCTCTGCTCCATCAGTGTCCAAGTCTCAAACCTGTTCCTTAACCCAGTCTATTAGTCTGATGAGAAATATGCCATGAGGGGTCCTTGATTTGTGTGTCTTTATTGACTTAAAAAAGCCAGCAGCCAAGTAACCTTAATCTTTGCCACATTACGAAGCCGTGGACACAGATTTAAATCACTCTGAAGCAGGCTAATAGAGACATTGGCAGCTGATTTGTTTGAAGAGTTTAGACAACAATCTGTAGCTTAATGAAGCCTTTTGCTTTTATTTTTTTTCTAAATTGTGAAACAAAAATATGACAAAAAAGCCTTTTGTTTCCATTTGCTTTATCTATGCACTTACTATGCAAGATCAAAGATAAGTCCATGAACTTTAAATTTGGCTTGTACAGTCAGAAATAGTAAAAACCTGTTTTCTACTAAAAATACCTAGTTTCAACTGGTTGTTCTTCTGAAATCTGAACCTGGAGTTCTTTCTCAGACTGATTTATTCTTTCTCTGTATTGATTTTTTTTTTTAAATATTTGGTTTTTCTTTTCTTTTCATTGTATATCATCACATTTAAATTTCTGTAAATGCACTTGCAGTACAGAGTTGTGATAGATGTATTGACATCTAAATGGACATGGTTGCATGGTGATTGATAGTCATACTGACTTCTGCATTTTAATTTTTTTCTAAGAAGTTTGGATTGTCTCTCTGACAACTGATAACCTTTCTTGTCCTTACCAATACAAAACTGCTGCATATGATGGTAACACTGGTGATTTGTACTTACACAGAGAAAGAATCAAATGCAGTTAAGTTGCTTTTTCTGCTGATACAGTCTTCTCTGATAAGAGTATTCTATACCATGCTTCTGTGTCATACCTGTACAATTATTTATCTGTTAGTGGTTTCTTCTTGGTCAAAACTGCTGTTCTTTTGGGGTCATGGCCATCAATTAATTTTCAGTAAGAAAGCTGGCTACTTAAATGTTACTCAAGTTTTTTAAGCCACATTTAGTGTGAGCATACTCCTTCATTCTGTAGTAGAAACATGTATTTCTGGAGGGTATCTGAAGTATCTCTCTTCTAGGCATCCCTCCTACCTGCACAGTTACATTCTGCCACAATTTTAAATGTGAAAGCTAAAATAAACAGTCTAGGCAAGTAAGATTTAAAGAATCTCTCGGCCTTATTTTCATTTAGTAATTTGAGTATACTGAGAAAGCGTATAGATCTCTGAGCCTTGAGATGTCACGAAGCTGTCTAACCAGACACACAAACGTAAGTCAGACCATGGTAGTCTTGCCTGTGCCATGCTCTGCTGCATGTAGCCAGTCATTACTCCTCTGCTTAGCAGGTCTATCGAGCGTTACGATCACAGAAAAAAATGAATGTTCGTCCTACAAGTCAGTTGGAGGAAATAATTTGATAAAGAAGGCAAAGAATACACATATGCTGGATGTGAAGCAGAAGAGATTCATACCTGCAAAATAATGTTTATGAAAATGTTACTGTTACAGGTACCTAACCCTGTCTATTCACTGTCTTCCTCCTAGAAATATTCTAGGTAACACAGTGTTGCAAAATATTTGGTGGTAAGCCTATCAGAATGTCTTTTTAATCACAATTAGTCAGACATTCTTTTTATGCATACTATTGTGAGATATGTGTTTCAGGTGTTTTGGTTTTATATGAGTTGTGGTTTAGTATATACGTAGTATTTATTTATGGTAGACAGTGATGTACTTTTCACTTTCAAATCCTTTATGTTACATTTGTATATATATGACTTTGCCCTTATTAAAAACTTCAGTACTAACACAAAGCTTCTCAGTGTGTGCATGTTAAATTTGTTGATATTTGAAATGCCTGGCATGAAAATTTATTGAATATATTTATCTGGTTTGACTATTCAGGGCTTACTAGTAAAATGGAATTTTTTTTTTTCCTGAAAGTGGCTTCATGCTAGGAAGGTTTTGAAGGCATTCCCTATGCACAGGATACTTGTGATATAATCCATTTAAATCCTGTCTATTTAATTTGAACTGTGAAGTCAAGTACTAGTCAGGTCTTATGCATTAGCATGTCTGGTGTTCTGTCTGTGTTAGCATGTGATAAAGCTACTACTTTGCATATATTTCAGCTTCATATGGGCAGCAGCTCACTCAAGACAAAACATTTGCATTTGTGGCTTATTCTTTAAGAACTACCTCTTCACATTCTCTTCATGTCAATAATCATTACAGTGATACTTCTGAGACCCAGAAAGATTGCTTGTCTCTGCAAGGACTACTGGTGCAAGGACTACTGGTTCAAGTACTACTGGTGCTATACAACTCTAGTCTTGGTTATTTTTTTGTTGTGTGCTTGGACAGTTCTTTTACACACATTCAAAACCAGTTTCAAGCAACATTTTTGGTCAGCTGGGTGCTGCTTCTTAGAAATACAGTACTTACTAGCAGTTATTTGTTAGAATCAGAATCAGCTTTTATATGATTCTGTGATTTTATAAGTATTTTATTAGCAAAATACAGATGTATCCTGATTGGATGATGTGACAGTGGTAACTGAGTGGTTAGAATGAAGTAGGATAAAGTCCCCTCCCCCAACATTAATTCTCTGTCTGTGGAAAACATAGGTCTAAATATATTGTGAGGAGGATAAAAGTCTACATTTAACTTTCCAGATGAGAGCTGCACATTTCAGTAACTAACTCATAGCACAGGTTTTCATAGCATATTAGGACTCTAGATGTTATAGCATGTATAACTTGTATCTGAACATGAAAACGCCAAATTGCAACTGAATAGTAGCACTTCTCGTCTAGTAGTACTCTTCTAGTGGTGCTACTATAATGTCCATTTCAGAGGTTTTCAGAGGGAAATGCATGAGGGAGAAAAGATAACTTAATATTTCAGCCTTGAAGGAAACCCTGTCTGTAGTATAACAGAGAAGATTATTTATTCGCAGACAGATCTTGATTATTTTTTAAAGCCTATACTTGTAATGTTTCCAGCATCTGCACCTGAGTAAGTTATACACAAACTAAGCTAAGGCATTGCAGAAATGTTTTTCATGTTTGTCTTTTTTTTGGAACCAATCCGAATTGGTTCAGTTTTCTGCAATGTGCTAATTAGTCCAAATCATACTATTTTTCCAACCTCATCTGGATTTACCTCCTTTGTGTTCCTGACGAGCCGAGTCACTGTTTTTTATGCCAAATATCATAATAAATACCTAGTTCTGTATGAGTTACGTGAAAAAGACGTGATATGATTTTCTCACTTCTTTTGCATATTAACTTGCATGGTATGGTGTAGCTAATTAAAAAAAAAATAATACTTGTGTTGTATTACTTAAGACAACTAAACATTTGGCCACAGAAAGTAAAAAACCTTAGAGAATAAAAAGAGTATGATCATACTTTAGTTAAATACACAGGAATGCACCAAGTCATACAAAAAGATACTCAGATTTATATTTCTGTTCTAAGACTCACATGTAACCTTAAAATCTTTTGAATATTTCAAAACAAAGACTTAATTACACTTTTTTGTCACTTTTAAGGTTAGCTTTTTAATACTTTTAAGCTTGAATTTTGCAAGTTCAACACTTTATTGAAGCTTAGGTATCCCCTCTTGAATGAGAAATGATTTGTTTTTATAAGTATGTAAATTGTTCTTAAAATACACAATAGTAGGTGATTTAGAATTTCAGTGCTTGTTGGGGTATCAGAAGGCAACGCTGTCTGTGTCTTTCTCTGGATTCAGTTTATAGAGTACAAATGGCAAAACTTGCTCATATTGATGAGAAGGTTGAGGTACTCAACAAATTTTTTGCCTCTGTCTTCAATAGCAGCCTCTCTTCCCACACCTCTCTAGTGGATGGACAGAAGGATGGGGGACGGGGGAGAAAAGTGTTTCCCATTGTAAATAAAGGTCTGGTTCATGATCACCTGAGGAACTTGAATGTACAAGTCTGTGGGTCCTGATGAGATGAGTCCCAGAGCCCTGAGAGAATTGGCTGATGTAGTTGCCAAGACACTCTCCATGGTATTTGAAAAGTCATGGCAGTCAGACAAAGTCTCAGATGACCGGCAAAAGGTCATTGTACTTGTCTTCAAAAAGGGTAGAAAAGAGGACTCTGGGAAATATCAACCTGTCAACTTCACCTCTGTGCTTGGGAAGACCAAGGAACATATCCTTCTAGAAGCTATGCCAAGGCACATGGACAACAGGAAGGTAACTTAGGACAGCCAAATTGGCTTCACCAAGGGCAAGTCCTGCTTGACCAATCTACTGGTATGCTATGATGGAGTGACTACATCAGTGGACAAGGGAAGGGCTATAGGTGTCATTTATCTGGATTTCTGTGAAGCCTTTGTTTGTCACCCCAACTTCCTTCTTTCTTAGTCGGAGAGAGAAGGATTTAATTGGTGGACTGTTAGGTGGAAAAGGAGTTGGTTGGAAGGTTGCATACAGAGGGTAGCAGTCAATGACTCATAGTCCTGATATATATCAGTGACAAGTGGCCACTCAGGGGTCTGTACTGGGACCAGTATTTTATGTCTTCATTAATGACATAAACAAAGGAATCAGGTGCACCCTCAGCAAATTTGCAGATGACACCAAGCTGAGTGGTGTGGTTGACACATTTGAAGGATGGGATGCCATCCAGAGGGACTTTGATAAGCTCAAGAAGTGAGTCTATGGGAATCTCATGAGGTTTAACCCAAACCAAGTGCAAGCTGCTGCACAAGGGCAGCCCCTAGTGTCAATTCAGGCCAGGGGATGAACATACCAAGAGCAGCTCTGCTGAGGAGGACTTGGGGGTGCTTGATGAGAGACTGGACATGAGCCAGCAATGTGCGCTCACAGCTCAGAAAACCTATTGTATCCTGGGCTGCATGGAAACCAGCATGGCCCACACGTCAAGGGAGATGATACTCCCCTTCTACTCCCTTCTGCTCCACTCTGGTGGGGCCCTATCTGGAGATTTGTGTGCAGCTCTGAGTTCTTCAACACTAGAAGGACACGGACATCTTGGAGCAAGTCCAGAGGAGAGTCACCAAAATGATTAGAGGGATGGAGCAACTTGAGGTTGTTCGGCCTGGAGAAGAGAAAGCTTCAGGGTGACCCAATTGTGGCTTTCCAGTACCTGAAAAAAACCTACAAGAAAGCCAGAGAAGACTTTTTACAAGTTCATATAGTGGCAGGGCAAGGGGGAATGAATTCAAACTGAAAGAGAGTAGATTTAGATTAGACATTAAGAAAAAATCTTTACCATGAGGGTGGTGAGGCACTAGAATGGGTTGTCCAGAGAAGTTGTGGATGCCCCATCCCTGAAAGTGTTGAAGTCCAGGTTGGATGGGCCTTTGAGTAACCAGGTCTCAGTGGAATGTGTCAGTGCTCATGGCAGAGTGTTTGCAACTAGATGATCCTTAAGGTCACTTCCAACCCATGCCATCCTATGAATCTATGGATGTCTTATATCACTAAATCATTGTCTTCTATAGTTAAAAGAAAAAAAAAAAAGGAAAAAAAAACCACCAGAAAAGATCATTGCTGGATAAAATGCCAGGAGCCTAAGGATGTGAGAATTGCCTAATGAAGGTTGCATTTTCAACTCATGTGGAACAATTTCTTTCTGAACTGTCATCATTATTGAAAACTAAAGTTTTGCCAGAACTTAGCAGATGAACAGTATTCAATATGTGGTTGTTTGATGCCTTATTTTGAAGGAATAAATCAAATTTTGTCTGGCTTTCAGACTAATTTCTTTTTTTCCTCTGAGTAAAAGAGTATCCCTTTACTGGATGTTTCAACAGTAGTAAGCTAAAATATTCTCAAGATAATCATGTCAAAATAAAATCCCCATATAACCAGGAATAAAAGTACTAGTGCATATGTTTGTGAGTCTTATTGTCCAATGTTTCCAGAAGAACAAATTGCAAAAGTTTGGGACAATCAAAAACGCCATAAATTGGGTACAAGGAGTTTTTTACTCAATCTCAGTTAAAAATTGTCGCCAAAGTATTACATTAGATATGAATGTTATTAGATATCAATTTGATAAAAAAAACTTGAATAAATAAAATACTTGCTTTGATTTTTGAGCAAATAATTGAGAGTTTTGTACTTAAAAATATGTGGATGGATAAATCAAATGGCTTTTGAGTTAAAGGATTTATTTCAGTTTCTTTTTCCTAATTTTAAAATAAACTGTAATTGGGATCTAATTAATGTTTATTAAAAATTGTATTAAAGGCTCAAAATGCTTTAGAAATTAACTGCATAGCAACAAAATTTTATTGCTAAATGATTTAAAAAGAGACTTTTGCCTTTTCAAAAATAATCTTGGCATTTCTTAAGGAAATTACATTAATTTCCTTTGAATGTTTTGAAATATACAGGATTCCCACTTAGAAAATACCATTTGAGCTGTAGTTAGATGTGGTTAATGTATGTAAATACCATGCCTTGGTACTCATGTAGGTAAGACTCAATGGAAAATGTGTTTTCTGATCTATTTAATAAAGTTGTCAAATGTTTTTATGTAAATGCTTTTTAATTATTTTTATTTTTAAAAATTTATTTGGTGATAATTCTTTTTCCTTGTAGATGCTAAAGTGAGTTTATGAAAGAGATAATTTGTTGTTAAACTATGTTTTCCAGATTATTTTATCCTTCCTGTGTAAGCAGTGTCCCTCATAGTAAGCCCTTTTTCCATACTAGGGAATAGAAGACTAGGATGTTAAGTAAAACCTTTGGGGCAGCACAGCTCCTTATTCTATGGTTATATACTGCCTTGCAGCCATTAGAGAAGTATTTCCCAAGCTTTGTCTTTTGCGATGTGTTTTTTTTCACCAGTCATAAGTTACGGCCCCTGGTAGATCTCCCTGAGCTGTCCTGGCCACCTCGGGAACCAAGTCAACAGCTGGGCCTGTTTTACACTACATTTTTTAAAACCACTTGGAAGTTTTTATGTGTGTAGCTTTTAGATCTGTTCTGGAGTAAATGACTGAGCTCTCCTATTGGATCTCCCCCATAACCTCATAATTCTAGTATAATTGCCAGCTATGGGCACTTTCTTCTTTCAAAACCCAATGTGTTTCATGTTCCCTCATCAAGACATGCTGACCAGACTTATTTCATAATGAGTTTTAATAGGAGATTGAAGGTGCTAAAGCTACTAAACCGTAACCACTTTCATCAAGGCACTGTCTATTGTTTCTCAACATAAAACTAGTTTCTGAAAAAATATTTATTTTAAATTTGAGGAATATTTTGTTAAATAATTCCGTTTACTATTACAACAATAATAATTCTTTTTTATGTGTGAAAAATAATCTAAGACATCGTCTAAAACTTGAATAATTAATTTTTAGTGTGTACAATAAGGAACCTCCCCCATGAGACTTCTTCCTTACATTAACTTCAAACAAACATAGGGGCAGTTTTTCCAATGGGTACCTATTTTTCCGTGCTCTTCACATTCAAAAGTGATACAGTATATGCATGAATCATGTCTGTTTATCAAGAATTATTTAGATTATTTGTAATGTAGGAGTTCTGAATACATTCTTTAAGAAAATAAATTGATGTGAAAGCTTTTGCTGCCTGCCTTCCATTCCACAATATTGTGATATGCAAAGAAAATATTGAGGCTGTTTGCCTTAATGAGCTTCTATGTCCCATGAAACAGTTCATGGGACCTTGGCTGCTGTATAAGAACTCTCTGACTTTTGTATGTTTGGGTTTTGTGTTGTAAGTATAATTCATCTTGCTAAGAAAGAATGGTATTGTACAGGCTTCACTTAATGGCCTGAGGGAGGTGTGTTTAGTCTCCCTGTGGGATATAAGCCATGTTTTCAAGGCCATTTGTGTGGCGGGGTTTTCTCTGTTAAATGTTAATGATTTTAGCATTTTAAAAGCTATTTGCCAATCTGTGTGTGGCTCTGCAGAACAGGGAAAGACTTGGTGACTGTACTAAAAGAGTTTACAGAACAGTAGAAAGAGTTAGGTGGTCCCCTGGGGACTAATATTTCCTTGTGAGCCCTGAGATCCCCATTCACAATACGGATCCTACTTCTCCCTCATCCTATAAGAGTATTCACTGGTTACTAAGAAAAACACTTTTATTAATATTCTCCAAAACAGTCTTATGTGCTATGCTGCTGCAGCCTGGTATAAAGACTTGATCTATTGGATGAAGAGAGAACTTTATGTATATTGTCAACAAATGGCACAACTGAATTAGTTCTAAACCTGTTTTTGTCCCAGTGGAAATTCTGTGGGTTTTTGCAGTAGAAAAGTCTGACAGGAAATGATGAATTCACTCTCTTTCTGTGATTTTTTTTTTTTTTTTAATATTTAGGTCACAGATTTGAAAATCTGAAATGAAAGCACTACAGATATCTAAATCAGTAAACCTTTTAAGTGGAGAGGTTAGTGTATTGCCACTGTTTAAACAGAATTAACTTTTTGTACTAGCTAATTATTTTGTTTAGTCTTGTTATTTTCGTTTAGAATTGTACCTTCACTTAGACTGAAAATATCAGCTGGATTATTGTATGTGATGCTGGCATGCTCAGAGTTGTTGTTTTTTTTTTCTATCAATAAAACATGCTTTTGGAAGTGTGTATTTTTAAAGAGAGTTATATAAATATGGGTTAAAAAGGACCACTTTTTTTCCCAGTGGTGTATACTCTTAACAGCATGTTTAATTCATCCCCTGAAGAACATGACAGTTCACTTTTAAGATTTATTTTATGTTTTGCAGTGGAAAACAGGGGTTTGAAATTTTGATAAGTATCTTTGCACAATACATGCATATTCTTTTCAGCCTTATGACAGTTGGTGTGCATTAAGAGATCATCTTCCTGTTCCCCACAGGAGATCACCTCCACACAACATATGCAGCATTTATCTGCCAAAATTCAGAAGTCTCTTGAATCAAGCTTTTCAAAAAATTCTTCCATCTGGAGCTCTTAGTGTTTTCCAGAGATTCTAGAAATCTACCAAAAGAAAAATCAGAATGTTTCAGAAGCTTAGTTAAGCTTAAATATTTTTTTATAGGATAAGCAATGTGAAATAAGCAGCAGATATTTTTAAAGAACTATGTGTATTTCTTGTGTTTTAATACACCAAATGCTTTTTACATGCATGTAAAATTCATATATTCCATATATAAACAAAGAGAAATAAACTTTAGTGCTTTTTTTTATTATTATAATTATTTTTCTTCTCAGTTGTAAAGAGGTCAATACACAGGACTAGTGTCACAAAAAGGATATACACTCTCTGAGATGTTGCTTGTGATGTTCTTAGTACATCATTAATTTGATAGTAATACAGATTGCAAGTTCCTAGTATTGGCAAGTGAAAAATTTATGCTTCTTTTAGATGTGAGAATTTCAAAAAAAAGTGAAAATTGAGTGACAAAAGTAAGTGGAAATTGGAAAGCCTTTATTCTTCTCACACTATTTTCTTTGGTTTATATACACGGGATCTAACTCCCTAGTTGCCTAGATGGGGCAAGGAAGGATAGAAGTGATACTGTGAATACTAAACACTCTCCTCAGCTCAGCTTTTTGGCTGGGAAAATGTTAACCTCTTTATGCTAGCTCTGCAAAAGTATGTTTCCAGTTGTGGTGTTCAGCACAATGAAAATGAGTATTGAAGAACACAGAAGGGGAAAGGGTTACTGAATCTGTTCACTAGATTTTGACTATTTATTTGGAGAATGAGAACTGCAGACTATGATAGTGGTCAACATTCAGAGACCAAATGGGTGCAACTTGTTTTAATTGAAAATGAGGTAATTTTAGAGTTATATCATATCAGATGACTTCATTTAGCCAAAGGCTCATATTATAGACTGCTTGTTTCCTAACAGATTTTGACAATCTGATTTTATGAAACGGTTGTCTTGGTAACCCATTCACTTTGCTTACATTTACGAAAAAGCAAACGAGAAAACAGTGATCTGGCTAGAATTGTTTCTTAAATCTTCTCTATTCACTTGTTTTTATTTTCATGTCAGATAACATACAAACTGGAACCTGAAGTAATATAAATATGTAATATGTAACCCTGAATAATGTTGCCTCAGGCAGACAGATATACTATCCTCACTTACTCTGTATATAATTCACAGGAGGGTTAATTATAAGCTCTTCAAGGCAGTGACCTCATTTTTGGAGACATCTGTAGAGTGCCAAGCATAATAATGGTACTATCTGAATAATAACACAGAAACTCTCCAAAAATAATTTGTGAATGAGAAATTAAATTCCTATTTGCTCATTAAAAATATATATTATGCTTTCCTTTATTTGCATATCTAATGGTTATTTTTAGTTAAAATGAATTTGCATGACATTATTAGTGTATATCGTGTTTTCAACATATGTACTATGATTGAATATCTGTAGTATGATTGAGCATTTGTTTTTCCTAAGGTACAGTACTTTGGGGGGTTTAAATGCTGTAGAAGAGTCGATTACAAAAAATTAATAGAAAATAAACTCTTATGAGTTACTAGAAATTGTATGAAATTAGGACATTTAATACCAGTGTTAGCAGCCTTCTTGGATTCAGCCTGGATGCAATAGCTCTAATAGCATATATCCACACGGGAATTTTAGGATTTGGGAGAGCAAATTTTTAGGGAACTGAGAGGTTTAGTGAGTAAAGTGAAAAATCGGTAAGAGAATTCTGCCAAAATGGAACACAGCTGAGCAGTCTTAAAAAGTACACTGGTTTAGGCATGACTGATCACATCTTCAAGTCAACAGAATGAAAGAAAGAAAAAAAGCCATGTGCCTTCATGATGCAATTAAAGATGTAAGGATGAGAAAAAAAAATAGCTACCAAAAGAAAAGGAAAGCAACAAAGTAATATGTCAGCATTAGTTAAGCTGGAAATGAAGAAAATAAGGAGAGCACAAAAGGAAAATTAATTCATTTTCATAAAATAATGTTAGAGGATCTATGAAAAGCTTTTGGAACAGTATGAAGGGATAAAGAGATAAATAAAACCATATTGGGAAGGGTAGGTAAAATGAATTATTCTTTTTTTAAGAAGAAAAGCTTAGTTCCATATCCTAAGATTTAATCACTTGACTTTTTAATTATATTTTTCTTTCAGAAATTTGAAACAAAAGTGGGCCTTGATTTTCCCCTTTCTCTCTTTTCTCCACTAAGTCCCACAGGAATTATAGTTCATAAAATTTTTTTAAAAAAAGGAAAGAAAAAAAATACTTTCATGTGTGAGACAGAAGATTTGCTTTCTTGCTTTTAATGTGGAAGAGAATGCATTTCATTTTCTACAGCTTGTTTCCTAAGATGTTGTTTGGGCAAGTGGCTCAGAAGTTTGGTGCCATGCAAGAGCTCAGGATTAGCTTTTCGTAAGTTATGTCTGATACCTTACCTTAACTTCATAGGTTAGGAATTATTTTCTTTGTTATGAATGTGAGAAATCGCCATGTTTTTCTCCTTATATACAAATATTCACTTTCCAGTTCCAAATTACTGGAAACCAGTAGAATCAGAAAAGAGGAAGGTGGTGTAGAAATACAATCTGCACAAAGTTAGTCTTTTTGTTGGTTTTGATTTTATGATTAATTTATAATATGCTTTTTCTCAATCTGAATATGACACAAAGACTTCCAAAAGACCAAGTACATGTTCTCTAATAGTTGTAGTCACCTTGTGTGGTTTAACACCCTGCATTGGTTTGTGGACTCCTTTCAGTACCTACATTCATTTCCGTAGCACTGCGAGTGAAGGAGGTATCCAATATTTTGCTGAGTTCCAGAGTGTTTCAAGACTTTCTCAAGTCACTTTCACTTCTCTTGATCCCTGCTGCTGATTCCAGTTTTTGTCTGGCCTGTGCAGCTCCAATGAGGTCCCACTTTGTTACCTGCTTTATACCATGGAGGATGTGCTGGGGATATGCTTAAGGATACCTAAGGCCTTAAAAACTATAAACTCTCCATGCGCTTTTTGTGAGGAATTCCTTGATGTTATCCATTCCCTGAAATAATATTTTACTTGAACTAAATGGATGAGTAATGCAAGTATAAGGAATCATTTACAACAATTAAATCAGGCATTATGGCTACAAGTTATTATAAAATGCTCAAAGAATCATAACAAAAAATGCTATTAGATATTCATGGAGCTGTATCATGGTAAAGCTATTCCTCTTTTTCCTTCATCTGACTTTGTTTCCTTCTTGACCAAATGATGGCAATAATTTCAGCATTTTTTCATGCCTTTTCATTTGGTGTTTTGATTTTATTGCCAGTCCACTCTTTCAGGTCTTCTCAGGTTTAACCTTTTTTCTTGAAATTCCTTCGTTTGTTTCATTCAGTGGGTGACAACTGTCATTTGGCATGACAAGAAGTTTGACTGGCTTTCCCTAAATTCTTCCTTTGAAGAAAATCGTCCATATTTAGTGAAAACTTACCGTGCCAGTAGCATTGTCATAGTAGGAAATTTTCAAAGTCCCTCATACTTATTTCTCAGTGGTGTTCACCCTCTTTATTTTGGTAAGTCCCTATACTACACCAGCAGTCTTTATATTGCTGAGGGCACACAAGTCATGTGTGAATGCTGTGCATAGCTGGCTGGCTGCCCAAAATCATTGGTCCGTGGACTTCCTGGTTAGGAGAAAATCCTGGTGCCTGAGCACATGGCTGTGAATTGCATTATGTGGTAGGTAAGATTTTGGCTTTAGGCACAGATGGATAAAATGAACACATACATTTTTTATTTTAATATTAATAAAATAATAATTATAAAATGTGAGACATATAATGCAAGATGACATGCAGGGGATTAAACATATTAATATTCATTTGGAAAGATCATTACTACTCAGTGAGACATCCTGCTGATGGTCTTTACACCACTTCCTCATGTATATATTATCTCTTTCTTCCCCTTAATGGACAAAATTTTCCAGAGGCTCAGAACCTTGTCTTCCTGCTCAACTAGTGATGGAAAATGGTACATATTTTAGGTTTCAGAAGATTTTTTGGCATTAGCCTTTGTAAGCATCACTTCACTAGGCTAATTATTGCCTCTCAAATATGTAAAGAAATATTAATGTCTAGATTGCTTACTGATTAAAAGTGTCAGAGAGGAAGTTTAGCTAGTATAAATACAAATGTCCCAAATTCCTGTTATTTCTTTCCTGATTACTCAATAGTCAGGAAAACGTGGTCTAAACAAATATTTATAATTGATACCCAGCAATAGCTACCTCTTTACCTTCGTTTCATGCTTATCTTGTAACTGTACAAAGATTATTACATAATTTATGAATATTTGTCCTCTTTTCCCCCTCTTTTGTAAATTCATTTGGTAGTTTATAGAAAACAATTTACGTTTGAGAGCAATTAATCACTGAATGCGGAATCAAAAATGCCTGTATATTCCTGGCACTCCACTGACGTTTTTCATGTTACACGCTGCAGGCCTTAAAGGTGAGCTGAATTTCCATCTGGTTCCAATGACTTTTCATGAAGTAATTTAATAGAAACAAATCCAAGTTTAAGTTACTTGTGTATAGATAATGTAGGAAACCTGATGTGGATTTGGCGTGTGTGTACCTAATTGCGTAAAATTTTGTTGTGCTGCTGCAGACTACTAATGGTTTCAGGTAGTCTTCTAGGAAAAAAAAAAAAGGTAATTTGTATTTATATAAGCTTTATGTAAGGCTGAATGAATTTTCAGTTTATTCCAACCACATGATGCATCACTGTTGGCTCTCTTAAGTATGTGGCGGTCATCTGTCAAGAACCTGGAGTTGCAGCACAGTGTGATTACTTCTGGATGCATCAACACCCTCCCTTAGCTGGCATATGCTTCTCATGCAGAGACATCATCAGGGAAGCCTTAAGGATGCAATAGTTGCCTTTCTGGAATATCTGAAAATACATGCAGAATTTGCTTTCTGGTAACTTGACTGAAATTTCTCTCTGGAAAGGCCTGGTTTTACTGGATTAGGTGCATCCTCCATCATACAGATACATCTGGGAAATTTATGTACCAGCCTCACAGAGTTGAAATTTAGAAAAAAATTCCCTGAATAACCCAAAATGTTTGGGGTATCAATCAGCAGATTTGTTGTAAGTCTAATGTTACTCAGAATGAGATGGAAACCAAGTGCCAGACTCAGGGGTACATACCAAACAAAACTGAATAGGTTTGGCCGATACAATTCCCCGTATCACCTTATCGATTGAATTGAATCTCAGTGTGAGTCCCAGAAGTTAAATCTTTTTGTCTGAAAATTTGCCTTGTTGTTCATTCACAATGAGTAGGGGAACTACTTTTGGCAGAGATTCACAGCATGGAAGAATTTTTCAAGAGCTTTTTTTTGGTGTATGCAGGTAAACCTAAGGAAAGTTAATGTTGGTCTATGATTTAAGGTCAGGATTTATAAACTGGTTTATTGCCAAATCCCTATTGGTATACTTAGATGATGTTCACAGTCTTCACATAATCTTAAATGGGATGTTTGCCCTACCTAAATCTAAATTTCAAAGATAATTAATCTTCCTTCTAAAAACTATGAGCAAGCTCCTTTAATTGCAGTGAGAGGGTCCCTCAAATTTTATTATAAATTCAATATAACCTGGATTTCACAAACTGTGATATGTAATGAAAGTAAAATCCTTTTTTAGGACTGAAACGATGTCCTTGTGACTGAAAGTTTATACAGTATTATTTATGATGCAACTTTGGAACTGTACTTAAATCTTTTGGTTTTGTTCTTTAAGTTCCATATTTTAGCAATGCCTGTTTCTCTCTATGGTTTTGGATGTGATATTTGTTACATTTTTCAAGGAACACTTTATTTTGAAGGAATGCAAGGCTCAGTTATGCAAGCATCTACAGGTGGGTAGATAGTCTTTTGCACATGGGGCAGAGCAAAACCCATCATGTGAGACACCTGATCGGTCTGTGGCCCCATCTCCTTATTGAATTTGTTACTGTTTGAAGGGAGTGAGGGTATGGTAACTAATCATAAGAAAAGGTGAAATGAAGAGACTTGTATCTACCATATCTCTTAGCTGGTGTACATTTTTCCTCAGGTTCATCCAGTAAAAATATTCTCCAAAGAAATAGATAAGTATGAGTTTCTCTGTTACTTCTATTTGGAGAGGTTTTGGAGTGCCTGTAGGAATGCAGCAGCGAGAGGGAGTGCAGATCTGAGATGCAGATGTCACTGTCTGAAGATCATGAATAAGCAGGAGTCATTAAGACAGAGGTTTTTTTTTAATTGCTGTGATTGACAGCCTTGGAAGTGATGACTACTGATTGTTGTAGCAGAAGGTGGACAGTCCTACCCTCTGAGTAGCCAGAAACACTGGAAATAAAAATGTCTTTTCTAACCATGATCTCAGGAAGGCTGTGCCAGTTCTTTCCAGAAGGCTCTCAGTATATTCTGGCAATACATTGCAGATTCCTATGCTCTTCTAAGCTCCTGCAGCTGTGAAAAGCTGCAAATCAGGAGCAGGAGGGCAGAGCAATAATCATTGTACTTGAGCAGAATCCTGATAAAACTGAGAATTGAATTTTCCTCCAGAACTATGTTGTTGCTGTCTTGTATCATGTTGAAATGTGTACACAGAGGAAAAATTGGTAAGTAGAAAATTGTTACTGCAGTATATGACTAAAATACAATTCAAGATTTGCTTTAGTAGAATTCTCTGGTCTGTAATGCAAAAAGACCCTTACAGCATTTTTCTCCACCATTTAAAATTTTTCATTATATCCATTTGTAATTCACATCAGAGTACATGCTTTGTGTGGTCGAAATTACTTGCATTTAAAAAAAAAAATCCATTCATTTTACTCAAAAGTGACGTACAGATATGGTACTGATACGGTAATTATAAAATATGTAAGTTTTTAGGTGCTTTCATGAGTGAGATGCTGTAAATAAACAATAGTTGATTTGCTGATTTATTTAGCAACCAACCAGACTTGAGTTTTTCCTCCACTTGCTTCTCTCACTCATATTGCCCCATTCATCTCTGCCTCCCCAACAGAGAGCCCCAGCAGAGATGTGTTCAGTAGATCACAATTTGCCCGCACAGAAATTGTTGCTGTTCCAGGATGGCTGGGCAGAAGGTTTTACTGGTTCCTGTGCTGCTTGTACTTACTCTTCTTGGGCATTTTTAGCTAAGGGCTCTGGGTGGCCATAACATTCATCATCCATCTAGCTGCCTGCATCTCCTCTCACTTCCAGGATCTTTCCTCCAGCCAGGATCTTTACCACTTTCTCTCCAGGTCCCTTATTTTTGTCCTCCTTTTCTTTCCACAATCCTAAGGCCCCAGGCCTCCCAATTTAAGCGTGGTGACCAGCACACTAATTTGTGTTTCTGTCTTATTTTTCTAAAAATTGGAATATGCCACTTGCATACAGATGTTAGAAAGATTTACAATCAGACTGTACTTGCAGCTGGGAAATAACAACCTTCTACTTGAAAGTTCAAAACCGGAGTTTTTGACATTCAACTCTCCTATACACATACACCCAATTATCTTGCACCTGTTAAAGTTCTCAGTTTAAGCTGGAAGATTTTTTTTTTTTTGTCTATGACAGGTGCTGATACTCCTAAAATTTCTGCAGTTGGATGTCCTGCAGATTGACTCAGTCCCATGCTGTTTGCTGCATCTCTGCCCTTCCCTAGAGCTGGGTGGTGTGTGGGGTCAGTAGAGGGGATGACTTTCCAAAGTTCCTTTGAGCTTCACCCTGAAGAGGAAGTAATCTTTTAAAGATAGGTGATGACATCAGACTTTCAGTAACTGCATAAGAAAGATTAAGAAAATTTTTTTCCTCATTATTGAACTACACAGAAAATAATTCTCATCAATAATCTCATTGATAATGTTGTGTAACTGTCTTATCTTGAAGCTCTGAAGCACTACAGTGAAGAAATGCAAACATTCACACATTTCTGGCCTGGGAAGTACAGCTAAGAGAGTTCACAGTATTATCAAACTAGAATTTCAAATTTTTTGCACCACGTTAAGTAAGAGTTGACGAAGCAACGAAAGTTTTACGTATTTTGCAAGAATAGTCAAAATGCCTGAAAGATTTTTTTGCTAGTTTCTTATAAGTACAAAAATGTGCTTGTAATTTAAATGTTGGGGGGGTATTATATAATAAATAGAAAATTTAATAGAACACTGGCTGTACTTTAATGGTTTTCACTGACTTAGAGTAAGCAGTCTTCATTTATGTCAGATGCAGTCTTTATATGGTACAGATATCCTTTGTGACTTCTATAACTGCACATGCTTTTTTTTTGACAATGTGCATTTATAAAGTGCCTTTATAAATACTTTGGTTGTTTAGAAAGATCACTGATGTCCAAAGAAATATACAGAAGAGTCCACTGACATCAACATCAAGTGAATATACAAACTCTTTGCCAGTATTTCTGGCATTCAGTATTTCATTGGAAATCTCCTATTTATTCATAAACTTTTTTTTTTTAACTGCTGTACTATCACACATTCTGAATTCTAAATTTCAAGTAAAGACAGTTCTATAGAAGAAGCTCATTCAAGGAGTTTGTGTTAAAGAGGATTTCTATTCTGACCATATCCGCAGTGACAGCTGAAGTGAACCCAGTAAAACAATTTCAGGCATAAAGCTGTGCTAGTTGTAGGTTGTCTATGGATTTAGTCACTAAGAAATTGTAGATAAGTGGTAGGAACTACTGCTTCTGAATTTTTATGTATCAAGCATTGGAGGATTACATATTTGAATAAATAAGCATAAAAATGAGTCAAAGTTTATTTATTTTAACAATGATCCAGAATTTGTCCAAGTTATGCTTAGGCTGGTGTTTGATGACTGAAAAGCTGATGTTTAATTTATACTGTCTTCTATCTTTATTGATGGTCCTGTGCAGGGCTAGGAGCAAGACTGGATGATCCTTTTGAGTCCCTTTCAACTCAGCATTTTCTGTGATTCTGTGATATGAGAAAAACTCTTAAACATTTTTACATGGAATTTTTATTTAATAAACTAGTTGCTAAATCAGCGTAGTACAGAAATATGTTTCTGAAGTTTCTTTCTCTTCATTAATGCTAGATATAAACAAGATTCTATATTTTTGTTTACATCATAGTTTGCCGTTTAGCAATTGAAGTTAAATGAATATGACCAGGAGTAATTTCTATAAGCATCATGACTGTTCACATCTGTTTACATGGGACAATAAAGCAACTACTACTACTAGACAAATTCATGAATGTAAAATAAAACACAAAATAATCCCCAAGTTTGCTGATTCCAATTTTGTTCTTTCTTACTGACACTGTTTCACAGAATCACAGGATCATAGAATCATCAAAGTTAAAAGAGACTCATCTAATGCAAGAATCAACCTAGCACCACTATAATCATCCCTAAACATATCCCCAAATGCCATTTGTGTAGGTCCATAATGAAGACAAGAATTTTTAAAATCTTTGAAAGGTTTATTTTGATGTGAGAGATTTTGTTTTGATTTGAATACCTGCAGATTTCCTTGCATGATATGCCACGTGTCAGAAAGGCACAACTGGATAACAAGCATGCTCAGGGAAACTTGTAGTGTTGGTAGCATCTGGGATTATTGCCTGATATTCTCTGAAACTGTATTTCCTTTAAAAAGCACTTGTTCCAGAAATATAATTATGACAAATATATGAAGAGTTGATGCTGTGAATGAAAATGAAACAACAAGCATCAGGTAGCGAAATATTCTGGTTTTATTGGACTCTATTCATTCTTCCTCAATATTTAGAGAGATTTCATCCCCTTGTTACCCTGAAGTTCCTTTAAAACCTGAAAAATGTCTAGAAGACATAGTGTCATGAGTGTGCAATATGAAGTTCTTTCTCATAGTTACGATTTTCAACTAACAGGAGGGCCACTTTGTCATTCACCAGGTATTTAATGGGTACAAAAAGATTCAAGTAAAATTGGCTGTAACTCCTATCTGTATGATGTGAGTTTACATAGAAATGAATGGGGCAGTAAATGAAGGAATTTGACACTAACTAGAGGTTTTTGGAGAAAAAAAAATGTTTCAAAATCCTCAGTCTAAAATAGTCCAAAATATTATAGTGTTGCTACAGCTGAGGAAATTTTTAGAGGTTTTTCTAAATGTTCAGGAGCTGGTTTCTTAAGTTCTGCTGTGCATTTGCTGTAGAGGAGGTAGTATTATGCTTTATCATATTTTACAGAGTGAAGCCTGAAGTCTTCAGCCTCAAGAAATGATAACTTTCTTCTACCAAGTATTCCTTCCTGCTAAAGTTCTTTTTAATACCCTGAAGTGCAAATCAGCCTGTAAAAATCCGTACTGTTTATGTTTTATTGTGGTTTTTACAGAGTTCTGAACATCCTAGAGAGTTCAGTGAATTCCTCACCTGTGTTTATTACCAACTCCAAAAACTCAGCCCATGCTTTTCCTTCCTCTTGAAAGATTCTTCCTCTTCTGTTAAAACAGGAGATGCTAAGGTTTTCTCTTTATTCAGCATTTTGAACACCATTTTCCATTATTCTGCCAGTAGATTTCCCAGTAAAAATGGGAGTAGAGCTGAAAAAAAATTCTCCTTTGTATTAAAGTGTTTTTCTAGGTTGCAGCTGTAGAGGGAGCTTAATAAAGCTGTTCTTCCATTGGAACATTTCCTTGGACTGTGCAACTGAAATTGTCTACAATATGCAACCTTCTGAAAATGCCTCTGGAAACGATTGTAGGTTCCAGATCTCGCCTTGCATTTAATGTGTATTTTTGTGAGCAAAGATACTGCTAAAGTTTCATTTGTTACTTCATATCCTCTGTTAAAATCTGCCTACCTAGATTTTAAACTAATGATGCTTTGGGGTTTTCTTTCTTTTTTTTTTTTTTTATTTTAACATCAGCTCTACACACTTAGAAGACCATTATGAGGACTTCTCTCTCTCAATTCTGATAGGCCAAGATATTGATAAGATTTAGAGATTAGAATAAACTAAATTTACCCATAAGATCAGAAAGTGACCTGTTTTTTATCTCTGTCACCTCACTGAATACACTAGATTAATACCGGTATTGATGCCTAGAGAAATAGCAGCATACCGTTTGAAAGCAAAATGGATGCTTTCTTTTCTCTTTCAGTTTATGTTTCTGATCTTCTCTTAAGCTGATGCACAAAGAGATATTTGACCCATCAAGAAACAGATGTCAGGAAGTTGTTTATTTATAACACTACAGCTACGACCTAAGCTATACCTGTGGACAAATGTAATGCTTAGATCTTCATTTCTCTTGACTTTTTTTTTTTCCTTGAAGATCTGTTTTCCACAAGTATTCCTGTTTTATTTCTAGAACCTTTTCTACATTTAAAAACTTTTCCTCTATTCTTTTATCTTCTTGATTTTGAAATTAGAAGTGGGAACATACCTTTGTTAACTGTTACATGAGTAGACAAGAATGATGGCTGTTAGGTGTATGGGAAAGCTAATTCAAACAAATCTGTTTAAAAGGAAATATATGGAATACCTATTGGCAAGAAATTTTCTGGTCAGCATAGTAGAAAGTTGACATAAGGACATTGGGGATGATTGGTTTCTCTGTTGTGGTAGGAAATGGCCTAGACAGCTCTTGGAGGCCTCTACTTTTTCATATTACATCATATGATAGAAATTAAAATATTTCTTGTCCATATAGAAGTTCCAGAGAACTTTGCTATACCATTCTGGGTTAAAACAAATGAACAGAAGAATAAAGAGGGAGAGGGGAGAATTCATCATATGTTACTCCTATACTGGCCTCATGCCATCTAGTAGAACACTACAACTCAATGTCATCAGTAAGCTGGGACTGGAAGTTACCCATATATTCTGGCTTGATAAGTCTTGTCGTTTTTTTGTTTTTTTTTTTTTTAGTAAAATCATGAAAAGAATGAATATATTAGAAAAACATCTGCTTTTCACAGTTTGTGAAGTTCCAGTAGCCTCTAGGAGCTAAAGTTCTGTAGGACATGTTGTGTCTAGCAGAACTGCTTTGAGCACTAAGCCATTAAATCCTTTGGAAAAAAGCAGAAAATCAAAGAAAAAGTCTTCAAATCTTTAGTTTCATAAAATGGTGAAATCAGCGTTGCTAGGCAGGGGTAAGGTTACTGCAACTCGAAATCCATACAAGTTGAAATTTGAGCTAATTGTTCAATGGTAAACACTGAAATATCCTTAGGCCATTATCTTTAAAATCGACATCTGCTCTACTGATCTCACATGGTTACTGAGAATTTAGTGTTCTACTTCTGTAGTGGAGGACATGGGTAATTAATTGCCCAAAACCAACTAGTATGTTAACCAGACTACAGGAAGCTTTTACTTAAGATCAAGAAACCTTCTGGCATTTCCTTGCCAAATTTGTCAAGAATATCATTAAATCTCTCCCAAGCCCTATACTGGTTTTTATGAGCACCATGTCTTTCTTAAGAGCACCGTGTCTTGGAGGCAGAGCAGGATATGCTATAAAGTTGTCCCTGAGATCTTTCTCTTTGGCTGGGGAGTCAGTCCCACTTTTAGCTTCATCTCAGGGCTCTGACATTTGACATACAAATAAGGCAAATAACTTAATAATCAATAAGGCAGATGAGTCTTATCATGAACAAAAACTCTTGTTAACTCTTTATTTGTAGGAGGAAAAAATTACCTCACCCTAAAATTATGGAAATAGACATTCATCTAGATTGCTTTCTTATTAAATTATACAAGACTCTGCTCTCTTTAAAAATCTGGTGCAAGCTTTTCCAGATTTACATGCCAATGTTGCATCTTACACTCAACTGAACTCTGCAATTATCTGACTTTGAAGTCATCAAGAACACAGACATTTCGTTGAAGAAATTAGTAGAAATCTTGTGAGGAGCTATCTCAGTCTCAAACCAATACACAGAGACAATATAAAGAGCAAATGTGGTGGAATTTTGCTAGAGCTCTAATATCTGACCTTTGGTTGAAGACAAAATAATGGTCAGCTGAGCAAGCACATGCTTTAGTCAGTTTTTTCTTTCTTTTTTTGCTTTTCCTGTATGTCTCATTACCAGAATGCACAAAAATTAAATAGTCAGACATCTTTGGGTATATATTTCAGTATTCTTTACTTCACTACAAAAATACAGGAGTTTAAGGGATGTTTTGTATCAGATTTTTGCCATCAAATTCAGTTTGTTACAAAGTATGTTGAACAATTTTTCATCCCTGAGGAGAATAATGAACTTATGACTCAGTTCTGACTGAATCATTACTCAGTGTATCTAGCCGTTTAGAAGTAGTAGGAAAGAAGGAACTCAAATCTATTTATTTGCAAATTTTTTTCAAATGTATACTTTATGAACATTTTGGGTTTTTTCCTCCCTTTGGCTGGGTTCTTTGTCTTAAGACAAATTATTGACAGCAGTTTTAACCTGTGCTTCACTGGGAACAAATGCCTTGGCAGCTGGCCATTGTAACAGATTTTCTGGGTGACATGCATATTCTACACTGCTCTTGCCAAAGCCTGGTGTTTCAGATAGCTTCCTTTTCAAGAGCAGGTGTTCATTTATTCCACATCATTCTGCAACCTTGGCAGATGAGATAAAATTCAGAACTAGTGCAAAGGAGCTCATTGATCCAGCTCCATAGAAATAAATCTTAACACTTGGAGCTTGTAGTAGAAAATCCAGAAAGAGGAAGAAGAGTGTGAAGTGGTGAAGTAGATGATTAGATATAGAAAATAATGGTGAGTTATATCAGAACATATTATCACATTAATTTGTGTGGATTCCACACTTTTCAATGGAATATGACAATTTTCTGGATGGGAATATTACAGTATTACCAAAGGTCTCTTTGCAACCATTCTTCCATCCTTAGCAACACTGAATATATGTTAATTGCAATAGTTTTATTCTTTGTTAAAATAAATCTTATCTCCTCCCCTCTTTTATATTACTTCTAATATCTTGAATTTATCAATGTTGTTTTAATTACACATATTGTAAACTATCAAAATTTGTAGTTAGTGCAAAACACATGCATGGGATTTGATAGTAAAACTGTGCTTGAGAAATGAATGTGTGCTAAACCCTACAAACTAATAGGGAAAATATTTTCACCCTGTGCAGTTCCATGGATATTTTACACTTGGGGGAGGTAAATATTTGATGAGTTTCATACTGTAGTAAACTCTATTTTCCATTTACTTCGATTGCCATCACCTCTCTTTGCTTGCTTAGAAAACTGTAGATGCATTTTATCCTTCAATTATTCCTTTGACTTTGCATAGGCCATGTCAAATTAAAACAGCTGCAAAAAATGTTTGTCTTATGCATTTCTTTATTTATCCAATGGTCATTATAAATTTTTGAAAACTGTTTATCAGACTTACACCAGAAAAATAACATTTGTAGCTTATTAAGCATGCTGAGAGAAAAAATAGGCTTATTATAAAAGCTATAGAGTATGTGTATAAAATAAAATACAATTAGAGCCATCTAGCTTACTTATCTGCTCTGTGATGATTCAGAATCTTCTTATCACAATGATACAGGAACGAGCTAGATGTGTCCAGAGGATCTGTTGTAACATGATGGTACTTTTAAAGGGAGGAAGAAATAAGAAGCTAAAATATGACTGCAGCTCTTGGAGATGTCTCTGATCTTCCTTCATGCATAAAAAAACTGCTTAGGCATTCTTATCGGTGTACACTGGAAAGAATGTAGGCCAACAACCAAGTGGGTTTCTCAGGTGGATTATGGAACTTGTGTTGCTATGTGATAACACGACTGCTCTGATGAAGATACCTGAGCTTACTGCAGTGTACATCTGTATGATTTAGAATTCCAGAAATTACTGTGGAACAGTAATTACAGAAATTTACTATGATACAGTAGTTTCCAACTTTGAACTTAAGCTGCAAATGCTTTAGTAGTCCTACTATTTGAGATGTGCTTAAAGACAACTTTTCTACAAGATCTGAACAGAGAACATATTTTCCACTTTTCAGGATTTGGGACTCCAGACATTTTTTATCAAATTAAAACTTAAGTTCACCAAAGCTAGGAAAATATAGTTTTGTGAGAAGTAAATGTCTACCTTCTAAAATAGATTTACATCTTACTTTTGAATGTAATCACAAGGCAGGTCTTTGTGTTTCTGCTGTACTTTTGAAAAGACATTCCAGTCTAGAAATGACAAGAGAAAATTTATCAAAAACAGATATGTTCCTGCAAAATATTTTATTCCCATTGAAGTAGCCTCTTTGCAATGACCTTTTTAAGCAAGACTAACACTGATCAGCCCAACCCTTTTTGGAGAAAAAAAGTCAGTTATTTTTAGATTACCAGCAAGCTTGTAAGCTTTTCTTTAGCAGTTCAAGAAAAAAATGTGTACTTACAGTTATCAGTGTCATTCTAACGCTGATATCACAGTTACATACTTTTTCTCCTACATTCTGGAATCCTTTTTCATCTGCAAAGCAGTAGAAAAAGAAGCTAAGTTGTTGCATATTTTGGACCGACTTAATTTGTTGTAGGATGCTGTAAGTTGATTTTGCATAATAAGAAAGAAAAAAGAATTGCCAGAGCTCTTTGGTATCACAGAATAAAGGTGTGCATGGGGCAATGCAGGTGAATAAATGTTGTGAAAAAAACCCATTAATATTAAGTACTCAAAATATGAAATTATATTTTGAAATAATAGAAGACTAAAGGATTTGTATTTGGTATCTCAACCTAATTAATTTTTGCTAGTGATCTTGACACGAAAATGTTTCAGAGAAGAATGTGAAATTATGTTTGAAATATTCTAAAAAATTTTGTACAGAGCATATAAAAAGTATATGCCCTCCTTAGTATTGGAAATATCTGTTCCGGGTCTCTCTTCCCATGTTTTTTTCCTGTGCTCTGTCTTTCTTTTAAGACTTCTTTTTCTTCCTGAAAGGAAGTCTAAAGCAACATAAACAACCTCATGAGATTTAAAGAACAGGTTTTAATGGAAAAAAATGATGAAAGAAGTTTCATAGCATTTAACTTACATTGTCTTGGATTTGTCTACTGAATATCCCTCTCATGTAAGTGCAGTTATTTTTCTCTCCATCTCTGGGAGCTGCTTGCTTTCTTAATGGCTCTTTTACTTTCATATTGTAGTACATTTGCTCAGGATATACATAATCTATGGAAAACACTTGTGTAGCTAGGGAAGATAACTGTAGGTATTGGAGAAAATGGACACTGTAAATCTAGTTATGAGGACTCTAGGGAGGAAAGAAGGGATCCCAGTTGGGAAACTTCTGGGGTTAGGAGGAAGTAAACTGCAGAGTATCCATATGCTGACAGATGCCTATGATCAGGCAAAGAACAGTATTACTATCTTTATTCTTCTCCAGGCAGCAGAATTATTGACATATAATCCTGGTTTTGGTGATAAAGTGTTTTTCATAGCATCATGAATACATATGCGTGTATTTGCATTTTAATAGAGAAAATCATGGTGACCTATCGAGCCTGTTTTTCTCTCTTAGGATCTTTTTCAAGGTAATCTTGTCTGAGAGTGTGTTCCTACAGCTGTATAAAGTACTAGAGTTTCAGAATAAAACTATTCCTGGAGACTTAAAAACTAATCTTCTAGATTATACAGCTCCTAGAGACTTTCAGTGCTGTAAATCTCCTTTTTACCTACAGTTGTCACACAAATGCCTACGGCTAGAACACAGAACAGTAAAAGGCAAGAATATAGATTTGGAAATGCAAACTGCACAATAGAAGTAACCTCTAACATTTTAACTGATTTTGACAAGCAGTAAGTTCATATTTTGTGGCCAATGTCACTGTAAGTTTATTTTTCTTTTGCTGAGACAAAGATGTTTCATGGTTCTTGCTAGAAGATTCTTAAAAAATTATTTCTATGTAAGAGGGCTCACACCAATAATAATAATGGTTCTGCAATTTCAACACTGTTCTACTTTAACCTGTGACTTAAGATGGGTTAGCTTTCTCTTTGTTCCGGTTGGTTCATTGTTTTACTGATCTTATTTTTACATTACTTCTGCATTTATATTTGTCCTGTCCTTGTAACACTAGTGCACTGATGACTGCAGAAACACTCTTCTCATGAGGACCTGTAATGTGCTGCTGTTGACCTTTAAAATACCCAGCTTTTGCTGGGCAGTTGTTGCCTGGAGATCTTCTTTATCCCTCAGAAAAGAGATTCCTAGACATCTTGAGAACACAACCAGACATAATATCTATTAGCTTTTTTTTTGGTGTGCTTTTGTGACCAGGAGACTAAAACTTTAGTCTGTCTTTCTAATGAGGAATTATAATCCCCTTCTTTGCAAGAAAGTGTGTGAATAAATTAACTGGGACATATTCAGTGATTCCTGAGACCCATCTGGCATTGGATACCAGTATGATGGCCAGGAATAGTCTTTCAGGCTGGGAAACTGTATGTGTGACAGGGTACCTTAACACTGCATGACAAATAAATGTTTCACCAGACTCCCAGGCAATGTACTGGCTGTTTACTCTGAAAAAAATTGCACATGGAGCAGAACGTGAACAAACATCTTGGTGATACTTAACTATCCTAACTTTAGGTGTGTGGGCACGGGCATCATCTAGAAAACGAACTGTCTTCTTTTTTTAGTGCAATTTTGGAGCCCATTGAGCCAGCATAGTTCTTCAAAAGCCTGTTGGTAGGAGTCTTTCAAGCTGTAGTAAGGTTTAAAATAAAAAAGGCCAAAACGAAAAAAACCTCTACAAAAAACCTTCCATCAGCAGAGCTGCAAATTGTTCCACGCTGAAATACCATCTGGTCTCCAAAAGAAAGGATTTTTACTAGAATGCAGTATGTTTGGCTAAAGATGCTCCCTGCCGTGTGTTTTGCAGTTTTCCTTTGTTGTCCTTGCCCTTTCTCATTAGATACTTTCTGCAATCTTTGGCTTCTTATTAGCTGAGTGGATCTGAAGTGTATACTTTCTGTCTGAAAGTATGCCCAAGTTTTGGAACAATTCTTAGTTTCCTTGTAGTCCTCTAAAGTATTATATTGACCTTTTCATGTCTTTTAGGGTGATTTTCCTCAGAAGGTACTATTTGAGAAAACAGAAGAAAGTCTTTTAAGGTCATTTAGATGAGCTCATATAAACATATTGCCATTTGTGCTTTGTGGAAATGAGCAGTGTTCTTTTGTTAGAGGACATATACTTGCAGATTCATTAGGATTTTTTTACTGGGCTCACTGGAACTTGTTGGCAAAATGTGTTGCCAGCCTTCAAGTTTTTGTGCTCTCTTAACCTTATAGAAAAGTTTATTTGGTTTGAGGATCTAATGAAAATCATGCTGATTTGGCCCTGTTTTGCTGCTCCTCCTTGTCAGCATTTTAGGTGCATGAAATTTATATTTATTTGCAAATGTAAGTAGAGTAACCTGTCTTACTTTAGAATCAAATGTTTAGAAGGAAGTGTGAATCTTCTATACTAACAGCAAATACAAGTTTCTGGTTGTTATGTTTGACACTTTATGGAAAATGGAATTTTTTCTTTGCTTTTCTCTCCAAGAGTTGCCCTTTAATGGAAATTCATTTGCATAAACCTGTATAGCTACTTGTATCATACAAATTGCTTTGCATTATATGTGTGCCATTCTTCCATGGCTCAGAGTCCAAATACAAGCCAACTTAAAAAAAAAAAAAATCTGATTTTAGTCTGCTAATTCTAAGGACGGGTTTCAGGAGGCCACTTTGTATGATTGTAGGTAATGTTTACTATATTTTATTCAGAAGGCCATTGGGCTCCTTTCTCTTAGTATCTCATTGAACTGCAGGAATGTAATTATCTGATTTCAGGAATGGGATTTTTTCTTCTTTTGTTCACATCATCCTTGTTTTTTATTTTCTCAAGTCATTGCTTTTAAAATGTTTATAAAGTTATTTATTTTGCTGTAGAAAAAAACATTTTTACTCTCAAATGCTACTAGCAGATGATGTCTCAAAAAAAAGAAGAAAAAAGTAGTGTCGATTTTCATCTACATTGCTTTGTATCTCATATGACTGTTTTTTTGGCTTACTTACGGACTCCTTCAGTTTCTGCTTTGGGCACTAAAATTCTATTTAAAGGTATATATGTAAACATTGTGAGATTTTGACTTTACTCAGAATCTTCAATAGTCTGTAAAGCTGAGTCCACTGGTAGTGGCCTGAATTTTCAGTTTGCCAAGTTTGGTGAATAGATTTTGGTAATGTTTCCCATTAAAAAAAATAAATAAAAACAACAATAAAATAAAAAAAAAAGTTTGTTTTTTTTGCAACATGTATCTTTGACCATGTAAACTCTCTTGATGTGTAATGTTGAATAAGTATAAGGAAAGGTGTATGAGAAACTGTGTAATGTTAAAAGGAAGATGTTGCCTCTTAGCTTTTATATACAGTGTCTGCATTCTCAATATGGAAGCTAATTTGTACTGTCTGTTTGAAGCCTTTGTGGTGTTACATGTAAGGTAATCTTGCAGCACTGCTATAGCTCTAAATATTTACCCTACAATATGCTCAGCAAGTGCACGTTTACCTCCCTGACCATGCATCCTGCATCCACGCTGAGATTTGCCCACCAGGAATTGTCTAAATATTCAAAAAGCAACTATGCTCACAGTGTTCAGTGAGTTTTGTGAGCTACACAAGGGAATAATTTACTGCAAATTGATTTTTTTCCCATCATCTCCTTGGATGATTTATACTATCCCAGGAAGCAGATGAAATCCCTGGAGGCAGATGAATTCTTATTCCCGTGCTAGTGTCTGTAACCTAGCTTGGTTACTATTAATCCATGATTGAAAAGTGATTGGCAAAACCCATGTAACATACCAATATGTTCCTTGGATTAAGATGGAATGGAATGTCAAATTCTATTTTATTTTTTTTTAAATATGAATGCAGTGGAGTGACTAACAGTGATATGTGCATAATTTTGGAAATTTCCCATGATATTTATCTGCAGCATGTGGAGTTATAGTCAATTATAGTTGTTACAATAGCAGTTAGAACACTCTTTTTAATGCTCCCTAATGATGTTTTCCTGCAGCATACACAGCTCCAAAATCCTCATGCAGAGAGGAGATCACTGACTTTGGAGAGAACTCTTGTGCGTTCTTCTGCACTCAGGCACTGTTAGATTGGACTGTGTGTAATGAAAAAGACTAAAGGATTTGTCTTTAGTAAACTGAAAAAACAGCATTATAAATCCATAGCAACATTGTGTCAATGTTATTGGCAAAGTACGTGTAATTCAAACATTTTTATAAGATTTTATGCATAAGTTGTTTGCAGTTTGTCCATGCTTTGTATGTCTTAGCAAACAGAGAATATTGTAACTTTCCATGTCAGATAATATCCTGTTCATAAAATGGGAATTCTCAAATCAATACTGTTTAAATAAATTAATAGTAAACTACTATCCTGGTTTCTGCTGTCATCTATGGCATCTGATTGCAAACTCCTACCAAAATGTGAATGCCATTAACTTGCATTTTTTTTTATGCATAATTCATCTCCAGCTTTTTGGTATGCTTTCAGTGGTGTTGACATCTGATCAGAATAGCTGGAGTTCACTTAAAATTCAGTATTTTAGTCTATTTTGTTTCACATACATTGAGGATTTGGTCGGCAAAAGTTAGCTCTTCCAAATCCTTAAGTATCTCTCTATATGATGTTTACTGCTCTTAGTTATTTTCCTGCGTTGCATGTTCAGAGAAGACATAGTCCATGTGCTTGGCTACTGAATCAGAATAAGCTTGCCTAGGATGCAGCTAATATAAGTAATT
The DNA here is from genome assembly GCA_035583135.1 of Lophotriccus pileatus. Taxonomy (NCBI): domain Eukaryota; kingdom Metazoa; phylum Chordata; class Aves; order Passeriformes; family Tyrannidae; genus Lophotriccus; species Lophotriccus pileatus. The sequence goes on along the minus strand of JAWWES010000133.1, from coordinate 37,436,299 downwards.
AGAAAGGAAAAGTTCAGAACTCTTCAAGTACCTCCAGGCAGAACAGGTAATGCAAGAGGCAAAATAGGAAGTCTGTATTAATATTTTGTTTAGAAATCATTGGGGGAAAAAAAAAGAAAACAAAAATAGATAATTATATAGTGAAACAAAGCCTTTCCCTGTCTTGTTTCCTCGAAGTCTTAAAATACAAGAAGCATCAGTTGTGCATTCTATATACAAGTTTCCTATCCTGAAACAACTAAAGCTGTGAAATCTCAGTTTCCTTTATTAGTTGTTAACTCAGAGAAATCACTTGGCTTTATCAAAAACTGTATTTTAATTTTGGCTTTATTCAAATCTTCAATATAAAAGCAGTTAAAAAAGAAAGTTAGCTTAAATTTAAACATCCATTTGAAAATGCTAAAACATTTTAAAAACAAAAATAAACCCTTTTGAAAAGTCTGTGAAAATCATAATTGCCCTTCCAACAGATTAGTTTCAGGGAATAATATTTCTGGAATGGTTGGGGAGGATGGGTGGGTGAAAGTATTGCTCAAAATACCTCTTAAGGTATTTTGCCAATATTTATAGCATTTTGCAGCTCCTTCGCTACCTCACAAAGAAGTGTAGTGGCAGTCAAAATAAACGAATTGTCTACTTGTAATTTGTATGGATTATGTTAGATCACAAATGTGTCTGATTCTTCCATTTTAAAAATTTTGTCTATATTCCCATTGTGAGTAGCCTGATGGTGGCCTGTTATCACACTGCAACAGCTGCTGAGAACAACACAGCTTTCTTCTCATATGCAAGTGATGAGTTTCCCATGTAAATGCAGGTGAAGGTGTGTGCCTGGAATAATGGCACTGCAAAAGCATACTGGAAATCCCAGACATAATTGCCATGAACATAAAAATTTATACAGTAGAAAAGACACATTCTCCATTTGCTTTTCAAAAAACTACAGAGTTTAAACTAAATTAAGTTGTATAAAAACTTATGGGTAAGTATGTTATGGATACACACAGATCCATATCTTTTACATTAGCAAATTATTTTTCTCCAAATGTTCTTGCCTTTGTTTTAATTTTTTTTTGTTTATTTTTTAATCTCAAACCTTTCTGCATGTTGACCTTTCCACTTCTATATTTTTTTCATTTCCCAGGAGTAACATATATTCCTCCCAGCATTGTGATACAATGAAGAGACTGTACAGGAGCTCAATAAGACTTCCTGAGACTGTGACCTTTTTTAAATGCTAAATGGCTTACTTCTACAGATAGCTGTGCTATCCTAATTAAATTAGTGCAGAAAGGATGGAAAAGATTAATTTTGACAGTTTCAAGCTTTAAAAAAAATAGTAGTTTACAACTATTGTGACTTTAAATTTAGTGTAAAAGTTTACATGTTTTCATTTCTTCTAAAAAAAGTTATTTTTCACAAAGTTAGACATAATGTTAAATTTCTTTATCGAACAGGTGTTAATGCTATTCAGCTCATGTTTATTGAGAGAGTAAGTAGACTTATAAATTGAACATAATAAAATGAAAACAAATTTAATATTCACCAAATTTGACCATAGTCAACACAGGACTTATAACAGCAATCTTAGGTAAAGATCACTGCTGTAAAATAGACAAATGCCTTTTATTTGTATAGTAATAACAGCTGTGTGTTCCTAAAGTATCGGTTGTTCACTTTTTGTGGTGACCTTGCTTTAAATCACCAGCATATTTTATAAGATAATATGTTACATTAGAAAGCTCATTTAAGCTCAAACCTTTTGAGAGTATGAAAAAAATCATTTGTGTCTCAAAGACAGACTAATACACCAGTCCCCCTGTATCATGGCTCCTGGACATGGCTCCTTTCTTATTTCAGGATTGGTCTATCTTTTTTCTGTTTCATGTAAAATCTTTCATTCCCTTAGTATTCGGAGTTTAGGAAAAAGAACAACATTTGTAACAATAAAACATTCTAAAGCCAACATAAACTATACATAAAAACTGCAGGCATTTCATGTTTTAAAGTTAGATAAGGACATAGGAAGGTTCAACTGGTATATAAATATCAGATGATATTTATATCTGTTCAGACTGTCAGTGTACTGCTGAATTTCATGCAGTCTTGTGGTCCCACATTTTGAGCAAATCAAGTGTAGATATGTTTCATTATGCATTATCTCAAATCCATAAATTAATACTTGATTTCTTTCTAAAAAGAAATTTTAGAAAGAAAACTCTATTTAAGTTACGGTCTTAAGACCATTTTGTGTAAAATTTGGGTTGGCCCTGCTTGAACTCATAATTAGTGGTTAAAAAAGTGATTAGTCTGTGACCATTAGGATAAAAATATTAAATGGCAACTTTACTTTTATTTTTTATCATATTTCCCAATTTTTACTGCCTTTGCTCTTTCACAGATTTTTTTTTGCACTTTCCTGTGCCTACCTTAAAAATAATTCCCTAACCTTAGGTTTCTGTGAGGAAAAAACACCTCTGATGCATAATAATTAGATTTCCCATTCTATGCTCTTAAAGAACTCTTTTCCAGTGTTTTATATTACCTTCTCATTCTTCAATTTATTATTAGCTAAGAAAATAAGCCTTGCTTCTAGCTCAATAGGTTCAAGAAGGCATGGAATCACTAGAACACTCTACTATTGTGCATCCTTTCAAAAAAAATATTTTATTTTCTTTGACAAAGACTTGGGGGCAAAAAAAATTACAAAGGGGAAAAGCAACAGGATGTCTAACTTGAAAAGATATTAAGATTTATTAGTGACTTTCATCATCCTATTGAGTTTTGATTAAACTATAAATTTTAATGAAAATGATTGTATCTAAGTATCTTACAAAAGAACTTTTGTGAAACAAGAAAGTAGTTTTCATGAAAAAACATCAGGTGAGTAAGAGTAATATGAAATATTATTTCAGAGTCTGCTCTTGAAATTAAATTTTCTTGTCTGCTTCCCATATATTAGCTGTAAATAAATTTTAGTATTTCAATACACAGGTATAAACGCTTTTCCCACTCTACATCAAGAGTGAAAATGAAATGCATGCTTAAAGCATGTTGGTCTTTCACTAGGTTCTAATCTGTTTGGTTGAAAGTCATTTTCCTCAATACAATTATTCATTCCTTTACTTTAAAAATTGTCACTACATTAAATACTTGTTGTGCTTTCTGTTTCTGCTGGAGTCAGTAACAAAGGCTGTTTAACTGCAGTGGGAGATAGCTTAGGTTTCACATATATGGCCTTTTTGAAGCCAATAGAAGTTGACTGCAGATGTTTTTGTTCACAAGAAATATGTTACTTGACCTGAGATCTTGGTAGGATGAAACTTAATTACTTTGTTCCAGTAAAAAACTTTCTGTTTGATATCACTAAGATTATTAGTTGTAGACTTAAGAAATTATGTAACACAGTGGTCCACAGAGACTTTGCTTATGACCTGTATCTTTCAAGTTGCTAACAATAAAAATAAAGAATATTTAAGTTTGCACTAACTAAATGATACCTGTAGATTGTTTACTCTAAGTTCACTGGCAAACATTTATTTGTTTTATTTGTTTGTTTGTTTGTGTTTTACTTATGTCTCAAAGCTGAGTACTGATAGTTTCATAAGTTTGTGGATTTAAATGATATTAAGCTATTAATTACTATATAGAGCAGTTCAAGTAGTACATTTTAAACTGTTAAACAAATTCACATATATTTTTTGAAAAATATGTACAGTGGCATTAATTAGTTTCATGGAGCAGTCTTCCTCCTACCTGGTCATGTCCTGAAGGATAATGTCTATCTGCCCCATCTATTTCTTAATATTTTTTCTTTCTGAAGTGTAAGAATGACAGTCACATAATGCTTCTATTAAAAGGTTATGGTTTTCTTTCCATAAGAATAAAAAATTTCAGACTGAAGCTTTCTATAATTCTTTTCTTTCTACTGCTTTAATTGGAGTTATTCTACCCTTTTGTGTAGTAAGCATGACAACCTGTGCATGGCTGTTTCACTGAGGAATATCTCAGTGCCCTGGAGAGGGGTAGTGGAATTAGATAGCTAAAACAAGGGTGGGGAGAGAAGTGGGAAGCTGTCTTCCAGCTGAGCATTCCACAGAGCTTTCTATCTTCCAGCTTTGAAGAGAATTAGCAAGATTATCAGCTCTGATTGTTTCTCAGGCAAATAGGTGTTCAAGGGAATAGGAGTAGCCAGGATGAAGACAGCCTGAGGGTAAAGGGAGCAGATGAGTCAAAGAGAGACTTTTGAGATAAAAGTGATATAGAACAGGATGTAGATGTAAAAGTGATGTAAAACGGGATATAAAAAATGATGTAGAATCAGAAGTTGCATAGGATGTAGAATAAAGAGAAAGGGTTATATAATGCTGCCAAGAAAATGAAAGTTTTAATTGCTACTTTAATTACTAAGGTCCAAACTTTTTCAGTTCTAGAAATCCACTGCTATCAGCTAATAGTTGTACAACCTACCCCCCCTGTCTGCTTCAGCAGAGAAAAGGTTTGTAAGGTAAAAAAGATCATTTAAGGCAGCTGAATATTTGATATTTTATTCATATGCTTCTGGCCAGTATACCCTGCAAAGCTGCTAGAAAATTTCCTGAGATCAAGGTATTTACAACTTACCTTTAATTCTATTTTTGTTATGTCTGAGTTTTAAGCACAGAGAATTGGAAATGTCAACAGGGAAATGTGCTTTCATTATATAAAGAGCTATATAAGTGTAAGTATTCTGAGAAGTCATATTAATCTTATTCTCAGTGCCAAACTGAAAAGTCATTTGGTAAATAACCTTTCTTTTCCTCTGTTACGCCGAAAAAAAAAGGAGGATGCTACCTTCTCTAAATTGAAGATGTTTAAAATCATAAATACCTATTAAATATATAAGAGGTTTGTAGAACATTCCATTTAAACAGATGAATGCACAGGAAATTCATGTACCAATGTTTTCTCTGTTTGTAAGATTTGGATAATGCAAGAAAAAGGTCTGGTCTAAAGCCCACTATGACTCAGCCTATTTATGAATGAGAAAAAAAATTAGTGCACAGTTACATTTCGGTACATACTTCATAGTGGCCTTCCATTTGGGAGAAATAGCTGTTTTCAAGGCTGAGGAAAAGAACTGAGGAATTGATTCTATGAACTCTAGAAGAGACAGATGAAAAGGCTAGCTTTATGATCCATAGCCTTGTCATTCACTTTATAATGAGTGTATACTAAATGTTGCATAGAATTAATGTTCTTACAAAATGTTATTGTTTTTAATCAGATCAAACCAGAAACCTTTATAATTGTTTCAATCATAATCTACGCATTATTGATACATATAACATGTTTATAGCCTATTTATTAACAATAATTAATTAATTTATTTAATGTGCAAATCTAAGGTATATGATATATATAAAATACATGTAGTGGGCAAACTGTTTGAATTAACTGACTCACTTCTTCATTATTTCTATCATATTTGTGCAGCTAGTTTGTTTCATTCCTGTCCCTTTAGCTTTAGAATGATTTTAAAGCTGAAAAATGTTGTCTGTGTTAAATCAACCAGCAGGTTTTTTTAAGATTACAAAGATTGACTGTGTTATGCCTGACTGATTTGTATTTCAGGCAGCAACTGCTCTGTGTCAGTAACTTTAATACTTATTAACTGCTAGATTAAGATTTGTCTCATTAAACGGCAATAAACCTAATGTACTGAAGACTCTATAATAGCTAATCACAACACAGTTTTCTGTACATTGAAATAATCATAAATATCCGAAATATAAATATTCGTTTCTGTTTGTAGTTTCTTTCAAAGATGTGTGTACATTCTTGCATATATATGCATATATTGTTTTAGTTAATACTTTCTCTGGAAAAATTGCATTGTTTTACATTACAGTCTATAATATTGCCTGTAAAAACAATCTTCTCCAGCACCTACAGGTCCCTCTTCCAATGTTTTCACTTAATAATCTATTCCTCTCTCATCAGAAGCATTACTTAATTGGGCACAGATAAACAAAACTATCATGGATATTTATAAATATCTCATATGTACATTTTTCTTATATAAATATGTGGAACAAAGTGTCATGTCTACTGTTATTAGACATTTAGTTCTAGATATCTGTCTCATATTCTGTATATTTTACTGAAGTTACAGTGTTAATTTGATTTTAAGTTGATGAGACAAGCCACATGTTTTCAGTCAAGCACATGCTCAATACCTTACTAAATGGAGCCTTGTGTAGGTACCTAAATAGTAACTGAGCCAATTTCTTTGACAAGCTATGAGGTGTGCAGGCAGGAGCTTTTGCTTAAATTAGTTCTCTGTTAAAATTACAATTGACAGGGCTGGGAGAGGTAACACTAACACCTTAAAGGAAGCATACAGCGTGCAAGATGATCATTTACCTGTTCATCAAAGAAGATGAAAAAAAAAATATATAGTGATGAAGAGGCTAGTTCCTGTCTGGCTGGCAAAGAAAATGAGGCATTTTTGCTTTAAAAAATTAGTTTGAGTTAATCCAAGATAGCTTCCCTTTGTTGTTGAGAGTTATGGAGGAGGAAAGAAATACAGAGTAGCTCTTTGGGATGTCGTGAAGTCTCTGTTAAAGCTTGGAATGCACCTTCACTACATGAAATCTAGACCTTTGATCATGACTCATGATGAGACTTTACTGCCAAACCACATCTTAGATCTGTGTTTTACCAAAATGTAGTAATCAGGTGTAGCTTCACAGTGCTCTTTTATTAATGTGTGATATCTAGTGATTCACATCATTCATTAGAAAGTTACCCAAGTTCAACAAATACTTTGGCAGAATATTGTGGTGCAACAGAGGAATTCAACAAGCAATTTGATCGTTGATACAATCCAGTATGATGGAAAATGAATTTTTGTCCTTACACCATTGACTATTTTTGCTGAAGTATGACCAATGAAAGATGGGATGAAATTATTGTACATGGTGGTTAATCCAGGTTTGCCTTTTTACATATATTCAACACAGAGATTGGTAGATTTTTTGTTTAATTCTCTTTCATGCTGGACATTACAGTAGAACTCTGTGTGTGCATATATGTGTGTATATGTTATATGTATATTTATCCATATACAGCTGTGTTTCAGTTATCCAGGAAAAGAGACTGTAGATAGCCTGTTTGTTTGTTTTCTTTTTTTTACCATTCAGAGCAGTTAAGACAGTTAACAAGTATGTTTGGTATCTTGGAAAGAAGGAGGGGTGCGGGGAAGATGTTTTTAAGACTGTTTTATTTCTCACTCTTTGGCTCTTATCCTGTTAGTAATAAATTTAAGTACTGTACCCACTTTAAGTCTGTGTTGCCCGTGAAGGTAACAAGTAAGTGACCTCTCCAAGATCTTAACTCATGAATCCTTAGCTGTTTGTTTTGGGTTTGGTTTGTGGTTTTTTTTTTGTTTTGTTTTTTTTTTTTTTTCTCCTCTGTCCAGTTGCAGAGGGAGTGAGAGAATGGCTTTAGTGGGTACCTGGTATCCAGCCAGGGTCAACCCACTGCAATACATGACTTCAAACTAAAAGAAAGAGAGGACCTCTTCTTCCTTGTTTAAATTGCCATAATCTGGGTTTTGATTGGAATTAAACCCATGTTTCTTTGCATTAGCTGCCTCTTTAACTTTAGCTGACAATTGATTTTTAATATAATTCAGATCAAATATAAAATACATCTTTAATTTGCCTTTGAAAGTTTATTGTATCAGTTGATAATAACACAGAAATTATAGATCTCTGCTATGTTGATTTGCTAAATATAGTTGTTTGAATAGCTCAGTGTTATAGATGAAGACTTCTTGAAACAATATTTCTTCTCGTTGACAAAGTAGCTTATTTCATTTTACTACCACTCTGCATTAAAACAATAGATTATTTAGAATCTATATAAGCAACCCCTTTGAGATTTAATTACCTTGAATATGAGTGAAGAAATGTGTTCAATGCGTACGATGAAAATGCAAATCTAAGTTATATTTTTGATGTAAGAGGTACCATGATTCTTACTGAGCCTGCCGAATTAAATTTTTTTTCTCTAGTGGATACAGTTTTTTAAACATTACAATTTGAACTGGAATACTGAGTGTTTAACAAGGGACAAGGGACAACAAGAACAAGGGACAATTCTGAATTAAATCATAACTATTTATAAGCAGTGTAAAAAATTGTACAAATTTGTACAAATTCTATTGCCTTTGTTCAGGTTTGTTATTTTCTGTTACTGAGATCAAGAGAGCATCCATATGAGTAAGGGAGGGATGGATTTTGTGTACTGTACTATATTTTATTAAAATACCATGTAATCTGAAGATCCTTGCATTTAAACGAAAATAACAATGAAAAAAGAACTTTACATTCATAAATGAGTTTTTAAATCAGGTCTCTGGAGGTCTTAGTAGTTTTCCCTTTGAAAAAAATATTTCACTGTGCAATTTTCTGTTTTAAAAATATTGATGCTGCTACAAGGAGATTTTTAAAACTTAAAAATAAAAAAACCCTTGAATTCCATTTGAATTTACATTGGACTACTGACCTAAGATGGTATTAGAATTCTAAAATCTCCAAATAAAATTTCTCAAATAATTAAGTTTGGTTTAGAAAACGGCTTTTTACAACAGTATCTGTAGGTCTGTGTTTTCTTAGTACAAGTGCAGAGCAATCTTGTAATGATATAGGGTGGAGTAAATACCAGTTGATTATTTCAATTTTATTTCTTTGAGCCTACTAATAAAAAAAATGCTAAATAGCTGAAATCAGCTAGGTTCCTTACACTGTGACCACTCTACTCCTTTTACTTTGCTGATTACAGACAAGATTCCAAATATTTTCTGCAGTTCAAAATGTGCTGAAAGACCAAATATTTCATCTTTACTGCTTCAATTTCAAGTATTTCAGCATTTAGCCACATAAGAAAACATGAGCTCTTAAAGTTGGCAATGAAGTTGTGCATCTTTTCTTACTAAAAAATTCCTCATGTATACATTCAGTTTCCTCAGCCTCTTAAGGCTCCATTTTCAGACCACTTCATTATATTCATGCAATTTTTCCTGTCATTTTTGTTTTGAAACCCCTTTTAGGATTTTTGTAATTTTTTTTTTTTTATGTTGGTAAAAGTTCTTTGTATAGCCTAAAGACAAGATGTAATAGTAGTGAATATGATGGAAAATTGTGGATCTTTATGCTGCAATATTATCATTATTATTGTTGGCCTGGGGGCAGTGGGGGCTGTGTGGAGACTTGATATGTCCATGGTGAGATAATCCCAGTATCATTCAAATATCTTAAGTATTTTTCTTTTGATGACTGAAGCTTTCTGTAAGTTAGAGAATGACAGTCAGTTGGGATAGATGTTGCAAAGGTAAAAATGTGAATGGAGGACTAACAGCCAGTCACACTAAGGAGATAATAACTCAAAGTAGATTCAGTAATGATACATAATTTAATGTGTAAAAGATGCCTGCATATTTGTTTTATATTTTCTTGTGATTAGTTGGCCTTTTTCCTGAAAATCCTTTTGTCATTTTGTTGGGACATTATTCTTGCTTTTCTACATATCGTGTTGATTTACATGCTTAACAATTCAATCAAAATACTGTCCAGTTTATTTTTCCACTGTAGTCCTAGCAGTCATGATCTCAGAACTAAGTTTGTGGTAAAAGTACTTTTGTTGCTCGATAGCTAATTCTGTAATAGTAATCATTCTAACTGAAAGTTAATTTAAATGAGATGTCATCTCTTGAGCAAGACAAGAAAAGTATTTGAGTTTTAGCATTTGATGCAGCAAGGTGATAAAGTTTTCTTCTAATTTGGAACAGATCTTTTGTAACAGTAGAGGGTGGGAGCAGAGTGGGGTGTATGAATGATCCTGGGATACAGAGGGCAAATATGTGAGATTGTGTATGCAGCCCTTTTTGAACAGGTTTTCCAGATAGAAGTACGAGGATGATCTTTGCTGACTCATTCCAAAATGTTGCTTCACCTCATTTGCAGCTTTGTAAAACCCCGTCTTGAATGTCTTGTCTTTCTTCTGTACTTGGAACAATATTAATAGAGCTGGATTGCTTCTGCGTGTTGCTATATCGTGATGCCTTGGTGACCACTTTCAGATCAGGAAGTCTGGCCACATGTTGAATAATTTGAGGGGGTTTTGGTACTAGTTATAAGTAAAATATGTTACTTTTTCTTCAGTACAATGTGTGTTGATGGGTGTATTTATCAATTAAAATATTACATAACAGTAGCTTGACTTCTTGAGGTTAAGTCTACCTTAATAGAATTCAGAACTTAATCTGCATGTTTCATGATGGTCTGTGAAACTGTACTTCTGTATTTGAGTTGATCGGCCATGAAAGCTTTGTGACAAGTGGTACAGATTTAGATATGAAAAAAATGTACGCCTAACCAGGCATGGAAGGCACAGAAGATTTTGTTATTTTGTTTATTTCAAGTTTATGTAGTTCTCTTGCATTTTATTTCAGCTCTGCTGTCCTCTCTTCTAATATTAGAAAGAAAATTCTTTAAGAAAAATAAGTTAAGAAAAAATATGTTATTAAAATTTTATATGATCTTCAGAGGTACTTGTTCCCATTGGAGATGTAATTATCTGTGATTAATCAGTAATGCTTTGGAGATGTAGTTGTCTGTGAGTAATCATCCTAGATGTTCTAGCTGAAAATGCCCTGGAAAGAATGAAAAAAAACAAACCCAGAAACATTCTCTATGAAAAAACATATTCTCTATGTTTACTTTTAAAATATTTTTTAATATTTATTTTCTTCATGTTAATGTCTAGGGTGAATGGATTTTCTTAACCTTTTATGTAAAAGACAGTAGCATAATTGCATTTTGAAACTGGTTCTGATATCATTGATTTAAACTTCACTTTCACAGGCAGAACTGGTGAGAGATGTAAGCCCGGAATATTTTTTTTCCTTCTTTTAAATGCACTTGCCAGAAATGGATTAGGTGTTTTATTTGTCAGATGTATCTCCTGATCTGTACTGAGGAGACAGAGTTCATAACGCCACTGACACATAAACAAAGAAATTATTATGGTGGTGCAATTTGTGAGCATAATAAGATGTAAATCACAGGGACAATTTTTTCTGCTGCTCAAAATCTAAATCTTCTGCCTTCTTAACGTAGAGAGGAGATTGTATAAACAGAAGATCAACTTATGTTTGGCTAGGACACTTGGAGATGTGTCAGAAAATTTGCACCCAAAACCCAGAAACTAGAAGAAATGTGCACAGATTTTCCTATATAAGGAACCCTTTACAAGCCTTTTAATGCAAAAGTTTAAATATCTACATCAAGCATATTTCTGATGTAGACAGTAATAACTGCCTACAGGAACAAAGATCTAAAGGAACAAAGGTCTATGAGATCTTTGCTGACTGGAAGGTAGATGTATATAATGCAACATTAATGTTCTTCATTTTGATAGCTGAATATAGCCAGTATTTGGAGTTTTATTTTATTCATGTAAAATAAAATTCCTTGTTTGTCATCTTCTGTGTATTTCATATGTCATGATTAAATGTTCTCTATGGAATGATTTTGATAAAATAAAATAAGAAAAAAAGAAGAGAGAACAGTACAGTTCTTCATGTTGGAAGCTACAAAGAATAGTGTTTTTCATTACTTCCAATGGTTTTAGTAAAGGCACATGGTCATAGAAGATCTAGATTTTTACCTAAGGGAAAAATGCTGCTATACATAAGCAAAATAAGTACAGTAGATGCTGAATTATATAGCATGAGCTTATTGTGCAAAGTGAACTCTTTGAAAAGTACTGAAACCTGTATTTGAAGATGAAAACAAACATCAAAGGAACATAGAATCTTTTTCATCTTTCCTAGCAATTATTTCTGTGGTTGTGTGTTTTAACTGCCTTGTGAAGATGGTGTTCAGAGTGGTGAATGGCTGCCTGTCTCACACAGACATCCACACATTGCACAGCTGAGTCACAATTCTGTGCTGGTGGCTCAATATCACTGCGCAAGTTAAAATAGCATTTGTATTGTTCTGTTATTAAACAGCTATTTTCAAATTCTGAACAACTGAAAGAAAAGAACTGGAGCAAATGTTACCTGCAGCACATTACCTTGTGGTGTATGAATGATGTGTGATAGCCGTTTTAAAATCTCAGTCCTGATTCACTGGTTTTCTTTAGTTTTGAGTTGATTTGACACTGAAAAGTCTAGAGTTATTCATGAAGTAAGTAGTGAGAAAAGTAACAGGCCTATGAAGAGCTTAATAAATGAGCAAGGCCTTGAAAATACCTGATTATCTGAAAATTTAATGTGGTTGAATTAATTTTTTTTCTGACTTTTTTTTAATGAGTGAAAAGATCTTGAACTGGCAAAATATTCTGCTACTAAAAGCTTTCCTCAAAGACTTATGAGCGTTAACAGTTTTAATGCAAGAGATAAATAGAAGCACTTCTTCAAAAACTATGATTCTGCTTTAGTTATTTTTCAATTTTTGAAAAAATTGGGTGAAAAAAAGGGATTTCTGATTAAACTTTCATTGTATTCCTCCTTTATATATATGTCATCAGTTTATTGTATTATACTATTTTAACTTTTTAATGTTATTTTACTATATTTTTACGATGTTTCACTATAATGAAGCTAAAGTAATATTAGTGACCCTGGGTTTTGATGACATCTTAGTTTGTGACATCTGGGTGTGTGCTCAGCTGTCACTGGACCTAGAGAGTGATGTGCAGCAGCCTGCAGGAGGCAAAGCACAGCCAGGCTGCTCTGGATAGCAGTGCTCACAGTATTAAATACAGCAGTGGTATGTGGGTGTGGCCTTAACGAAATTTCTTCTTGTTCAGACTATTAGCTGTTCTTATTCTTGTGTTGTCATTTCTTTAACTTTCTCTCTTCCCCTTTACCTTTCTTGGAAGGGGAAAAAGAAATCTTTACAAAATCTCTCTTCCACTTCCCTGCCCCAAGATACTGCAATATTAAGAAACACTCTCCCTACAGTCCACGTGTCCCTGAAAATATTTAGGTGTACCTTATTTTTTCATCTTTGGCTTTACAAGCCCTCATACATCACTCCCATTATCAGTCTATTGTCATCTCTCCCCTTCTTTTTACTTTTTCATATAAAGCCTATGGATATACAATGGTACCAGTTTTCAGTCTTTTTCTGCTTTTATTCTATGCTGAAAATTGCAGTGGGGATTTTTTGATAAACTCTGATGTCAAGCAACTATGTATTTTCCAGTAGTTCTTGTTCAGTGTATATTTTTTAAATATACGTGGGGTTAGGTAGGAGAATTTCCAGTGAATGATTCTTTTCTAGTATCTGTGTAGGCTTTTAAACACTGAGGAGTTAACCCCAGTTATTATTAAGGGTAATCTTAGAAAACAGGACCAAAGGAATTTTAAGAGATTTCCTTAAAATGCAGAATTAGTTACTCTAAAAGCATTTATTTATCTTCCTAGTCTGTTCCTAAGACCTTGCACTGATGAAATACCCACAGAGTTTCTGGGTATAAAAGCCCCATGGTCTAACAATCACTAAAGAAAGACTCAGAGTTATCACTGGACATTCAAAGCTTTGTTCTGCTGAATATGAAAGCTACCCACTGCCACTAGAGCAGAATGACATGAATTGTAAGAAAGATTTTTTCTTCACCCAGAGTTGCATGGACTCAGACAGGGGGAAGAAAATGAAATGCTGTTACCAAAGTATTGGAAAAATGGAAAGTGTTACACACCCATGGACATGTGTGATGGCTGCTGGAGGTGGATGACTTGTACAACAGGTTATTCACCAAGATTTTGGCAGCAGTTTAAATATACAAATCTGCACATTTTACATTTGGTATTTTACAGTTGGCTCTGCTACAGCAAGTTGTCTTTAACCAGAAGTATTCTCAAGCTATAACTTTCTTTCTATTTTTATACAACTAGCATACAAAATTGGGAATTATTTTGTCTTTACATGTTAGTAGATTCAATATTCAGTATATTTTTCTTCCAGGAACTATCCAGGCATTGGAATAATGCCTTTTGTAGTATTCTTTACTTTTACAAGAATATTGAGAGATTTCTATTTAAGGAAAATGTGTGTATATTTGAAAATGGCTTAAACTCTTCTCTTCAGAAAATCTTATATATAAATAGCTGCTAAACATATATATATATATGAAAAAATATATAACAGATTGATATTTGTTCATTAAAAGCAGAAAATGAATGAATGAATGTTTGAACAGACAGCAGATTCCTACTTTTCTTATCTAACCTATATGAAATAGAAACCAACTTAAAGGACAAAATATGAAATTACATGTCAAAGCTACATGTAAGAATTAGATATCAGGAAAGTAGACAACAACTTTTTTGTGCCTATTTTCTTTCTTTTAACATATCTCTGGTATTCCTATGATTAAGCACAGCCTAAAGTATTTGGAGCATGTTAAAATACATTGGCTCATACCTGTTGAACATCTTATAAGTCATTTTTAGTTGCTCATTGTCTCTATAAACATTTAAAATTTATAGGCTTCACCTTGTTTTCTAACCTTTCATGCTAATCAGGTGGTATGTCTACATTTAATAGGTCAAAAAGCAACTGGGGAAACTCAGAAGTTGAATTAACCTTTCACAGATTTTTTGACAGTCTGGGTTGTTTAACTTGACCTAAGCTCTCTTTGGCCTGAAGTCCTTAATTTCCAAAAGTGTTTCTCAAGAGTAAAAGCTTTGTTTTTGCTTTCTTGATATAGTCTAGAACTTGTTTTTTCTCTTGTAGGATGCTTCGAGTGTTGCATCAAATGCCTGGGAGGTATTCCCTATGCATCTTTGATTGCTACCATCCTGCTGTATGCTGGAGTTGCGCTGTTCTGTGGCTGTGGACATGAAGCACTTTCAGGAACTGTCAACATTCTGCAAACCTACTTTGAGATGACAAGAGCTGCAGGAGATGTTATTGATGTCTTTACCATGTAAGTTACTATATTCTTTTACTTGTTTCCTTTTAAAACTGCTGAAAAATTCCTCCAGAGATATAAATTTGACTCAAGAAAATGTCTTTTAATGAAAATCATGGAAAGAAAGATTTGGATAAGCTCAGCAGATAAAGTTTCAACTGAGCTGATATTTTTACTAATTCCAAGCAATTTGTAATACTACCTAATATCTTACAGTTTTAATTTAAGTTTTTACTAAACAGTACTTCATATACTATTGATGAATTTGTTCCATACATCCTTTCTTTTAAAAAAACAAACTAAAACCCTAAAAAACTCTGGACTCTAAATAGGTAAAACAGGAATGTGCAACAAGTAACAGTTCTGGGAATAAATACAATTAAAAAGTAACCAAAGAGTTGTGCAGAACCCTGAGACTTGAAATATCAAAATTGTATTGCCTCTGGTATATCTAGTATTTATTTGTTTTGAAGGTTTCATGCTTTGCTATTCCTGGAAACCTGTTTCTGGAAGGCCTTTGTTTTGTTGAGCATCTGCTTCTCTTTCTTAAATTTATTTCATTTAACAAAAGCGTTTACTGTATCCTTAAATTAAATGACATATTTCTAATATTTTTAAAGTTTTCCCTTTCAAAAATTATTTTAGGTATTTGAAATCCAGATTCTTACCTGGCTTCTAATGGTTGCAACTAAAGATGAAGAATCCTATACTTTAATTTTTAAAAATTTTCTTTCATGACCCTTTTTTTGAGAAGTGAAATGATTTGATCATCTGCCAAAATATTGATTTCTTATGATGGATAGTTCTATGAAACCACATCTCAGGGCTTAGCAGCAGTCAAAAAACAAACCAAGTAGGAACTACCAGAAAAATCAAAGAGAAACAGAGAACATACTTATGCCATTGTGTAAATCCATCTTTTATCCATTTCATTCATACTGTACACAATATTGGTGCCTCAAAGAAGGCAGAAAAAGATGATTAGAATTACAGAACAGAGGCTGTATGGTTAAAAATTGAGTACAATAGGACTCTTCAGTCTAGAAACGGGGTGATTAAGAACTGTTGTGCTAGAGGTCTGTAAATTCACACTATTATGTGTATGGTGCATGACGTTAGACTGTCTTTCTATTCCAGTACAAGAAGTTTGAGGTATCAGAGGAAACAGGTTCAGAAGGAACAAGTGGTGGTTCTTCAATTGTTTCATAGCTTTCTGAAGCTAGTTGCATATTGTGATTATATTATGGATGCCAAAATTTTTTATGGGCTCAAGGGAAGACTGGATAATCACGGAAAACAAATATATTGATGGTTTCTAATGACAGTTGAATGACTTACCGAGCTCAGGAAGTTGCAGATGCTAGAACAATGTTGGGGGTTATTCTGTTAACTTGCCTACTCTTATTTTTTCCTTCTATTCATTGTTTGAGGTAGGAAAATGAACAAGATATATATCTTTGATGCCGCTGGGTACCACTGTTTTCATGAGAGCTAGAAACAGAATCTTAAATTTCTTAACTTGTCAAGGGCTATATTATCAACATCCTTTTCAAAGATTCTCTGTGAATGTTAGGTGTACTTTTTGTGGGATTAGTACCCAGAAGGGAGCATGTGTCAAACAACTATGTCACTCCTATGCTATATTAAAATTTCTTCTTTGGATCAAGAAATTTAGATGTCCTTGTATAATAATATATTGGGTTGATAGGAAGATGTAACTTCTGCTTTGTCTTTTTGGCTTGTCATTTAGAATAATGAGACTGACTTGACTCGATGGCTAAGGTTCATTGTTATCCTGAATGAAAGATCAGTCATTTTATTAGGCTCTAACTTATTTTATTATTCCCTAGGAAGCCATTAGTGCAGAACAGCCACAAATCGATGCTTTCTCTTCATAGCAAGTTTTCCAGCTTCTCTCTGTCAAATACTTAAGTGAAAATATCAGTCAGGGGGCATAGTTCAAATGCATATAATTCACTGTAAAAGATCAAGGAATTATAAAGGTAATTTTTCTTTTCTTGGCATTTGTCTTAGCTAGTAGCTTTTTGATTTGTTTGTTTCCTTTGACTGCTAAAAGATATACTAAACCCAGTTCTTTCTTCAGCAGACATACTGTATCTGAAATTTCAGTTTATTCAGTTGTGAAGGAGGTCTCTAAACTTATGTCTTAAAGGGATGGGGAGCAACTATTTTGACTAAAAGCAGATAAGCCATTGCTTTGAACTGGATAAACTGTGTGACTTGCAAAGAAATTAGCACACATTAATTTTCTACCTGTTTAAGTAGATACTACTCTGCTTTTTAACATAATTTTGTAGGGTGAAAAAATACTCTATTTTTGTCATGCCTATTGATTAACAGTTGGCAGTACAAAAGCCCTATGGTAACGATGGTTTTGAAAGAGCAAAAAGCAGAAGGAAGAATATGTAAGTAGAAACAAACAGTGCAGTGCCTACATTCTTAAAATTATACATATTGAAATAGAAATAAAAGCTAGTTGTTCATAGTTCTGATCAGCAATTATAAGAATGAAAAAAAAAAATCTAGCACTGTGGCCTACTAAATTATACCTTTTTAAGCTTATTTAATACATTTGGGCTCCTAATGCTTCTAGTGCTATGAAGTGTCTCAGACTGGCCTGTAGTCTGACTTTCTGTGATGAATGTGCTGGGCAGATGCTGCAGTAGAGTGAAGTATGTTAGATTCTCTTTAATCACACTTATGGTTTCTGTCTATATTTTTATTAGCATGCTGGATTTCAAATGTCATTCAGAATAAAATTCTATCCCTATCTAGGAGCTACTTATGTGGGTGGTAAGAGATAAGGTCTGTTTTAACTGTGTCCACAAGTGTTTGTTCTGAATGAAAATAACACAACTCACAAGCCACCCTGTATCTTTTATCATTGTCAGTGCTGCTACTCACTGCAATTTAAAAGAAGTAGCAGACCCCTGTAGAGAAAGTAGGGCATAATGAGGGCATAAGCAAAAACTGAACAGCTACAACACTCCTTAAGTGCCTAAAATAAAAGCCAAAGTACCTAGATCCAATAATGCCATTCAGAAATGTCCATATCAATGTCCCTGAGGGCATCAGCAACCCTCACTGTTCCTACCTGGCCTCTCTTAGGGCCTCTCCTCACCCTTCCCTTAGTCCAGGACATCATTTCAGTGAAGCCTGAGGGGTTCAGTCCCTCCCCACAGACTCTCCAGGTCATGGGGTTGGGGCTGCCCTGGCTGCCACATCTGCCCTGCTCCCTGTCTGCTCCATGGGGAGCCTACATCCCACATGGTGCCTTGAGGCTTGTGGAGAGATGAATTAATTAAGGACCTGCAATTGGCCATGAACTTCCCTTAGAGGATTCAGCCCTTGGGAGTTCAGCCAAGAGCAACAGCCCTGTGGAATAAAAGAGGTGATCTGAGTGCTGGCCCTGCAGATTGGTCCCTGACTCCATCTCTCTGGCGTCTTGTCTGAGTTCAAATTATATATACCAGTTGCAGTTCATATCTGCTTTGGACATATAGATAAGTAATAAATATTTATAATTTTTAAAAATGTAGGCAAATTTGGAGCTGTTTTAAAATTCTTTAAATGCCAGGCAATTTTCACAGCAATTATCTCAGATTTATGATTTTCTTTCCAAGTTAAAATATGGAATGATCATAGTCAATAATTCCAAAATACTGGAGACATACTAGAGAGATTCTGAGTAGGGTAGAATGAGTGCATTTTTGCTTGCTTGTTTTGAGGGGGAAAATACAACCTCAAATCCAAAAGTGTCTAAAAAAACAATAACAAAAATTTTTTTACAGTATTTTTTCTCAAAGTACTGGAGTGACACAGGTAAAACAGATACTTTAAACTCTTGTAAGTTAATATAAATCAAGTGTATTCAATTTCACATGAACACATACTGTACAGATTGGTATTCTTTATGGAGAGGACATATTCTTCAAAAATCACAAACTTCATTGTCAGGCTCTTCTCTCTTTAAACAGTCATTCTGAATCCATGAACTTTTAATGAATTGGATGGCTATAAAAAGATTTGGAATTATCAATCCTTTTTCATTGGAACTAACCTCTAATTATATTGTTTTCTGAATCAGTTTTGTGAAACTTCTTTCCATATAGTTACAGACTTTTCCTCTATCAACATTATCACTGTTCTAATGGTAGCTGCTTGCCTTCCACCTGCCCCCCTGCCTGTTTGGAAATTTGCAGAAGCCATAAGCTTTTGTTTGGCGTGTGGAGTCCTTCAGTGGCTGTAGAGTAGTTATCTTAGTTCCTTGAGAGTCAAAGACAGCCTAAGAAAATAAATATGATGGTTTAAGTTATCCTGAAAACTGCCTTTATAATATTTTAACTGTAAGAGGTGAATGTTTTATGTTGCCTGCCTTGTCAGTTTAAGAGCTGTGTAGGTTTCATTAAAATTGAGCAATCTGCTTGACTTAGGTGTGGTATTTAGTTATTCTTCTGTAACTTAACAAACTGCAGTGAACACTCTATTTGCAAAGTACCAGGTATAACTAGATGTGCTTACTTAATCACTGTTTTTGAGAAGATTATGAATGCAGCAGAAATAGGCATATGATTATCAAGCATGTATTGTATCAGCTGGATTTTTATATTTCTCTGGTGTTTAGAAGAACTTCCAAATTAAGCTTTTTAGAAAAACAGCAGCACAAGATATGTTTTGGTGTGTTTCCTAACAGCATCTTTTTTACAGTTCTTTCTCTTTAGTATGCAAGGCCAGCTAGTGCCATCTGTCACATGTTTGTGATATATAGGCCACGGAACAAGGGACTCATGCTCTTAGAATGGAAAATGAAGAAAACTCCCTGATAGAAACTTAAAAACCATTTTCCTAAATCAGCCAAAGCTGATTCAGGTCATTGTAAATTCTCTTCCTTTTAAAGGTGTGAAATCAAATAGTAAACTAACTGAAATTATAATCTGTAAATCTGTTTTTGCTCTGTTCTCTCTTAGATGTGCCACAGACACCTTCCTAGAACTAAAAATTGCCTTCCTTTCAGAATGTAAAAGCCTGTGTTTCAGGTACTGCTGTGGCCAAGTTTGATGCTTGCTGAAAACCTTTCTGTTAGTCGGTGTATAGTCAGTGTTTGTTAAGATAGTATTTTTTAATAATATACATATGGATGTGCAACTGTTTTCTTTTGAGGAAAAACAAAAAAACAGGTTGTAGAAGCTTTTATATAAACTTAGTTATATAAACAAATGTTTTAAGAGGTAGATAAGTGGATGTTATTCTGATGTGCTATTCTTTTTTGTTGTTGTTGTTGGCTTTGCAGCTATCGCAAGTTAAATATCGGTAGCACTAAAATATTACTGTTATCTTTTTTTTTCCCACGACAATTAATGGAATACTGTGAAAGGTATTATAATGTAATTGTGATTGTGTGAGGATTCTGTTTAAGTCATCTTCTTTATACTCAGAAATATTAAACTGGTTGTCCCTATCACAGAATCATAGAATCATAGAATTAACTGGGTTGAAAGAGACCTCTGAGATCATCAGGTCCAACCCTTGATCCAACCCCACTGTGATTACTAGATCATGGCACTCAGTGCCACATCCAGCCTCGTCTTAAACACCTCCAGGGACGGTGAATCCACCACCTCTCTGGGCAGGCCATTCCAATGCCTGATCACTCTCTCTGTA
>JAWWES010000133.1:37375491-37414550 GCA_035583135.1 Lophotriccus pileatus | reverse complement strand
TGCCCTCTTGTCCTACTGCTGATTGCCTGGGAGAAGAGACCGACCCCCACCTGGCTACAACCTCCTCTCAGGTAGTTATAGAGAGTGATGAGGTCTCCCCTGAGCTTATACACATTCGTCTCTTAAAAAAAGCCTTGTCTTCAAATTTGGACTTAAATTATGTTTTAAACACAATTTGTATCATGGGAAGAAATTAAGGTTCCATATTAGGACAAACATCTGCTAACTTATGCAGGGCTGTGTTGTATCATGCTTGGAAATGGCAACCATCCTAAAGAGCCCTGACAGATGATCTCGCTGGTTCTGTAATGAAAAGATTCATCTGGGCACCAGTTCAGCTAGCTGAGCCTATGAACAGGATGAAGAGACAGGAAAGAAGTGAAGGTCTACATGATTTGCATATACCAAACAAGTAGGATGGTTACTCCAGTCACATACAGTCATTTATGTCACATCAACTTTCGTTCAGAGTAGAATGAAAAAATCTGGCTCTTGCAGAATATAAATGTAACTTGCATATTATAATATGACATAGGATGATATGGTGTGATGATCTCTTCTTTATATAATCCTAACAGTCTGACATCGATCAAATGTTTTGTATGATTACATACAAAATTTCTTTAAGAAATACAGAATTAGAAGTCTCTGTTTTCTTCCTAATGGGTTTTTTATTTCTACTTTAATAAAAATTACTTTTTGGTCTTTCTTGGTCTTATCCTTTGTCTACCTGTTAATCCTTTCTCTTTTTATCATTTCCTGACAAACTTGAATTGAGCATTCTGTAAGCCAATTTTATTTGTTCTTTCCACCTGAAATTTAGAAGTTTAGAATCTGTATTAATCTAAAATTCCTCATGGACTTGTGTTGACATTTTCTTAGTAGTTTCATTTTTCCCTTCACTGTGAGAATATTTCTGTTACTTTTACCTCATTGTTACTGTTACATACAGGTTTTTGGTCTTGCTTTGCAGGTAGTACATGATTATTAATAAATCCTTCTTTCTCTGCTGGTTGTATGTCTTTTGTTGTATGTTTGCCTTTGCTTGTCTCCTCCCTCTACTAACAATTTTCATGGTACCAACTATCTTCTTTGCTCAACCTGTTCAAATGAATACTATCATGAACTTACACCAAGAAATTGTTCCCGTTGGTTTCCAGAAGAGCCTGAGCACATCTTTTATAAACTTGCATGCGGCTTTGTTTCTGCATAGCCTAAGCAGATCTTCTGCCTGGCAAACATCCCCTTATATCTTGTCTGTCTTCTAAAAACACATTTATGAAACTGTTTCTACATGCTTGAGACAGCTTGAGGGGGGAGGCTGCTATCTAAGTGTCTTAACAGCCTCTTAAGATCAATCCCTCAGGGGGCAGGAGGGTGAGCACGGAGGCCAACATTGCTAGTTTACAGAGTAACAGAGATTATTGTGCATTCTAGATGTGAATATGAACTATTCAAAGTTCCAGGTAATTGAAAAAACACAAAAAAACAAACAAACAAACAAACAAAAACAACAAAAAAAGCCAAACCCACAACCCCCCAAAACTGGTGAAGCAGCCCTACCCTGATGGTAGCATTTACACGTTTCTCATCTTTCTAAATTGCCAGTTAAAAAAAAAGCTTTTAGTTAGGAATTGTACTATGGTAATCTTTCTAACTTATTAGTACTTTGATAGCTTTGATCTTTTATTCTACCTATTGTGTTGGGTTTTTGTTTTTGTTTTTTTTTAGCTTCAAAATAGGTGCATTCAGAGAATATAGGTTACAGTTTACCAGCAATAATGTGCTATTTAACATCTGTAATATATTAGTGTCATGCTAAATATCAGAGAAGTTATATTATAAATTCAGCAAGAAACGTAAGGCAGAACTGTAAATGCTGAAAAATTAGTCCCACAGTAATACTAAGTACTCTGGTGGGCTAGGCCAATGAAAACCTTTGCAATATAAAGCTTTTATCACTTGTTCAGGCTTAAGTGAACATATAAGTGAATAAAATGGTTTTATGGACAGCATGAGAATTGTGTGTCACAGGACAAACTAGTGTAGTCTTTTAATTGCTGTTAATTACAACTAAATGTCTGCACTGCATTTCTATATTAACGGCATTAAAACAGAAAAATCCCTAACAAGTACATAGATTGTTCCAAAGCAATATTAGCACACTTTTCACAAAAACCTGCTACACATAAACATGATCATTCAACAAATTGTCTTATTGCTTGCTGATTTGTTTTATGTTATAATTCTTGAATTTGTCAAAACACAATGAAAATACACAGTGTGAAACCTGCAATGTTGATCTGACCCACAGAGAATGTTTTCACTCACCTCTGACTTGTCCCTGCTGGGATAGTCTATTCGGTACTCAGTCCCAACCTGTTCAATGAGAAGTTAGCATTGATGGCTTCCATCAATACTTTCTGCCAGAATAAGAAAGTGTTTTCTCTAGAGACATTTTAATATTCATTTTGCTGCATAGAATCCAGTTACAGATTGATGAATTAGGGAGTCTCCTTAATATGGAATAATTAATTAGCCAGCAACAAAGGCCTAAAAATTGAAAAATCAGTTTGATTTAAATCACAAATTGAAAACAGTGGTGTTTGTGTTGTTAGCATTTCTGAACATGGTATTGTGAGGAGAAGCAGATCCAGAATCTGTGGACCATCTGCCAGAATAATACAGTAAGAAAAATATGGTTTAGATTATTCTATATTAAATAAACTCAAGATGCTTTTCACGATTATTTTCTGTTTAGCTCACCATTCAGCTTATTCTACTCAGCAACCTAGGTTAGCACGTGAAGATTGCATGATCAACATGAATTTTTTAAAATCAGATTTATCTTCATAATCTTAATTGTCTGACTTTCAGTAGAAATGTTACATGACCTTAAATATATAATTATATAAGACTAATAGGACTCTTGTGTTCAGTGACTAATTATTCAAGATTTCTTTTTGTTCAACTTATTTAGAGTAGCTTTAGCCTTCACTTATATGCATTTTCCCAATCCTGTCAGAAGTACAAAATTTATCTTTATGATTTTGTCTCCTTTCTCTGCTCCTTACCTACCTCTTTCCTTCCATTGCAGCTTAGACAAGTGTAAGCCCTGCTTGTCTTTTTCCTTTGTCCTTACCCATCTTGCCCATTGGCTCATGTTCATCACCCCTTCTGCCATTCCCTTCTACCTCCCTGGTTGCTCTTAAGCTCTGTCTGCAGCATTTGAGAATTTGCTGAAGCACAGATGGCAATTAATCTCCCTGAGTTCATCCACAATTTTATTTCATCCACATTTTTAGTTCATCCACATTTTATTTTAAAGAAAGACAATGTGCATTTTACAAGGTCTATTTTTTATTATCTATTATAACTTAATTAGAAAATAAAATTTTATGTGAACTGTATTACATGCTGTAGAGTAATTTGATAGCAATGGTATCTTCAAAACGATATATATATAACATTACTGTTATAATACGTTTTCTTTAAACACAGCAGACACTAAATGTGGTTATATTGCAATACAATTCTATCTGGCTTTTAAAGAGGTAATTAAGTGATTGTCTCACAATTTTTGTTTATCTTTTTACTCTTTGCTATATACAAGATCCTTTTGCCTTGGGATAAGTCTGGCTATTTCATCTCATGTAGTCTGATCAGAAGAGATTTTACTACTTCTCTCTGTAATGTGTGTATGAAGAAGAAATTGATTTCTATATTTGGCTAGTGTATAGCTATATATATTTTTACCTTGGGGAAGAAAGGCTTAAGTGAAAGTTATTCCTGTAGATGCACATAAGGCTAAGGAAAAACCAAAGATCTCTTAGTACAATTTTTGACACAAGCAGCTCAGTGGGAGACTCAGCACAGATGGTTTAAAGGGCTGTTGTAAGGACTGAAATAGTCTCTGGACTTCCTGAAAGTCTCAATTTCTTTAGGGCAATGATAACTTGTAACTGAGCACATAGGGGTCTGTGAGGAGCTGCTGCTAACAGAACTCCCGTACTTCAACCACTGGTGAAGATCACAACTTTTTAAGATATGTAACATAGGAATAGGAAGAGTTTTATGGAATAGTCTCAAAGTTGCTATTTGGTTTTGTGATTTTTTTTTTATCACTAATGACAAGAAGGTATTAAAATAGAATTTTTCAGTTTAAAAAAAGAAGTGTTACCCTGGCTGAATTACTATAAAATTAGGAAAATGGGATTTTTGCAATGTAATCGGCATTTATATTTATTAAAATAAATGTCATCTGCATTAGCTTATACTGTCAATAGTGTTAATTTTTTTCCACCATTTTAAATAGTTTGTGTATCTAAATTTACCATAGTTTTCATTTGAGTATAAAAGAAAAAAAATCTATATAAAAAAAAGCTGGAAGAGATTTTTTTATTGGAATGTTAGGGAAAAACATATCCTGTTATTCCAAGAAACAATCATCTATAGTACTTCTCCCACCCCCAGTCAGGTCAGAAGTTTAATTGCATTGTTACGTGATTAATGCAAGCTTAAGATACATTCAATAAAGTTGTAGGCACAGTCATATGTCTGAAGTATCAACTATAAGCAAGAACCTGACTTTGAATCTTTTGAAAACCATTCAAAGATATTTTAATGGGGTTTTGAGCTTTGTTATTGTATTGTACACATAAAATGAATACTAAGAGTTGTCTTTTGGTGACAATGAAAAGTGTGCTCCTAAGGAAATGTTATGATTAAATATTGCCTTTCGTAAGAATAAAAGTATTAGTCTTAAGGAATATCCAGTGTGGATAGTGGTTTGGTGCCTATAAAAATTAATCTGGCAGATCCTAATGGGTCTCTGCCTTATTTTTTGTCTTACATTTTTATGAGTTATTGCTGTCTTGGCCTGGATGATATGACTGGAACTTAGTCATACCTTAAATCTGCACATTGCCATTTCCTAAAGAGCTGCACAATTCTTTCCATGTCATGTTGATAAACTGAAAATTTACTGTGGCTAGTTTTTAGAGAAGTTCAAGTAAGAAGCTTTGAAACCTCCTGATCCAAAGCAGCGGTCACTAGCCATGTTTCCATGTTTAGACAAAATATTTAGGGCAGAGATGTGCCCTAACCTCTGTTAATGAGAGAACATTTAGGCGGCAGAGTCTCCTTGAGCCAGTGTTTAATTTCTAGGCAATGCTGGACGGAACAACCACACAACCCAGGTAATGTTGTCTGTAATGGATTGAGCCTTCTAAGGCTTGCATGTTACACTGCAAGCCATCCTTCCATTTCTTCACCTCTAGGTCTGTGAAATGATGTTTTAAAGTCTTATTATAGAAGAATGCCAAATGATCTAACATTATTTTTGTAATAATATGATTCTGTTTTGAAGTTAGGGATGTCTCTTCATGACTTTATTATCCTGTTAGACAGTTTGTCCATGGGAGAATAGTTTTTATGTTTAATTAAATTAAATGGCCCAATATTTCTTATATAAATGCTATTTTATTTCAGAGTTCATTCCTGTTCTCATCTTCAGCTGTCATTATGGCACATCAGCACTTAAGCTTACTCCAGTGTAGAAACTTTGAGGCTTAATGGGTCTGATTATCCCACCCTGAAATTTCAGAATAAGCTTTAAATATTTATGCAGATAATTAATTTTTGCTGTTCCTATACAGGATTGACATCTTCAAGTATGTGATATATGGTGTAGCAGCTGCATTCTTTGTATATGGCATTTTGCTGATGGTGGAGGGATTCTTTACAACTGGCGCCATCAAGGATCTCTATGGGGATTTCAAAATCACTACTTGCGGCAGATGTGTCAGCGCCTGGGTAAGTGGTTAAGAAAGCTTTTGTACTTATGAAAATTTCAACATCTTTTGTATATTTTTAGTGCCTTGTGATGGTAATTTTTTTGTGTTTCTTTAATATTTTGTGATGTTTCAGTTTAGTCATTAAAAATTATGGCAAAGGAGAACAGAGCACTACAAATGTTCTCTGTATTGGTTAAACACTAAGTTAGGAGCAATTAATTCCACTAGTTGAATGGAAAAGCTTATTAGCTCAGCAACATAAACTGTTCTGGACAGAACTAAAACTGTATAAGGCCTCCAGCTCCACTGGACAGGTAATTTTTCCTACTAATATATTCAGTTATTTTAGGAATCTTTCCTGTTCCTCTTTGGAACAAGAAGAGGCCTGTCATCAGGTTTTATTTTGTTCCAAAATGGCAAAAAGACTGTTTTTACTTCTGTGTTGATCTCTGGTTTGGACAGACCATTTGCTTATGACCTTGGAAAAGCTAGATTCAAAAAATTATAATTTGTACTGGGAACTGAATGCAAGTTTGTCATACTAAAATTGCTGACTGTTTGACCTGGGATTATTGTCTCAGTTTAAATGAGACACAAGTGTTTTGCTGAGAATAAATTATGAGGAAGACCCAAAACTCCTCCCTCTAAACAATTATAAATCTAAAATTAATAGACTCCGATTGAGGAACAGTGTGGGAAATGGAAAATAAAATTATAGCAAGGTAGGAATAACAGCCCTTTATTAAAAGTCTATATGTATTGGCAGAAACAATGAAAGAACACAAGTAAAACACCCAAACAATAATCCTACTCCCAGAAAAAATCCCCTTCAAGACAAACGAATAAACCCAACAGTGAAAAAACAGTTCAGTTTGCACCCTTTGGGACAATTATAACCACAGTCAGCAGGAGGCGCTATTGAACCACTGGAGATGTGGAGCCTGCAGTTGTTTGAGTCAGTCAGCAGGGGGCGCTGTTGGATCACCGGCAGTCGCCACATGAGGTCTCTCCAGAATGCTGCAGATGAGCTGGACAATGGATGTCCTCCCCCGTCACCAAAGGGAGAGAGGAGGGGAAGGAAAGACACAGTTCCTAAAAGTGAGGAACTCACTCCTTCCCACTGGCTGAGATGCAGGTGATGTGGTCCGTCCCTCTCTGATGGAAAATCCAAGCAAACAGCTCCAAACTGCAGCAGGTCTGCAGAAGTGGCTGCCCCGACAGCCCGGCAGTTCTGACCGTTCAGGCAACCGCAGTCTCAAAGCCCGACAGCTCAGGTTACCTCCAACCCCCTTCACGGCTTCCAACTTAGCCCTCCCCATCTCCTCCCCTGTTTCCCTGGTGACAAGGTGAGGCAATTAACATGGGAATGAGGCCTTACTAACTCTTCTTCTGGGCCATTAGTTGCCTAGATACATTAACCATGCCCAATTTCCCCTTCCCCCCAACACAGTGGGCAGGGGAAAAAAGGGAAATTCCAGCATAGCTCCAAGGACAAACAAAACCATGACAATTATTTCAACATCTCTGTTCAATAGCAGGTAAGTAACTAACTTTTTTGATATTTGACTCTTTTGCATCTAAGGCAAGAGGTCTGTGCATTTGGTAGCTGTTGAAGTTGGATATTTCTGCAAATACCATCAGTTTCAACAAATCATATTTGTGATGAAAAGTAAACGATTAAATACAGTCAAGTCGATCTTGGTTTAATGGTACATTTAATGTTTTGCTTTATTAACAACAAATGATACATAAAATAGTAGCAAGGTTTGGGTTTCCCATTGGATTGCAACTGTCAATATTTATTAAACTGGAATACAGTCTGAGAACAAAGATAAGCAGTAGGCACTTCCAGTCATACAAAGATTATCAAATGAGTATTTTGGATATCCCAGCATTTAAGGTTAAACTGAACACAGATGATGCACACATTGGAAATTGGGGAATACAGTATGTATGCCATCCCTACACAGATGCAACACGCTCAAGAATAATCCAGTGTTTTCATCTTTTTTTCAGTGGTTCCTGTCAAGTGTCATTGTATGATTTTGGTACTTTGACTGAGATTGTTTTGAAACCTTTAAATGAATACATAAATAAAAACTAAAAACATTTTAAATTAAGAGCAGTTATTGCTTATGCCAGTACTGCTTTCATCTCCTGGAAAGAAACCTCTAATCTGTATTCACTGAGAACTTACTAAGCTAGTTCAGATTTTGTACAGAGCAGTAAAATTTTCAGAACATTATTTTTCGTCATAGCTCCCATGAATGCTTGTCCTCAATATTGCAGCAGAGAAGTGCTGCATCCTCTCACAGTTTTGATGCCCTTATAGTATTATCTGTAATTCTGTAGTATGTATCTAAAAGAAACAAACAGTTAAACAACTATTATATGATTAATAATACTATTGTTATTGGTGATTTGTTAAATTAATTCCTTCAGCATTTTACTTTCCTTGTCAATAATTTACAATGTTTATGTTTTACTTTAAGAAACCTTGGGTTGACTGTGCAGATAAGATTAAGGCTGTATATTGTTTATGATTGCCATTAAAATAATCCATCAATTATTTTGAGTTAAATACATTCTTGTCATTCATGCTATTGAAAGAGGTTGGCAGATACTAGAAGTTGTAAGAAAGCTTCCTTGTATATCATTTTGAAATAGTAACTTTGTAATTATTAAAATCTAAGCTGTCAAAGACTAAACCGTTGGTTTCTTTTAGCAATACCTTAAAGCTAACAGAAATGTACACACAGGATACTTGTTGTTTTGAAGAATTAAATTCATAAAAATGGATCCACATCAAAACCGCCTTTGTAAAAAAATCCAGTTGTATAATTTTACATCTAATTTGTTGATGTCTTTCTCAGTAGCAATTTAGCATGTCAAAGTCTGAAAATTAAATCCTGCAGCCTTACCATTGTTACTAGTTCCTTCTCATTAATATTTTGCATGAGCAAATACTTTATGTCTGTGAGTAAACCTACTATGAAGATGGAGACAAAAAATCAGTTAAAAATTTGAAGGAGGAAAAGTTTATTTAAACTTTATATGATAAGCTGTATTTCTATATACAGACATAAGAAAAGTAACATTTTTTCTCCTTCTTAGAGATATATTCTTTGAAAAATAGTCTTTTAAGAACACTGATAACCAACATCTGTAGGAACTTTTCATGTGCTCTTCCTGACCTCCCTCCTTAGCTGTAAATAGCTCACTTTCTAGGTCTGCATGGGGAAAAGGAATTTCATTTGCCTGAAGTAATGCAAAAAGAAATAGTTCAACCTAACCTTTCCAGTAACTGTATAGTTGATTAATCAACCAATCCGAGCATTCAGAGGCTTAGCATCCAAGTCATGCCAGTGCTGCCATGGAGAATAACCTCCTATATCTGAGACAGTGACTGTGAAAGTGACAGTGAAAAGTCTCATTGGCAACCTTTGCAGAATTAATTTACTGTGAAAAGTAAAACAAAAGGCAATCTCTTTTAAAGAGGGATGGCTTTGTTTTTAGTCTTCATTTTTCAATGCCAGAACATGCATTAAGAGTATTAAATAAACAGTTATATATAACTGTACTGCAGAATGATCAGTGAAGAATGGGAGACAGGCCTGAAGCCAACTGTAACACTGTTCACATGTTTGCAATTTAATACCCTCCCTATTTATATTCATCTAACTTGGTCATGGAAAGCCTCATTTACACTTTGATTTAGAATATCTATTTTAAGAGTCAAAATGAAAAATAAAAAAAAAAAAAGAAAGAAACGGAATGAGGATTTCTTCCTCATTTTGTGCTATGAAATGGGAAAGGATTGGGGTTTTTTATTTCATCAGAAAACATAGTATAAAGACTTCATCCTGACAGTTGTATTTCTATTTCTTTGTATCTTACTTTTTAAGAGAATCGATGAAAACTATAGAGAAAGATGTTTTATATTTTAAATGTCACTGACTTATATTTCTTCTGTATCTTTAGTGTTTAGAAGCTTTTTATTTTAATGACTGGCGAGGATTTTTCTGCCTTTGAAAATAATTCTGGCTACCCAAATACCTATGTGTTATTTGACCTGTAGTTCATGAGTGCTTAAAACTTGAATTTCCAAAAATATTTCCAAATTTTATTTTGCAAGAAAAAACATGAGAGCTGAAAAAATATACATGCGCTTTGAAAAACCACCTGTGAACTTGTTACTTCATCTTGTCCTTACCATAGCAGTTATTCTAAAGACAATGAAACTGCATCATATTGACATTTGATTCTTTGTGTAACAGGAGGAAGAGAGTTCAGTGCAGGCTCATCTGGCTTTCCCACCCAGAACAGATGCATTATTTCTGAATGCTAGAAATGAAGCTCTCATTTCTGAAAATTAGATACCATATCTGAATTATCTGGTGGAAAAAATGCTGAGCTGACAGACAGGGAGGCCTTGCTTCTGATTGAATGCTTCATACCATCATGCTTCTTCATTTATGAGAAATAAAGGACCTTCTCTCCAAGACAGCAGATGTACTTATGGGTCTAGAATCCTTTAATCCAATCAAATAAGGACAGTGTCTAAAAAACACTTGTCCCCATACACATTAAGTAGTGTGTGCTGTTAGTAGTTTGAGACTGTGACACGGGAAATCGGGAAGGTAAGACTCATATGGTGCTCTGGCCTTTCAGATTGCCTAGTTGAAAACCAGAAACATCAATTATTGCCAGAAATCATCCACCCTGAAGCTAATGGTGAAGTCAACTTCAGAGGGAATATATTGTGACACAGATGTATTCTACGTAACTAGGAATGTCACTAAGGTTGTCAAGAGAAAGGCCTATACTCCTTCAGGAGTTAAAGGAGAGAGAGGGTTAGACAGACATTCCCAGATGAGCTGAATTTTTCTGCTAGTGACTGTCCTATTTTCTGCCTAGAGAATAACCCTCAAGTCTTCAAAGTTATGTGTTTTGTATTAAGCGCATAAATCAACTATCTACATTTAGCTGGATGTATCCTGCTTGGTCCTATTAGTTGGAGTTCAGGTGAATAACATTTGCTGTCTAAACACCGCTGGAGTTAGTAAATAAGATAAAACACATTAGCAATTTTATAGATTTCTGGAAGTAATTTTATCACTGGATAAGATGACTAACTAACACTAATCAGTGTTAGAATTTCCCTGGAGCATTGGGTTCCTTGCAATCTCCTGCACTTGTTCTTGAAATAATGAAGGACAAGCCCTAGTAATACTTCAGAACTCAGCTGAGGGGTTGAAAGGAACATCTTTATGCCACTGTTCTTCCAACTACATTGTTAATATACATACGGTTACTTAAAAAGAAGAAAGAATGCAAGGGTTTTTGTTTTTTCTCTATTTATTATACTTTAAGAATTTTTTTCAGTGAACTCAGAAATTATTTTGTTATATATTTCCACTTTTATTCTGTCTTATGTCTTTAGTCTGTCCAGGATTTTTTGTCTGTCTTTATTGTATACTTCCAGAATTTCTCACTCATGGATATCACACTTATAAATTCATACTTTCACCAGATCATTCCTCTTCTCACATAACTTGCCCTGTGTTGTATATTCAGCCCTTTTGTGGACTGCAGTGTGGACTCCTTTAATAGAGGAGTGTGGCAGACATTTATAATATGCCTTACCAGTAGCTTCTCTTGGTCTTGCTGCTCTCTGACAGAAATGTCATTGTTGGAGACAAAATATTTTTCTTCAGATTGTGTTGCATGTCTTGCACATCAAGGGCAGATTTTTTTCTTGGCTTGTAAACTCAGTCAGTAAGTAGCTTCTGTTAATGAAACTATTTTCTGAAAATGTGCTGTCATACATTTCTAAAGTTTGCTTGACAGTGGGAGCTGTTACTCTTTCTCTGTGGGCTTTACCTGTCTATTATAGATCATGATAAATTGTTATAGATGATAACTTTATTTCCCCTATGTTCAAATAATCCTTCTCAGTTTTAACTTGAATGTTTCATCAAATGATCACTGTTTTCCCTGATCCTTGTTCTCACCTGGCTGCCTTATTATTTTTCATTGCATCTAGACATCTTACTCTCTTTATACTTATTTAAACCTTTGAATTTCAGTGACACTGTCATAAATTCATGATTTTTTATTTTGCAAGAGGTAATCATTATCCATAATCCAATGGTTTCTAGAGTGCTTGTTCTTCAGTTCTCCCACTTAAAGTTACTGTCTACAAAATCCATGGAAACTGTAAACAGTTCTTTGTTCTTCATATGAACTGCATCTTTCTACTGATGTCTGATAAATTCATACTTATCTTTGTAATTTTTTTTTGGCATTATTTGCCCAGGAAGGAGGTATTACACTCCGGATGTAAACCATAAGCAGCCCAGAGCGATTACATTTTATTTAAGACTTTTTAAAGGTCACAATTTTAGAATTCCTTGGCTGATTTTAAGCCATGTTATTGACTTTCAATCTTGGCAAGACAACAAATGAGAAAGGAAGGTTCCTGCCCCTTCATTCTCTCGTAGGCTTCTCAAACCCCATTAAGAATATATCAGGAAAGAACACATGTTCATATTTTTGACGGCCAAGTATAAACTTTGAATGACACATCTGCTTAGTGAAGTTATAAGTATTATTTCTGCTTTCTAGTTTAAGTTTCACTATCTTGTTTCCAAGTCCAAACCATGCAAACTTCCTGAGCAAAAATTGAAATCTTGGCGATATAAAAAATGTAAACAATTTGTATAGTGCAGTCTTTTCCCGGATGAGTGTTATATCTTCTTCTACATACAGGAACCTTCTCACCACAGAAAGCCACTACAGTATGAATCAGGATTTTTTAAATAGGTTATCAACTATTTGGAAACAAAATACCTGGAAAACTTACTAGTAGGACCAGCCTACACTGGCAGGTAGTAGGTCATGATGACACGGATTTTTCATGTTTTATGTCTTTGAACTGAATAGTTGTGTGGCCATAGTCTGCAAAGCCCATGAGGAAGGAATATTTAATGAAGATATATACTCCACATTTTTGAAAAAAAAACTATTTTAAAGCCAGATTATTTATCTGTAATTACATTCAGATACAAAGCCAATAGTGTAGCTGTATTCCCAGACAGTGTTAGAAAAACACCGCCAAAAAGAAAACCAAAACAGGGACTTTGGGAAAGTGAAAGTAGAAGCATATGCATTCTGAGAATATGTAATTCCTACCTGGAAGATTACAAAATTAAACAAAAATTCTGATTTTGCTAAGTAGCAGAAAAGATCCAAAGATAAATTTCTGTAGGGCTTCAGAAGCCTGTTGGACTACAAAAATTACCCTCTTGCCTGAAGGACATATAAAATAAGTAATGCTAACAACTTTGAGCAACACAATGCTAAAAAACTATCATCGTTCTAAAGAAAATTCACAAATAAATGAAAAGAAAAATTTAACTTAGGAAGTACCTAAGAGACAATTATATGATCTTTAGGGAAAATCTAGTCTTGCCTTAAGCCATCTTCTTCAAACTGATATTTCATGGACTTTTTACAAAACAACATTTCAAAAAGTGACTCAATTTGTTGGAGAATCTTCTGTTTTTTACTCCTGAGGTGACAGTTGAAATCTGCTCTCCCACTGCTACCAGTATATCAACAGTGTAAATCAGAAAGTAACCCAGCTTTTTATGTGCATCTAAATAGTTAGAAAGCAATCAACATAATGCATGGAATATTTTAACCCTGAATTACAAATTTAAAGGAAATTTTAGAAAAATGTATGCACAGATGAAAAAGCAGAAAGTAACTGAGAATTGCTCCTAGTTTTGACAAAATAAATTTCCATCTAAACTATTTGTAGAAGGGAAATGCTTAAAAAACCCTAAACAAAACTGTACCACAAAATAGAATTTCAATTTTCTGTGATTTAATAGCTTTCTGATAATAGATCTTAACTATCAGAGAAATGTCAACCTTTGGTAGTATTTAGTATATGGATGAAACCCAAGAAGCCTATGAAAAGAAATTGTGACCAATATTGGCTTTCTTTTTTTTTTTTCTCTTGAAGCAGTTGACTTGAAAGCAAGCCAAACAGAATCAACCACATGACAATAATAGCATACCATGAAATCTATCCATGTTTCAACAAGACTCTTGGATTTGTGCCTGGGAGTACAATATGTTAGAGAGAGAGAGGGATGAACATGTTTTGTAGAGACAATAATAAATGCTCAACAAGTGATTGTTAGCAATGAGAGTGATATTATAGACCAAGCAGAAAAGACTCTGTAAGTGTGTATTTTCTGTGATTTACAGTGCATTATAGTGGTAATATCAGAACAAGTCTCTTCCAGCAACATTGTATGTAAAATGCAATAATTTGAAATACTTTTGCGTCATCTTTTACTTCTGATGAATGAGGGAGGAATTTGGAGATGCTAGCACAGAAATGAGAATGTTAGAGACCATTTTCTTGTAAGCTACTCAACAGTCTTTCTTAAACATATTTAGATTTTATACTGTGTGTCTAAGAAGAGAGACTGTACATACCAAGAGAGATTGGTTAGGATGGCAAAGGAAGATTATAACACTGATATATCAATGAGTTTAAAGACATCTGTATAACTTTTACAGTGTGTGATTTATTTGGGTTTAAATAAATTATAGTATGGTTGGTTCACTTTAAATTAAGCAGCAAAGGCTGTTTTAGCTTTTGCATTGTTAAAATACTTTCCAGAGGAATTCAGAAAGTCTCCTTCTTGCTCTCTTTCATATTTGCATATGGAGAATTACACATTTAAGATAATGTTGCAAAAAACATTGGGAAGAAGTTAAAGTATTTATGAAGAGATCAGTCTTAAAAAATGCAAAAAGGGTACAAAAATCTACTGCATGAATTCTGAGCCTATCAAAAGTGAGAACTAAACACCTGCATTGTCATAATACAGATGATGAACAGGAACAAAATATCTAATCTTTATACTAATCTGTCATTAAAGTTTATTGATAAAAGGAGGTTAGTGAGTCTGGACTGTAGATGTAAGGTACTCATCTGAACCCTGCATTATAAAGAATCGAATCTAAATAAACGATAGGTCTGAGACAGGAACACGTGGTACTTTTAAATCCGACTTCCTGCAAACTGAAGAAAAAACTGTGCACTCTATCAGTACAACTTCATCAAGACAAATTTCATCGTTTGAGAAAGTATGTGGCAACTGCAATGAATAATTTAAACAGAGTATGTAAATGTGTTTATACAGAATGCTCACAGGATAAGGAGGCAGTAGCATTAACTCAGAGGAATTTTTTCTAGGAAAAATGAGCAAGACCGAGTCAGAAGGCTTGAAAGCCAAGGTCACTTATGAATTTGAAGCTGGGCAAAGTGCTGAAGTTACAAAGTTTTTGTTAGTATTGAAATCAAATATGTGGGCAGTTGAAAGTGAATGGCATGTTTGAGACAGGGCAATTCAGGAAGAAATTGAAAAGATCTTTCCATTTATGCTCTGAGTGGCCATTAAACGGTACACAGGGCCTTGCTCTGACATGCAGCTGGGGAAATGCACCCAGAACCACAACCACACAATGCACTGTAGAGGTCAGCTGCTTCCCAGTAATTCATAAGAGAAAGCCAGGCTAACCCTGGGCTCATCTAAGGTGATGTCCAGCACTGACAGGGTTTCATAATGAAGCATAGTAGACGTTGGGCAGGATGGAGGTACATGATCTCTTTAGATGCAGTTTTGATCTCTGGCAAAAACTGTCAGAAGTAATTTCTGAGGCTGTGAAGAAATTTGGAAGGAACCTCTTAGATCATCTAGTGGGAAATAAATATTTTGTGTGTGTGTGTGTGTGTGTGAGTGAGTATAGGATAATAAATCTAGATGAAATATAAACACAGCAATGTATACATCTTTTTACAAGAGCTCATGTCAGGGAGTTCATATAAAATAAATATATGATTAGATTGAGAGAAAGTGTAAAACTAAGTACTGAGTGGTTTGAAATAAAGATAAAATTACATGACAACATGAGTTTTCTGTAATTAAATTTTATTTGGGCACTTCTTAATATGTTGTTATGTTTCTGTATTATTTTTCTTGTAAGCAGTAGTGTCCCCATAAAATAAAATAAATGAAGTTCAATTTGTTTCCATTTCAGTCGATGTCTCTCTGCAGTAACAGTACCTTCTAGATATGATTTCACTGTCTCTGTCCCTAGGGTCACTGAAGCCATCATACAATGTTTCTTCAGGGGTATTAAAATATTTATAACAAAACTAAAACAAGAACAGTGTTTGAAATTTAATGAATGTGCTTTTCATGGGACCAGTACCCATAAATTAGAAAGAAGGAAGAAAAAAAATAAAGCAGTAACTGAAATCTTGATCTTATTAAAATAGATAGGATTTGGGTAATGTTTTCTGTGGAAACAGGATTTAAACTGTCTATGACCACTATGAAAGCTGTTGTGCTGCGTACATACCATTTCAGAATATACTTTGAAATATCTGCTTCCTGACATTGGTCTGTTTTTGTCAAAAGAAATCTTTCCAGAAGGTTCATGATTCGCCTACTTTGATAATTCATAAGTCAGGAGAGCCGTTACT
This sequence comes from Lophotriccus pileatus, assembly GCA_035583135.1. Classification (NCBI taxonomy): domain Eukaryota; kingdom Metazoa; phylum Chordata; class Aves; order Passeriformes; family Tyrannidae; genus Lophotriccus; species Lophotriccus pileatus. The sequence continues at coordinate 37,398,182 of JAWWES010000133.1, read as the reverse complement.
GGCACTGAAAGGTTTACATAATCTGGCAAGAGAATTTTACCAGCCTTGGTGTTGGTACAAGAAAATAACTACTACAGAGGTTAAAGATTTGTTTGTTTAAATAACTATTCACTTAAGCTATTTTTTGTCAATGTGAACTGCATATCAAATAGTGAACTTTTATCTTCATGATTTAGTAGGTGAATTTCACTATCACTTTCAGTTTGTTTTGGGTTTTCTTAGAATGAAAATCAAATTGATCAGAGAAAGTAATTTTCACTATAAACACAATAGATAGCATACTAAAGAACAAACTGTGATACCTCTTTAAGATGCTGTTTCAGAAATCTTCAACTTGTCACATACCAGAACACTACTTCAAAGGAGAAAGATCCCTTTGAATCTCAGGAGATTGAGTTCTGAATTTAATTCTTGGGCTGAACAGGCTCCTTAAGCATTCCTTATAAGTTCTCTAGAGCAAAGACAGAATATTGTAATAGCAGAGAAAATGATCTTAAAAAAAAAGGACTTTAGTCTTTCCTGTCGTTTGGTTTTTTTGTTTTGTTTTGTTTTGTTTTTGTGGGTTTTTTTGTTGTTTTGTTTGTTTGTTTGTTTGTTTTGTTTGTTTGTGTTTTTGTTTTGTTTTGTTTTGTTTTTTATTAATTCACAATTTCATTCAATTCTAACAGGAATTTATAAGCTAACACCTCCTATTGCAAAAAACTAATAACTTTGCAAAATTAACCTTTTTTTTTACAGTCCTTGCTGCAGGAAGTATATTACTGGCCAGATCACATTTCTGTGGTTTGCTTTACAGATATCAGTGGTTGCAGTTTCCAGGCATAACTCACATCTACCAAGTGGTTTAATTTGAGGTTTTGTATTTTAATTACTCAAAACAAAGGAAGTTTCTGTATTTTTCCCTCTGTCTTCTCAGTGTTATGCCGTGAAATTCAACATACAATTGGCCACTGGCTCTTCAGCTGGAAGTGACTGAAAGAGGAAAAATGAAGCTCTTGCTTTTGTAAAATATGTTTTTAAAATGAAATCATCACTTGAGCCACCTTTTTTTTTCTGAGATATCCAATCAGATTCTCTTTTTTAAAAAGAATCCCTTCCACAAACAAGCAGGCAATTCTCTCTGAGAAGGCAGCTTTTGTGACTCACAACAGCTATCATCTGACAGTTTTCTTCTGCTATTATTTTATGCCCAAGGCAGATTTTTTAGAGGCTAATAAGCTCTGGTTTTTTCCCTTACTTTGCTATACCAATGCTTTGTATTATCTCAGCAGGCTTCCTAAGTAAGCAAAACTACAGGGAGTTTTATGCCTATTACAGATCAGAAAGTAAAAAGATATTAAACAGGAATTTTAATTCTCATAGTAAGGCTGACCTTTTTCCTCCATTTGGTGATAATCACACAATAGGAAGATTCTCAGATCTGTGTGGAGCCCAGTCATAAAAACAGTTATTACATTTCAGTAGTGTAACTATATAAAAGATGTAGGACTTCATTAAATTATTATGGATGTGCTACACTGAGAGATATACTAAATTTATTAAATATTACTTATTTCACGAATTCTAGAAGAAGGCTCAAAAGTAAGGCTTCAGACTGGCTTGGTTTTGACAAACTCATAGAGTATAAGTTAGGATGCTGGTTTTACTTTTAAAATACTTCTAGAATATAGGAAAATGAGAATTTAAAATCTGTACTGAGACAGCCTTCTTTCTTATTTCTTGCTTCTGCCTTAGAAAACAATGAGTGCAACTCTTTAGCTTGATAATGAATTAAGATGCAGCACTTTAGTTGAAAATTCATAGCCCTGAAGAGAATCTACATTTCTAAGTAATTTTCCAAGTACTTATTTGTAAATGAATGCCTGAGGCTGAACCACTTTATTAGCTTTAACACTGTAATATGGAGAGGAAAAAGAAAAGAAAACAGCAAAAGAACAATAACAAAACAAACAAACAAAAACAAAGAGCATGTACAAAACAGTATTTATTTGTGTTTACTATTTTCTCTGCAATAGATGAAATAGTATTTCCATTATATCAAGCAACTAAGACACAAAAAAATCTACTGTAACATACTGTATATTTATTATAGACTTTGCTATCACTTTCCATACTTAATCAGTTGGTTTTCTAGTAAGGACAGAAACTGACAAAACCAGTCAGAAATGCATTTGTTACTTCTCTGTGGTTCCTTTTTATGCAATGGAGTATCAGTCAAGTTCTGACTTACCACTGGTTTTGTTTTTCCCTTTTCTACTGCAGTTTATTATGCTGACATACATCTTTATGTTGGCCTGGCTTGGCGTTACAGCTTTCACTTCTCTGCCTGTTTACATGTACTTCAACCTGTGGACCATTTGCCGAAATGCCACTGTAGTGGATGGAGCCAATCTCTGCTTGGATCTGCGCCAGTATGGTATGTGAACGAAGAGTGCTGAATATAAAGCAAGATTTAACAAAATTGTTAAGCATCTCTTTCTGTCCTTTTACCCACTAGTCAAGGCAGTGTATGAGAGATGAACTGCATTTACAGACTTGATAAAATTGAGGCAGCCTTGTCCATCTTCCCAGAGTACTGAAAATTTGGCTTGGAGCTTCTGTTTAATCTCTTCTTTTGAAATTGCTGGAACTTACCTAAAATATTTAATTGTCATTTACCTGGAGAATGACTATTAAAACTTATGGTATGACACTGACTTGGAGATGTGAGGTTCTTGGGTATTACCTGTGTCTGCAGAGGTGAATTGGGACAGGACAAGATTCATTGCTTTCAAAAATTTTGATGAGGAGTGACAGTAAAAATTGTAACTATCTAAGAGGCTGGTGAAGAAAGAGAGAGAGAGAGAGAAAATGAGAGAGTAAGAGTGGAGCTAAAACCTGAATGGTGGAATATAGACATACATGTGTTTTGAGGGGATGGGAAATTTGGATAAAAAAGGATTTGGAATCTTAAAAAGGCTGAGAATTCTTGTGTGGGTAATAGTGATTCAATTCCTCTCTTCCACAAGACTGATTTAATTCTAGAAGTTCTGGCCTCAGTGGTTTCTCAAACCACAGGACTCTGGGTAATCTTACTATCATAAGACAGTTCTTTGTCTTTCTTTCACTGCCTTGGTCTAATATGAAATCACCGTAGATTTTAATTGTTATTTTGAGATATAAAAGAGACTGTATTGATTGGACATGAAACAGTTTCATTCACAGTAAACATTCCCATTAACCTGAAATAAAATATTTGACATTATTGCTTTCATGAGGGGGAAAAAAAAAAAAAGGGTTTTTTTATTCATTGGGGTTTTTTTCCTATGCCACATGACAGGTGAGTTGAGAAAGACATTTTCTGTATAGGTCCCCATTATTTTTTCTGTGACTTTTAATTTTGTTAGTATTCATGCCTATTTTTTTATTAATTGTATTTAAAAGGTATATAGAACACTAACATATAAAGTGGGTATTCTGTCAATGTACCTGTTTCCTGTAGATTCAGTGCAAAACCCACTGATTATTAACAGGAAAGAACAGTACATTTTTCATAATAATTGAATTATTATGGTTTTCTTCAAGCTAGTCTTTGTTATCTGGACATTAGCTAAAGGAAGCAAGGTAGCAGATTCTACTTATTCTTGCTGATAAAGAAACTATCATTACAATAAAGTTATATATTTATAACTTGTGAAAGAAGCTTTATATCCAATCAACATGTCTGAAAAAAAATATACATCAATTTTCTCCACATGAGTGTAGAGAATGTGAACATGGTAAATATATATACTGATCAAAATGAAGAATTAAGGTATTTTAAAAAATGCCTGAAAAATTATTACTCACATATTTTTTACTAGGGCTTTTACTGAATAGATGATATGTTAGCTCTGTGGCTGAAATTATCGTAGAATCCTAGAATATTTTGTGTTGGAAGAGACCTTAAAGATTATCTAGACCAACCCCCAACCATGGGCAGGGACACCTTCCTCTAGGTCAAGTTGTTTAAGACTCTGTTTGATCTGGCCTTCAAGACTTCCAGGAAAAGGTCATCCACCACTTCTCAGGGAAACAGGGTCCAGTGCCTCAACACCCTCACAATAAGGATTTCTTCCCTACATCTAGTCTAAACTCAACCTTCTTTCAGTTTAAGCCCTTACCTCTTATTCTGGTACCACATGCCCTTGTCTAAAGTCTTCTCTGTCTCTCTTGTTGGCCCGTTTTAGTTACTGCAAGGCTGCTTTAAGGTCTCCCCAGAGCCTTCTCTTCTCCAGGCTGTGCAATCCAAGGTGTCTCAGCCTGTCTTCACAGGAGAGTTGCTCCATACCCCTGGTTGTCAACAAAAATCAGATTTTGAATGTTAAAATAAATTCTGCAAAGAAGCCTAGAATTTGTATTTCTTAGTTTTTCTCTTATGAAGTAAGTTGATATATACTAGGAATACTAAATAATGTGAATATTTATTCTTCTTCAGGTATTGTAACTATTGGGGAGGAAAAGAAGGTTTGCACCTCATCAGAAAGTTTCATCAAGATGTGTGACTCTAATGAGGTGAATAAGTATGATAATATTTTTGGTAAATCCATAATATATGTTATAGTAGGAAGGAGCTGATGTATGTTTTCTTACTGTTAATATTCTAATTATACCTATGGTGATGAATAAGATCACAGTGAAAATGACAGTCTTTTACCAAATACCAAATTTAGTCAGTGCAATTTCTTCAGCCATTTGTTTTCTAAATACATTTAAAGTTTATTTGTTTGGGGATTTTTAATAATTCCATTATCATGTACTTTGTTACTGAGATGTTTTTGAAAGCTAACACACCTGCTGCACAATGAATAGTCTATATATTGAATCATTGATTGAAGATCTTATGATTACAGTTCTGGCAGAAGAGTAAAGATTTCAAATGGATTTGGCCAAACCTTGTAGTGTGTTAGTACAGTAACAGTACGCTTTTCTTTGTAATTTTTCCCTTGGGCAAATGTCACCTGTTTCAGTGCAACTGAGGTTTCTGGTTTTGATTTTAAATTATAAAGGATGAGGCAGCACAAAATAAAATCACATCCACCTAAAACAAAGAGAGGCTAAAATGTTGATCCCTCTGAAGTCAAAGGGTGCTTTGTTAAATGTTTTACTGGGTCTTGCTATGTTTGAACAAATCTTTGAGTGGAGGTGCACAGTCTGCCCTTATACCTTTTGTCATCTAATACAATGCAACTCTTCCAGTGCAGTTGACTCTCTGTGGCTGCTGTGTAAACCAGGTCACTGAAATTAAAAACAAATGTAATTGTTTGATGTGGAGTGAGGTGAGAAAGGTGGTTAATTTGGATTATGCAAGTAACCTGGTTTATATTATATCACTACGAACAAATTCGATCAGCAAATTTGGGTGTAAAGTAGATCAATATAGGAAGATGGAAAGCTATAGTTAACAAAGGGAAAATGGATTTTTCTTAGGCTGTCTCTGCTACTAGGGAAGCCACCACAAACATAAATATGGTAAGGTAGTATTGTAAAAAAAAAAATTGTAGTGTTTATTTTTAAATAGTTTTCTTAACATTCTACTATTTAAATGCTATGGTTTTAAATAGAGAATGCTTTTTCCCCAATATGAGTATTGTAACAAAAACAAGCACCATGTAGTGATGTTAATTTCTTGGAAATAGTATTCCTAATCAGGAACCAGGAAGGTAATTATTTGGACTATGTTATTCTGACTTTTGTTCAGTTTCTCTTTGGTGTACAACCATGAAAGTCCCTTTCTTTGTCTCCCTTTGCAGCTAAATATGACATTCCACTTGTTCATTGTGGCACTTGCTGGAGCTGGAGCAGCAGTCATTGCTATGGTAAGCTGCCCAATACTCTACTCCTCATCTGAATTGCTAATACATTCTAATTCTGACTGAGGATCAGCTGTTCCATTTCCATACTATCACTCGATGCTATTACTAAAATATAATTCTGTAATTTAATACTCTTTATTATCTTTTTCTTTTTTTTAATATATTGATGTTTTCCCTTTGAAGTAGAATATCATGATTAGTTTTTTAAATAAAAAAAGCACCTGTAAGTACATGCTAAGAATTTTTATTATTCTCTTACTGTGCTCAGACAAGTGTTTTAATTCACGTGTCTGCCTCATGACCGTAGTATTATACTTTTATGATCCGTGATGCTATTTTAGGAGCAGAATATTTTTGTCAGTTCTGTGAATATATGTGAATGTCTTGGGTTTTTTTTCTGTTCTTCTTTATAATGAATATTACTTTAAATTTGATGACATTTTGTCAGTGAAAACGTTCCACTGATAAAAAAGTATAATTGCCCTGCTCTTCTGCCTTTTGTCTGCTGTGTCTGCTTAAACATGAAGACATTTTTAGGCTCGTGATTCTGTACCACTGTAGCTTTGTATTATGCACACTAGAATGGAAAATGAGAAATAACTGTTACGTGGCACTGATGCATTCATAAGAAAAGTGTCAGTGGTGGTGATTACTATATACAACTTACACTAGTAATTTTCTGCTGAATCCTAGGGTCATGATTTTTTTGTTATCCTCCGAATTACATTTATAAAAAGGGACAGTCAGAGAATATTCAATGAATCTAGTGTTCCTCTCATATTATTGATTTTTGTTTGTTCTTCTCTTCCCTTTTTTTCAGTGTTACATGACACCCTGCCAACATAACAAATATAGCTAAATTAAAAATAGATATTTTCAATGTAATTTATGTTTCAAGACCACAAATAATAACTATATTAGTAGAATACATTTCATATTAATAATTTAATTGACTTTCCAAACTGAGATTTGTCTCATTACAGCTGCAAAAATGATGACCACATAGCTATTATTATAATATACCATTAGTATCAGGAAAGTTTATCCAAGAGATCATTAGTTTTCCATTGCATTATTGTTTTGAATTGTATCAGTAGTAATTATCAAATGTTATTTTGCTCAGATAAAAATCCTGCATTTCAAAGAAGAGTTTTGAGTCAGAATAGCCACAAAAAGATATTCAGTGAAAATGAACACATCCTCAGTGAAAGGAAATTAAGTAGGTACACTGAGCAACATAGTTTAAATACACGATACCTTTAATGAAGTTTTTTAAGAAAAACCTTCAAAGCTCAAGCTCACCATATCAAAAATGCCATGGATGTGTTACACCAATCACGAATACTCTAGGAATTCACTTTGATGGTGCATATTTATTCACATGTTTTTTAAGTTTTAACCATACCCAAGTGTGCTTTCTGTTGGATTCTGTGACTGCACAGAGAGGGCACAAAAACGCTGTTTCAACAACAATATAAATTAATGTTCTAAGTGCTACTAAGTTGTGTAGTGTCCCAATGCTGGTAAATGTAAGTTTTATTATTTAATTTTTGAAACTCTGTTATACATATTTCAATTTTGTAATTATATTTTTTGCTTTCAACCCATCATTGTGATCTGTTAGGTACCTGGTGAAGACTAGCACATTTCACTCTTTGATGATGGTAATTTCTAAAGACAGCATACCAGGCCACATGGAAAAATTAGCCAGGATTTTGAATCACATTTAACTTGTACTGTATATGATTCTGAAATGTACTATTCTTTCTTACGGATGGATACTAAATGGATACAGGGAAGGTCATTGCAGTAATAATATGTATTAGTTTTGCTGTTGTCAGTGTTGTGTCTCATAGAAGACAGAAGTTGTTTAAATGTAAAATCTAGCATTCCAAAGAGTTGTAAAGCCACTATGCATGTCACCTGTGATGTTTTCCCAAAACTACTGCAGAAAAACTTAATTATGAAATGCAACATTTCCCTTTTCAAAAAGTGAGCAGTACTCTTTTGCCTGGACTTATATAGAAATTATGTCCTGTAAGATGGAGATTCAATCAGTTCTCCTGAAACAGGAACAAGGGAAAAAGAGTGGTCTAGTCTCTCTCCCCAGTGTAAATCTGCTCTTCTGCATGAGAGCAAATGGATGCAAAGACAAGAAAAAAGTTATTTAGACTTGGGTCCTGTGAAGATAATGACACGTCCTGAATGGAAAACCCAACAAAACAGAACAAGAACGCTCTTATCCTAGCTGCAATTCTAGTTTTAGAAGGTTGAAACCAACCTTTGCCTTACAAGAGAAATCTAAGGAGGAATGTTCCATAGATATGGGAAGACCCTGGACTGTCTTGCATATGGCTGTAACTGAAACATCCTGGGACAGACTGTGGAAGCTGCCCAGCTTCAATTTAAATAAACCTTGATGGGGACCCCACTGGCTTCAGGCTATTCAGGTCATGGGTTGTGAAATGCAATTAGACAGCCACTTAGAGATGACCTCCTTAATGTGGCAATGTTATCTAGGAACTTGGTGTAAAACAAAAAAACAAAGGTGGCAGGACTGTTCAATGTATAGTCCTTGTAATACTTTGATATGTATTTGAGATTACATGAGCTAAAGTAGTTGTTTCCAGGAAAGTCTTCCTACTTACAGTGAATACAAACCCCAAGAGTTTTCAGCAGTTTCGCTAGAAGTTTGGTTCAGTAACTTTAAAGGAAAGCAAGGGCAAAGAATGGGAGTTTAATGAAGGTCAGACTGTGGCCAATGTACCTTCAAAATGGTTTGTCTATTTTTTTAATAAAAAAAAAAGCCAAGTGAAACTGCAAGACATTGGGGTTTAATTTGTATCTTACTGAGTCATTATGAAATCGTTTGTGAGGATAAGAAATGTGCCTACATCGTCCCATTTTCATCACACATTCTTCAGTTGCAAGGTTTTCTGGCAGATGTGCTTTAAAAGGTCAGGACGATGTGAGTACACTGCTCAAATACTTTCAGGATTCTCATGTCTACAATCTGTTTGAGGTTCAAATTGTATTTTTTATTTGAAATCTTGCCCTCAGAGGACCAACACTTGTGTTTCCATTGGATGCAAATTGTAATTGTCTGGAATGACAGAATTATTAGAATTACTCGCCTGCCTTTTTTGATTTTACTCAAGAGTTTTACTATGGAGGAAATTTAAGGCATTTTATTCAGCACAATGGGGATGAAGCGTTAGGGCCTCTCACTTGATCTAGAAATGCCTGATCCAGAAACTACTCATGGTGAAAGCTTTTGGAACAGCTGAGTTAGAAGGTGTTTCTTTTTCCTATGTGCTAAATTATGACCAAAATGTCACAGAGTGACACATTACATGTTGGCATATCCAAACCTTGTGCTATCATCATAGGCTCTGCTGCTACTACTGTAGTATAGATATTAGGACAATCCTAAAGATATGTAGAAATACTCTCTGTACTCTTTTTCCAGGAGGACATATTCTCTGAGCAATTTCTTTCCATTTTATGGGTTCTCAAGTCGGTCTATATTCCTCACATAAGGATTAACTTGGAGCTTTCCATAAAACATGAGGACAAACAAGATACCAAAAGTATTTCATCTTTTGAAGGGCTTCAGAATGCTTTCCTTGATCTTAATTATCCAGATTAACAAACACAGTTTTGCCTGCATTAATTGGCAAAAATTGCCAACAAACATTTGTGAAAAAAGCCAACATTGGCACTTCCAAAAGAAAAGAACCTGTTAAGATGGATAATTCATTTACTAGGAATCTAAGATGCTCATATCTACAACAGTACAGCATGAACAGGAGTTGAATTAATTGAATCCCACTACAATTTCTTGATTTCTTAGGGAGAGCTGGAATCTTTTGGGTTTCAGGAAATTATCCACTGCCTCTGAGGCAGTTGATTAACATAAATTTAAGAGATTATCTCATCAGAAAGTGTCTGAAAGCCTGCTAGGGAGCGAATAACTGTCCAGAAGGTCCTAGCATTAACCAGTTAAATACCATTATTGAACATTTTTATTTTCTGAAGGAATACTGAGTCAATAGTGCATCCAATTTTTTTGTAGCTGCAGTTTGCCAAATTTTGCCTACTTGAATTTATTTTTCAACTGCTGACTTTTTTTCTTGAATGAGCTGGTTAAATAAATGGTTAGAGTCATAGTTGAAAGAAGTAAGTCATGGCTAAATGGAAAGACAATGCTAATTCTAACAAAAAATAAAAAAGCAAAACTTACTGTAATCATATTAGGTATGTAACCATAAGACTACAGATGTCTACATCATGTTTCTGTTTTAAGAACTATTTTAACAAGTAGTGATTCAGTGGGGGAAACTCTCCAATAAATAACCAGAAAAACATTTTCATATATGGATTTGCAGACTAGCTGAAATAATAATGCAGGGATGATTTCTTGATTTTTCAATTTTTAAATTTTTTACAAGCCTTGCTGCCAACTACTAGCCATGGTAACAGAAGCAGCTGCGAGATGAGTAATCTGAGGATTAATGAAGTTCAAGTTTGAACTTGCCATCTTTGTGCTGTACTACTTATCGACTTAAGAATGCCTGGTTCCAGCTGATGAGAACCCAATCTCTGTCCTGTAGCTTTCAAGCTTAAACATGCTCTATTCTGACAAGCTCTATTGGTTCCTAACTCTCTGTTACCTCTCTTACAGGTCCATTATCTCATGGTCTTGTCTGCCAACTGGGCCTACGTGAAAGATGCTTGCAGAATGCAAAAATATGAGGATATTAAATCAAAGGAGGAACAAGAGCTTCATGATATTCATTCTACTCGCTCTAAAGAGCGGCTCAACGCTTACACATAAGAGAAACCTTGTTTTACTTCTTAACATGTGAATGCTTTGTTGTTTAACTAAAGGCCATCCAACCATTTAAAAACAATTGAAAGTGCTTCTCACAAAAGATAGTTTGGGTGACTTACATATCACCTACATACAATTCTTGGTTGTCTAGCACTTGGTTTCTTAATTAGTTCTTACTTTGTGTGACCATTCTCTACCACAGAGCTCCTAAATAGCCTTTCCTGAATCCTTTTAAGCTAATTAGTTCTGATAGATCAAGAATACTAAACTATTGTCAAATACAACTATGTGTTTGATTTTTTTAATCACTTTGTATGTGTTATGCATAACACCTTTTGCATTGTTTCTTATATGTTTTTGGAAAAAAAGTAGCTTTTTATACTTTTTAGTTTTGAGTTAAGTAACTACTTTAACTACAGGTATACTTCAAAGGGACCATTGTACATGGTGTACAATATATAAAGAAAACACTCTGATGACTTTCCTTTATATTTGGAAAACCTGCCAGATGGACCCTGATCAACTTGAATGAAGGTCCTAAGAACGTTTTAAACACTCAAAGGTGCAATTTCTAAATTTGTAATAGTGGGTAAAAAAAATGAAAAAAAAAGCGAAAAAAGGAAAAAAAAAGAAAAAAAAGAAAAAAGTGCTTCTTATCTTTGTTAACATTGTATTATTATTGATGTTTTTAAAGAATATTCTCTTGTTCCAAGTTCCATGGGTGATAATTCCTGTTTGTATTGTGAGCATGCAGTCCGTGGTGCTAACAATGCATGGCCACTTGCCTTTTGGAGGAATTCAATACCACGGCTACCTGTTAAAGAGTTATGGTATATAGACAACTGTTAATTAAGTGATATAGTTATTCATAGTTTTTTACAGAATGATCTCTCTTTAATTCAATGCTGGTTATGCTAAATTGGAGCTGTTCATGTGATGATGTAAGAAATTACTGCTTGGCTACATTTATGAAAGTAATATATCAAAAATACAGTGACCATAGGAGTCAGATGTCTTTTTACCTGCTTTAAAAATTTAAATGGATTGCACCTGTCTGAACTGTCAAAGATGCATTAAAGGAGACTTCCGTAAATGTTATAGCTTGGCTTCTAGCTTTCCTACACATAATGGTTTACCTGTATTACGTTGAAGTAAGGTGAAAGACCACTACAGAGCTTATTATTTGAAAGTGTAGCAATATATTTGAACCTTTATTTTGATAGGAAAATGTTATCAGAAAGATAGGTCATCTTAACTTGAAAGAATTACCTGTATCAAAAACAGAACAAAAAACCCTACTTAAGAACAGTCGGTATTATTGGACCAAATTTGGTGGATTTATTTTTCTTTAATTTTGCCTATTTCTAATGCTACAAGAATGCTGTAAAGTGTCTTTTAAAGTGATGTAGCCTGACAAGACATTTTTGTCAGTGTTAAAAATCTTAGGTAGTTTTGTGCACTTATTGGACCATTGTGGATTCTCTCTCAGTGTAAGTGCATTTCTAATAAAACTTATTGAGTAAAACTCTTCTTTGTACTATTACTAGTCATGCATCATCAGTAATTTTTAACAATTCTTGTAGTAAGTAGAGGGTAATACTATAGTTACTTGTGGCATGATAATGCATTAAGTAGTATTAGTTGGTTGAGTTTTTTTTTCTTTTTGTTTTCTTTTGATTGTTTTGGGGGTTTTTTGGTTGTGTTTTTGATTTGGGGTTTTGGTTTTGGTTTGTTTTTTTTTACACTTAGGCTGTCCTACAGGGTCAACAGTTTTCTGATAATGTGCAGTACCGGTATTACAGTTCTGCAAAAAGTATTAGGAACCTCTTTTTGGATTCTATATTGTAGTGTTTCAGTTTTGTGTCTTAAAATGTTTGTGCTGATTTTTAAAACTATGTCTTTTAAACTCCTGTAATGATGTTAATGCTTTTGGCTCTTCTCTGGTATTAGAGTTTGTATTTTCACAAAGAATGCTTTGTAGCAGGCATTACGATTAATCTGTTTTGTACATAAATGTGCCAACAGCTTGATGGTGGCGTTTTTGAAATGTAGAACAAAGTGCTTGCAAAAATGTAATAAACACACTTGTGTACTTTGTGTTCTTGTTAATTCTTTGTGTAGTTTTTCTTTGCCTATACTGAACAAATAATTGTAACCGGAAATGGAAGCAGCTTGTTCCTTCTATTAACCTTGCTATTGAGCAGATTGCTTCAAATATGTCTCTTAATCAGCATTTAGCATCAGAAATGATATATCATAAGAATAAGACAGTAAAATATTTTCTAAGAGCAGAATTTCACGGTTTAGGACAAGCCAGGTAGCATGAGCCATACTCATATTTTTAGCATATCAATCAAAAAACAACTGGGAACAGCATTACTGCAGTGTCATTTGGAACAGCTTAACAGAAGCTGATCTGACATCAGTTTGAATGCTGCTGAGGATATTGACTCCAGGATGTTACAGTAACTAATATTATGAAACCTTGATAACAATACTACATTACTTACATGCATATAAAGTAATTTAAATGGTTAAGAGAAATCTATAGCTGTGCCAACTAACATAGTATCACTAGAGAAAATTATTTAAAATACAGTTCCACAGTGTGTTTATTCTTGGTAAACTAGCTGTTATGTAGCTCTTTGTGTGCTCTCGATGAGAACGTGTGCCATAATAGCAAACAATTTTTCAGCAGCAGCACAAGCCAAGGGAGGAGAGGAGCTTCCCATAGCACAGCACATCAGTCATAACTGATTCACTTCAAAGTCTGTGCACATTCAGTCTATTCCAGACTCTTCTCTGTTTGTTGACACCCTAAGCTGATTTTTCCTGAGGTAGTCTACATGGATCTTGATTTCTATAGACTCTTCCGTGCTTATCCTAAACCTCTGACTATTGTGCTTTTCAGAAACAAGAAAACCCGTTGTATATCAATCTGTTTGGTGCAGGTTTTTGCTGCGCAAAAGATATAGTTAAGTGAAAATTTCGGTTTAAGGAGTTTCCAGCCCTAGATACTCAGTTCTGCATTTTCTTCACAGTTTACTATGCCCCATCAATAGTGCTTATAGCAGGTTACAAAAAAGATTCAAAAAGTTATTTCAGGTAGAAATCCTTCCCACTCATTTTCCCCCACTCATATCACCTCCTTTTTTTGCACAAGCTTATTTTCTCTCTCAGCAGGATCATATCAGCATTTCTGCTTCCAGCACAAGCACATGAAACATTCAATCAGCATGATTCAGGCAATACAACAGTGCACTGCAAACGTGGGGCTGAGTGCTTACACCAGGGGTAGAGAGAAAGGAAATTTTTAAGCCAGCCTCTTTCTTAAAGCCAATGTAACATATAGTTATGTGGTATAGTTAAAAGCAGGTGGAACTGAAATTATTTGTTAGTTTAATATTTCTAAATAGTTAATGATAGTATTTTTTCTGTCACAGGACCTAAATTAGGAGCATTTTTAACTATAACTGGAAATATATCTATAATTTTTAATAATATATGCAATTATTTATCTTCATTATAATGCAATTATTTAAATTTTGCTATGTTTGCATTGATTTTAAGGATTTGTTGAACATTACCGTGGTTGCAATTCACCTTCACTTGGCATAGTAGATTTTAAGACAGAATATTTCTTTACTGAACTTCTATAATGATTAATGGCAACAGTTTACAGAGTCTTTTCCAACATCAAGATCCAAGATACAATGCATTTTTCAATTATTCAGTTCTGGATTACCAGAAGTATTAATGTAGCTAGTTTTCAGAAGAACACAGCTCAATTTATAAAACATAAAAGAGTAGACTATAATACATTTAATTCCAGAAGGAAAGGAGGTGTTTATACAAACCCCTTCTTAAAAAAAGTGCAACATTTTATTTTCATTAAGTTGCACAGAAACCCCATATATATATATATATATATATATATATATATATATATATATATATATATGTTGTTTAGCAGCAAGCCAATTCATGTCTCTGAGTAATATCACATTTCAGCACTGCCTCCATTTTAGAGGCAGGTATCAATTAAAAGGAACAAGTTTGAAGCACTTAGTATATGGAACAGCTCTTTCTGTCCCACATGCATTCTTCTAGTTTGTATTTTATAAAAGGGAGGAACTCCAGTAGTTTCCGAATTTTAAGTTTTCAACTGTAGTTTTTTGTTCTTTCAGGTACCTGCAGAGGATCTCAACACATCAGAGGGTTACTTCTGTGTTTAACAATTCTTAGCAATGACAGTGCACACAGGTAAGTGATTCTTCTGGCACAGCAAGAGAGTGGTGACTGGTAGAGAAGTGGAGCATCTCTAGCTTGCAGTAAACACGTTTGCAGCTATTTGCAAGGAGAAATTTACTCTGTGAAAAGGGTTCTGCCCACACTGTACAAGATACTGGGGACTCTTTCCCTGTGTCAGATGGAGTCTAGTCAGGTAAATGTGAGTCCCAGGGAAGATCATTTTAGTTGGCAATTGGCATTGCTGAACTTCTCATGGCTGAATGGGGTGATTTGTGGGCAGGTAAATCTCCTTTAGGAGTTATTAAAAAAACAAAACAAAACAAAACAAAACAAAAACCAACACCAAACACGACACTTGTATGAATATCCTATGTTTCTTCATGTTGAGTTACTCAAGTCAGAAATGCTGTGTAAGCCAGAAAACTAATAATAAGAGCTAGGTTTTCCAAAGGGTCTAAACATTTTTCTCCTCAGTTGTCCAGGAAAAGGATATTTATGCATTAATCACTTTCCTGTGGTTAATAAAGAATATTTTGGTCTTTGAGACTGTAAATCCTACATTTTTTTAAACAGCTTTATTCACATGTATTTTTTTCTTAAGGATAAATATTAATTTAAGAACAAATCTCATTGGGAAACAAATTTATCCTCGACAAATTAATGTTCCTGTTAAACATGCAAATTCATTCCTGGAAATTTATAATTCAGCTAGTTTAGTTTAGATATACAATCACACCCTCACAATTTTAGTTGTTTTTTGTTTTTTTTTTTTTTAATTTGAATAATAAACTAAATCACATGGTTAGACACAGAGGAAAATTGTCAGGTTGATCAGCTGACTGGTTTGAACTGACTAAGCAGATGTAAACCTTTTCCAAGAAGGCATTGTTGAAAGCCTCATTTGATGCTATCTTCTGAAATATGAAGCAGTGTGTTAGGCAGGAATACCTCAGTAAGGTGTTTAATTCATATTTTTATTCTTCTTTCATTATTTGCATCTTCCATGTGACATGCTGTTCCTTGTGCCATAATTTGAATTGAAACTGAAGCAACATAAAACTTCTGCTACTGTAAAGAGGAGATCTCACCAATGCCACAGATTGGTGATGTACCACATGCTTGGAAAGAGAGATGAGGACAATGAAAAAGCAAGGCAGAGAAAAGGAAATGTAAGATTTTCCTTTCCTAGTAAGCCTTAGCTGTAAGGTAATAAGCTGGGCTCAAAACCTGTGCCTCAATTTAAGCATTATATACAGATATGCCTCACAGGACTAGGGCTTAAGGAGTAGTGGGAGTTTTTGACAAGGTACAAAGGGCAAATACTGCTTGGAACATACTGATTTTGGACAGTCCAAAACCATGTTTCTCCTTAAAGGAGCAGATGGCTGAGGGAAACTTGTAGCTGCAAGTCACCTTTAATTGTCACAGCAGGACCAAGTCACTGGTCATCTGGCCATGTGCTCTCAGGATCTCTTCCCAGCATGAGTAACATGAGGGCAGAGCAGACTGTGTCACATATGCAGCTGTTTGGAACAATGGGGTAGAGTTTGTGTCATTTAAAGCAGCTCAGGGGATGATGGGGAAGAGGACTACCACTGGCCCCACTATCCTAGCCCCACTGTTGCAAGGTTGTTTTTCACTAACAGAAGGGAACAGAAGTCTGGATTTGAGGTTGAGCAGTCTGGAAAGTCTGGTGTTTGTATATCAGACATGTTAGGGGTTTTTGTAATGTAGTAGTTAAAGTTAAGCACTTGCATTTTTCCTCTCATACAATACACACACACACATACAATATATAGCCTGACAAAATGCATTATTTTTAATAAACCTATCTGCTACATTAATATTAATGCTATCCTTAAAGGAAAAGAGCAAATTCAATGCTTAGGTGACATTTTTCTCATACAAGAATTGGTATGAATTTTACTCTATCACATTCATCACATACTTATGCAAATTATAAGATCATCTATGGAAATAATTTCAGCTTTGACTTTTCTTTATGAGCCTTCAGTGTGTATTCTTTTTTTCCTTACGGCTCTTCCAAACATCCAGACAGAAATGTTAAGCACAATAGTACTTAGGACTTCCCTCAGCATTTAACACATGCAAGTACATGCATGAGCAAATATTTTTCCCCATCTTTCTTTAACAAGCTCAATACTGTTCTTTCTCTCACTGCACAGCCTCCAGTGTGTATCCACAGGTTCTGTGCCTTCACGCTCACTTTTTGCCAGTGTTTTTCGGGTATGTCTTTCACCCACACATCACTGCCCCCAGGCAAACCCCTGGTGGGCCTGGCTTCCACCTTCATCTCTGCAAGCCTGCTTTGCTCCAGCTGCAAGTGGCTGAGAATGGCATTAGGGTTAATCTTACCTGGCTTGGATCAACCATGATGCTGTACCCAGATAAGACCATGGTTATTCACCTCATCAGGAGGGGTGTTCATCTGGGACAAAGCAACTGAAAATAAAAAACCCAAATCCTCCAAGTTCACAAAGAAAATGTTGAAAATAATAATGTGAGTTCATACAATAACTTATGTGATACACTTAAATGAACTATAGGGGGTGTTCATCATTTTTCTGAAGGAAAAAAGTTTATTAAAAGAAGAAATTAAAAGACTGTCCTTATTTGAAGTGCAAGACTAACTAACAGTACTCAGAAATGGCACGCATTTTAGTATCTTGGTAATTAGCTTGTAATGTGAAATTTTTGCAGTTTGACAAGAAAATTTTGACACAGATTCATATATCCATTTGTGTTTAACTTTATCAAAATATAATCAAAAGTTATGTGCACTGAAGGACTATTGAACTGTGAAAGTTGTCTCCTCTTACCAAAGGTTTCCCTGTGTGTCATGGGGTAGAGCATTAATCTCTTTAACTGGATTAAATTCTTGAGAACAAAATCCACTCAGTTCCTGGACTAGTATATGGGCCAAATCTGTTGAACATGTATTTATGAATAGACATGCAGACAATTTGACTATGTTCCAGAAGATTACAACTGAACTCTGTGTCACAGGTTTTCCCAGGAGACTAACTAAAAAAAACTTCATAATTTGCATCTCTTTCTAGGGTCATAGTCCTTCTAAAAGCTCAATTGTTTTGTTTTATCCACCTGGAAAAATAAAATAAAAGAAAAAATTGTAAAGAGCCTTCTGAGTGGAAAGCAGTCTGTGTTTGATTCAGCATTGTTTTGGCTACTGCTTGTGAGGTGTTGGTTTGTGCTAGGCAGAGGCAACAAATGCATAATCTAGTGCTACATTCTGAAGTACAGGTCATGATCAACAGACTGTATGGCCTTGAAAATCTGGTGTTAAAATTCTCATTTGCCTGCAGAAAGTTACCCTTACTTGTTCTGTGTTTTTATTTTGGCACCTGCAGTCCTGACTGCACATACTTACAGGTGACCTAACTTAATTTTTTCTGTGTTGTAAGTAGAGAGACCTTCTCAATAGCATTCAATTTGTTTGATGTTGAGCTTTTTGGTAATTTTAAATCCCTTTTTTATAATTTTAAATAATTTTTTCCATGTGAATTTTTGAAAATGCAATAATTCCAGCTCTATTTCTTTATAGGAATTTGTTCAGACTGAGAAATATAACTAAACTAACTTAATGTAGTTATTCTTTCTTTTTGAAGCATTAGAAGTTTTAAAACATCTCTGAAGAATCAAAGTGAGTCTTTCCTCCACCTAAATAATTAGATTCACCAAAAAAAAAAAAAAGTGGAATAGAGTAAAAGTGATGTGGTGACACTAAAATTGGATATTAAACATATTTTTCTGTCCTGAATTACATGTCATCATGTGCTACAAAAATCTTCCTTTGAAGCCGAAACCTTCCTTTGAAGTTCAGGTAGTTTGTTTCTTGATGACCAGACCCATCACATCTCTTTAATGTAATTTAACTAAACATCAGTGAAAACCCTAACAGAAGTGAAAATATTACGGATTTTTTTCCCTGGCTGTATGACAGAGCTGAGTGTTCTATTAATAGACTCAATTGTAGATAAACTGAAAGCGTGATCATCTTCTTGCTTATTCCTCATTAAATTTAAATATTTTTACATATTAAAAAAACCACAAAACACAACACAAGGAGATTATACATGCCAGTGATTATTTTGTAGCTTTTAATGACAATGAGGAAAATGACTGAAGGGGAAGACAGCGGTAAATTTCTCACTGAAATTTGTAGACTACTGACATCTGGTGGTAAAGCTGCCTAAACCAAAGGATGTGGCTAGTTAGTCTGAGAGTACAAATTTAAATAATCTTTTCCAGAAGATCAATATGTTTCTTTTCTACTTCTGTATATTGAAAAATTATTTTGTAACATGAATTAAAAACATCCACTCTCTCATTATATATATATACACATAAGTAGATTCATCCCTTAAATATTAGTCACAACTGGTAAATTAAAAGAAAGTGAATAATTAAAGGATTTCAGTGGTAACCTGACTTCTTGGCATTGCTTATTATTCTAAAAGGATTTTTAAACTTTAGCAGGTTTTCCCACCTACTTTAGAAATGGCATTTGTACATAGTTATTGTTTCAAGATAGTACTCTGAATCACCACACATACACTGCCCACCATCTCCCCAAAAATAACACTTATTTGTAAAGTACAATGATTTTTTTTTGTATTACAGGAACTATTTATAAAAATGTTTTTTATGATGCTGACTTACCTGGTGGGAAAACGGGGATGCTAGCCATTTAGAAATACTTTGTCACTTTCTAGAATAAAAATTTAATTAAACTAATTAGTGTTACTAGAGGCAGCTTCCAGATATATCTAAACCTTCTTTGGCATTAAAGCAACAAGAACAGTTCCTGTGGAACTGAGCTGTGGTTGGTTCAAAAACCATGGGATTGTGGAGCACCTCAACTTGGTAATGACTGTGGTCAGTGGTGTTACCTCTACAGACGTTGAAGTTACCTCGGTATCTACCTAGCCAAGCAGCTGTCCAGAAAGAAGTTGTGTTATCTCTAGAGCCTAAAACATGGAGGGGGATAGATGATGCTTTATGGTCATTTTAGATGCCTCAGGGTATCTCTCCCAGTCTTCAACTAATTCTCCAGAAGGGGCGTCAAACATGACATCTCACACCTGTTAGCACTGTGAAGGGTATCCAACACCCTGAAATATGACACCAAGTTACTATGCTTAGTAAGTGAGTCTTCTCTTAATCTTCAGTGTTTTAGCTGGGGCTTCTCAGCATAGCAAAGCCTGTAGAGCCGGCCCTGGGCTGCTGTCCCTGGCTCAGCTCTCCAGTCTGGGCTCCTTGGCAGGAAGACAACACAGGCTCTTCTGACTCTCACAGATTCACATCTGGAGGAATGTGTACATACATCACACGTGTAGCCTTTCTCTTGCTATAGCACTTCCCCTTAACAGATAATTAAAATACAGATCTGATTTAATAAGGAAAATAGGATTACAGCTTAGGGCAGAGGAGAACCTTAGCCCTTCACATTCTGGTGCCTTTCTAAAGCAGAGTTTCTTGATAACTGAAATGGAGAATATTTTTTTTAAAAAAACACTAATTCAGATATAGTGTGGTTTGGTTTTCTATGGTATTTTCCCCAAATGTAGGGAATCTTGTCAGGAATTAATTCATTATGAAAACACTATTTAGCAAGAGAAGTAAAGGCTTATTAAAAAAAAAAAAATGAGTTGAATGCCTTACCAAACATATAATTTTCTTATTTCTTTCTTAATTCAGTTTAACAATGCATAGTCCCTTTCCAGGAAGAAACCTCCAGGTTAGCACAAAAGTAGTGTTCTTGCTAATTTTTTTCTTAATATATTTAAGTATGGGAAATGTGCCTTAGCCACTGCTTAATTTTAGGAGATACTTAAGTTCACTTGCATATAAACCTTGTCTGGAGGACAATAGCTGGCATAATTACATGTTGCTTTCTTGTTGGATTGAAACAATTGTTAAGATTAATTGGAGACCTTTTTCAGAAAAACTTGTTTTATCTCCCCAAACAAGCATAAAGAACTTCCTTCATGGTCATAAATATATATATATATCATTTCTGGAGCCCACTGTGTTCAGACTTTCCAGATATCCAGACTAATTTTATTTGAATTTAGGTTATTGTACTTTTGTCTTTAATGGAACATTCCATGAAACCCTTTAGCTAAGCCCTTGCTTCTCTATGAGTTTTAGAACTGTTGGTTCAAAGAGCAATGATTTCACCTAAGTAGTTTTTTTCTTGGTGTTTTTTTCTAAGATTCCTTAAAAGAAGAGACGTAGTGCCCAGAATTTATTAGTGTCCTGAAAACTGGTCAATAACTGTTACAACAATTTTGATTCAGTCCAGTTTTCGTGAAAAAAAAATCAATTACCCCTTACCAGAGATGCTTTGACTGGTATGGAAAATTACTGTCTTTTACTGTAAAATCTTTATAAATTTAACATCAATGAAAATGCAGAATCTGACATTTTTACCACTTTTATGATTTTATTTTCCAGCAAGAATTAATATGGTGGTACAAGTTCTTCCTGTAACAAATGTAAAGGCCTAACAGATTATTTGATGCCATTACTATATGAAAATATAGATGATGAATGCCACAATATGATAGCAAATTACCTTATTATGACTGGAAAACTAATGTAAAAAGTGTCTTGAGTATAAAATATTGGTTCTAATGGAATAATTTATTACTTACTTGTCAACAAATGTTTCGTGCCAAAATCAAAAAGGACAATAGTCTCTTAGAGATTACAAGGAAGAAGAGGCAATGTCTTCTTTAAAGACTATTCCCATTAAGATTTTTATTTTGGTGTTCATGGATTCCATTAATGTTTAGGAGTAATTGCAAATACGACTAAAAAGTCCTAAAGACATATTTGCTAAGTGTTTTTTAAACACACACAAAAATCTTCAGAACATTAGTCACTTGAACTACTTCAGCATATAGTTTTATTTCAGAGAAGTGGCTTTAGAAAGCTCCCATCACAGAGTCAAAACCAGTAGAATCATTTTTCACTAGTAATGACTGAAAACATGTTGAATTTCTCTTTTGTTTTTTTTTTTTTTTTTTTTTAATGTATTAACAGGCTGAATGTATGATTTGACTACTGTGTTCCTGAAAAAGATACAATATCCTTCTCTGATCTATATGGGAACTCAGATGAGCATTGCTATTGAGTGGGACAGCAGAGACCAATTCATCTCTACAAGAAACATCTAGAAGCATCTACATGCGTGTGAGGGGTGTATATGATCTTGCCTAGTGTCTAAGCTACCCTTCTAGTACTATGAGTCTGGAAAGCAATTCAGACCAGCAAAAGATTTGCGGGCTGTATCACTGCAAGCTCCACTAACTATTGATATTGCTTGATTCGGTTGCCTAGACATAGGTATTTAATGAGATGTTTTAGACTATCCCACTTGACCTCCAGTTTTCAGTACAAAAAGGTCTAACTCTCCTGGGACTCAAATGCCAGCTCTGCACACATATCACAGGTGTGCTAGTGTATCATCTCATAAGGTTCTACATGCAATCAGGTGGCTGAGTTGAACTTATGATCTAAACTAATTGTGAAGAGATCTTGCACGGTTACATACAAACACATAAACTCAGGTGTTCAAGTATCCTGATACTTCCAAAATTTCCAGAACTCGGAGTGTTATTTGAGAAATAAACACATGATCAAAACGTACAGAGCTCTGGGATTAACAAAGGGGTGCTATAAGTACTTTAGTTTGGGGTTTTTGTGATAAATCTAATTTAGATCAA
>JAWWES010000133.1:37362568-37375391 GCA_035583135.1 Lophotriccus pileatus | reverse complement strand
AATTTAGATCAAAAAGTACAGCCTTATGAACTCAAGGTACTTTAATTTGAATCCAACTCTAGTAATCAAGAATACTTGAGGCACAAGTCTCCTTTGTTCTTACAGCTGGAGTTTGGTAAAAAACAAGACTCGTGGCTGACCTGTATCTGCTAGGATGTCAGAGCTGCGTCTGCTGTTTGCTTTCTTCTTCACAAAAATCATGACCTTACTGAAATGTCTGGAGCTGTTTTATCTCTTGGAGGTCCTATTCTACTTTACTGCAGGCTCAGATAGATATTTATCTAGCAGATATTATGGAACTTTATTTTTAAGGTTTTCCAATGAAGCCTTAAGGCTGGAGGTGAAATGAAAGGCACACTGTGAAATAAACAGAACTCAAGAGAATTGTCATAACAAAATTTCCAAGCACAGAGCACAGGGAAGAGTAGTAAATTACAAAGAAACAAGAGATACAAGTGGAAAGGGAGAGACTGAAGAGACAAAAGGCCCTATCTTTCCTCTGTAGATAGAAAGGAGGAAAGAGGTTGCTGAGGCATGAGCATATGAAGATGAGCAGGAGGATTGCAATACAGGACATTGGTCTGTGCAGTTCAGGAAGAAAAAAGAATGGTTAGAGAGAGGTAACCCACAAATTTGTGATGAGAAGGGATCCTCACTGCGTTTCTGAACCCTAGACTTCCTTCTGAACTTACTGACACATTGGTCTCTTCACAAACCTTTCCTCTTAAAAGTAATTCAGAACTGGCTGCACAGTCAGTAGGTCTCTAAATCCAGAATAAGGCACCAGAATAAGTGACTACACAAATTCAAAGACAGAATATCTGTAGTCAAATTTCTAGCTCCTGTGGGAACATTGGCAGGCTTTAAAAGCATGTTAGCTCTCAAAGCCTGACTTTGCTGTTGTTCCTCCCTCTCATTGCCCAAATGTGTGAAATATCTTCCTTCATGCTCTCATTTTTACTTCTGCAGTCTCTGTGGTCTGGAAAGGGTCCTGGAACTTGGCTTCTGATGCTAAACACAGGAAAAGAACTGTTAGCATGTAGTTTTATAATATACATTTGTGATAATTTTATTTTGTGCACTACATTTTCCACATTTCAGTACTTGTGCTGTGGTGACAGTGTCTCACACAACAACCTGTGCTACACATAATACTGTTAAACATTTTGGTAGTTGGTGTATACCTGTCTCAGGGCCAGTGTTGAGAGCAGAGGGGAAATTCCAATGAACTGCTGCAGGCAATGGAATGGATGGACATGCAAAGCAGTTGAGGGAAAATGAACAAATGGCTATTGTTAGTAAGGCAAAGAGGATGTGATAAGAAAATAAGCAACAAAAAAAATGGTAGCAGTGTAAAAGCAGCAAAGGGCCTTAAGGGGATGGGAGCAAAACAGAACATCATACAACATAGCAGGGAGCCCTGAGTGTGGAAGCAGAGAAGGGATGGGTCGTGCCCAAAGCACCAGACAGGATGAGAAACTCTCTGAAGTGGGGAGATAATTTCCAATGTGATGAGACCAGAGCACAGATCTGAATGAGTATATGAAAGCATATGAAAAAAACAACACTTACAAACAGATCCTGTGATGAGAGGTATAAATCCATTTAGCAGTATTTGGAGACCCTGGACATAAGTCCAGAGAGAAAGTAGTTGTGCACAACTTACAAACTCAGTGGCACCTTTAAATAATAATAATGAAAAAAAAAAATAAAAAATGCATCTGTCAAGAGACATTTATATAAAATGCCTCTTGGCAGTCAGACCTCTGAGAACACCTATGATAAGGCTGAAATACAGAGCAAAAAGAAAGAAAGATATTCCTCTCTAAGTCTGACTTTTCAGTGACTCAGTCATTGAGACTGAGGAAGAAGATCCCAAGTGGCCAGCGAGCAGAATGAAATAAAAGTATTTCCTTTTGAATTTATTTGTGACATCAGATTTATAGCAACTAGCAAAAAGGTTTCAAATATCTGATAGGACTTCTTTGCCATGTTTTCAAGAGTTGCGTAGAGTATTACAAATGTATACAGTATATAATTGCAGGAAATAAAACAATCATTCCCAAAGGTCATTTTTTTCTATAAAAATATAAATGTACTGATATACTTTATACTACTGTTTGCTCTGTCTTCTGTAGTTTGTTTTTCTACTCTATGACTTTGGAGAGGGAAAATGTCTTACCATATTGTGACTGAGCCTTCACATATCCAAAAACTATTAATGTACCTCTAAACACCACAAAGAGTTTTCTAGCTTATGTGATTAGGCTGGTACCACTTGCTTGTAATTTTTTCTTTGGTTTGTTTTTTTAATTTGTTTGTTTTAGAATTAGGAGGATAAGAATAAGAATTATAAAAGATAAATGTAACAAAACCAAGGAAATTAAGTATATGCAAATATTTGCTTTTAGGGTCAGAAGGTGTTATACTTTCATATTTCTAGCATGACATATCCTTTAAGGAAAATGAATTTGTCTACACTGCTGTCCAACCAGGAGGAAATCACTGATCTCCCAGGAAGCAGTAGCTTAACCAGCTTTCAACCAGGCCTAATGAGACAAAACCTTCTAGATCATCTGATATGGACTGAAGGAGAAGGCAATATCAGTACTTCTAATACATTGTCTAATACCTGTTCATTTGTTATGTAATCATCCCAGTTGTCCTTATCAGTGTCTGTTTTGTCTATTTGTTTTGGGTGATAGGAATTGTCTATTGTGTTACTTGTCTATGGAGCATTTCTTTAAAATGTTGGGAGAAGTGGTGGCTGTCTCTGACTCCTGAGCGATGGTGAAGTCTGTACAGCCTTTCCTGTTGGCTAGGATTATTTCCTAGTTTCCTTTTGTCTGATGCATCTTTATTGCTATACAGTTTTTCAACTCTCAGGATGCCTTTTTTATCCTACGTTTGTCTAGCAACAAGCAGAAAAATATGCTGGCCTGAGGATGCCAGGTGATATAAGCATAACAAATGAAAGCTATGAAAGATAGCCTACTGCCTTACCAGTGTTTCTGGTCTATTCTGGTAAGGATCTGTTCAGGTTAGCTGGAGAATACTAAAATAGGCAGAGAGAAGTAACAGCCAGAAATTAGTTAAATTCAGAAGTTATTGTTTTAGTAATGTGTAAATTGAATAGTTTAAAATACAAAAATAAAAATAAAAAAAAATAAAAAAAAGAGAAAGTCCTAAAAAATTGACTTCTGTATAGTGTGAACATGTCCTTCCATATTTTTATTGCATTTTGTTTCAGGATATCTGAAATTGAAGTATTTTATTTGGTCATAAAATTATTTTGCTTTTCCCCACGTGATTGAAAATTTAAGCCTTCAGTATGTCCTTGCAGATTTGGTTGTCAGAGCTGATTGGCCCATAATGTCGATGTTCACACTGATCTTGGAACATTCAGGAGCTTAGCTGAGGAGACTAGTTAGGCTCATGTTACCTCTTCCCAAACATCCTAAATTAAGGAAACTGTTTAGTGTCTTAGAATTTTTAAAATCATTTTGAAATGAAACAGGTCGGGTAGATTTGGGATAAGTATAACTAAACCAAACCAAATTATTTTATTTCAGTTTCATTTAAAAAGATTTTGGAAACACTTTCCCAAATAGCAGTTTGGATTGGGGGAAATTATTTTCATAAAGGAGCTGCTCATTTAGAAAATAACTGTTCCCCTACTGTATTCATACTTTGTAAACTGTGGTGTTTTGTTGTTTTGTTTTTTTTTTTTTTTTCCCTAAAGACTAAGTCCAGATCCCTTGCTGCCACCTGCTGTTGTCACACAGAGTGGCTGGAATGGTTACCCATAGGATTGTGTTAGTTTTGTAATACTGCACTTTCTAAACAAGGAGAAAATATTTACTATCCAATGCAGTTTCTAGGCAAGTATGTGAGTTTGTTTGTGAGACTGGAAAAGAATACGAAACCCTAACCTTCTGACTACTTTAATAATCATATAAAAAATGCAATGATACACTATTTGGGTTGACCTTTTACTTGTGCAAATACTCACATGAGGAAAAAAAAAGTGGGATTAGATGCTGTGCTATAATTTCTGCTAGAAGACTGTTAAGGTCTCTGCTCTACATATACTTACATAGCTGCCACTCCCAAAATCTCTTGTTTACATACCCATACAAAAGCACCCACATAGTTGTGCTGCTGAAAAAAAAAAAGAGAAAAAAAAAAAGACAGTTGTCAGAATGCTGTTTTAACCAGAGCGAAGATGGCATATTTCCTCAGCAAAGAGATGAAATCAGGGATTTCTCCCTCTCCCTAGCAGGATACCAAAAGTATGCTAATCTCTTAAAGGGTGAATGAAAAATGTGTAATTTAGGAATAAAAGCAAGAGGCTTCTGTTTGGTCCTGTAAGACAGAGAAAAGTTGAATGTGAATCCTCCAGATGACTGGTCCTGATGATTATCTATGGTTAGTAAAAAGCCTCTCAGAGCTTCTTTCAGATTTTCTGTAGATTTAGGTAGATAAAGTATGGGGTTAGAAGTTTATTGAGGACAAAGAGAAAACAAAAACTAGGTGTTCACTGTTATATAATGAAAAAAATAAAAACAAAAAAAAAAAGATCAGTGGGCATCAGGGAAGTATTACAAGCCTAAGTCCCAAGCTTTTTAAGTCCTCTGCCACCAGCCCAGCATCCCAGCACTGATGCTTTGTTGAGCTCGTTGGAACAATGCACCAATGAAGTACTTACTTTCCGTATCTGAAAATATAATTGCAATGTCCCATAGGAAGCCAGTTTGCGTGTTTTGCCCTTAAGATTATATTCTGATTGAAGTGAAAGGTGAATTTAAGCACTAAATATCTGTTTATTCATTTTGATTAACTGCTAATTCAGTTTGCCAGCTGATATATTTTCAGAGAGACAATGCCAAGATTAATTTTTTGGGATGATGTGCACTAGGCAAAACCAATGAGACTGTGCCAGGTTTGGTTTGTAATCTTATAAAGTCCCTGAGCAGTCACTCATCAAGTTTTCTGCTATTTCTCCATAATTTCATATTTCTATTACATTCTTTCTCTGTTTCCCATGGAAAATGTTCTGATGGATTACAATATGTCCTTCATTTTATGTTTTTCACTATGAAATTTTAAGTAATTAAAGAAAATAACAGTTATATTCTAGAGCTGTAAAGATGCCATTACAGGCTGGAGGAGAAACACAGTCAAGAGGAGTGCAGCATGGATTTGGGCCAGTCTGTACTACTTAGATTTGCATTGAGATAACAGTCTCTTGCCTTGTTTACATAACCTTTCTTTTGTTAGCATTTATGGTGTCAGTACCTTGCATTCTGTGCTTTTGAAAGGTTTGACATTCTTCCATTAAGATATAGCTTGGAGCAGGAGATTTAAAATCCTGGAAGGCTTTATACAAGAAATAAAACACTGCCTTTCACTAACGTCAAAAAAAAAACCCTCAAAATTTTTAGTATTTTTTTATTTGTCCCTAAGATGAAATGAAAAATAATATGTAAAGAATAGCAGAAAGAAATATACCATTTAAAAAAAATATTAAGACTATTTTAGTTGTTTCTGTTGGGTTTTTTACCTGACTAGTAAAATTTCCTCTCTTTTGTGGACTTGGAAATAAGCAATACCATGTTTAATATATATATAGACCTGAAACCTCACTGAATAAACATTAGGGAAAAAACCCTAAAACATTTAAGATATGGTATTTTATTAGCTGAAAATTAATGTGAAACCCCTTCTCTCATTTTACTCCTGATTGTTTCTCTCCTGTCCACATAAATAAATAACTTGCCAACAGAACAAGGGTAAACAAAAAATTTAAAGAAAACATATATTTTTGTTGAACATATTGAATGCAGGTAGAGTAAACAGAGCTTCTTCAGAACTGTGGTTCTGTTGTCATGCTGAAAATAAACGCTTCATATGATAACAGAACTGCCTTGTAAGGTCTTAACTAAGACACTGTGTGCAGTTCAAAGGACCTGATTCTAGCAAAAAATGCATGGAAATATTCCAAAGATGACCAGGTAAATGGAAAAGAGGCCATGAAGGGACCAACATATTCAGCCAAGCAGACCAAGGCTGAGAGAATTTGTTTCTTGCCTGTAACCAAAAACTTGTATGACAGTGAAAACTAGGGAAGGACAAAGAGTTATTCAGTCAATTAGCTAACATTAGACAAAGAATCAACAGATAAAAGTTAACCAGCTTGGTTTTAGGCTGTAAATTATAAACAAGATTCCTAACCTTGGATGTAAAGTTTTTTTGCAATAACCTCCTAATGGGAAAATAGAAAAAAATAGTATCTTTTCAGCATCACAAACAGAACTTAGTAGTGATTTTGAAAATATTCTATGCTATTTTTTATAATAGCAAGGAATCAAATGCAGTGATGCCAGGGATCACTCTATTTCTGGGTTTATTCAGACTACTGAATGCAAGAAGATAATGTGTTTTCAGTTCCAGAAGAGAACTGGGGGGAGCAGGTTTTACAGGGGACCTGTCAATTAAAGAGGTTTTAGTCTATGGGATTCAACTCCAGGTCAAGGTAAGAATTAATATTTTTTATTATTTATATTTTATTATTTCTCCATGTTCCTGGTTTCTTATTGTATAAATTAACTATTTAGTGTTTGAGTGAATTGTTTGTGGAATGGATAGGATTAATGCTCAGAACTACAGGTGTATCCTACAATATCCAACAATATCATTTCAGCTCAGTTCATCTCTTATTATCTATGTTTCAGATCCAAGTTTGGAATCAACGATTTTTGGAACAAAACCTGAATGTGAATTTTTACATGCTCTGCTTCATGATCTACCCTGTTCTCCTTGCATCCTTCCTCCTGCTGTTCCTGATAAACAGATTCAGCTCAGGCTCATCTAACTAAAAACCTAATTTTGCAGCTATAAACTCCATGACAAGGTGAATGTAAGAGGATCTCTATGGATACATTACATACTACAGCTACATTACTAGACTTTCAGATCGTATCCACAAATTTATTTTTCACTAGGTAATAGCATATGCAGAAAATTTCCACAAGGTGGGGATAAAGTGATGTTTCATGTCAAGAATTTTGCTTATAGTATATAGTTTGCACTCCTGTATGAAAACTGTGGAAGAGAGATTTCATCTTACAAATCAAGGACTCAAATAAAATATTAGTGAAAGTACAATAGCTTTTCACTGGATGTTGTAGAGTACAATGTAGGCTTGTTTTAATAACTTGAACAATATATTCCTAACGGTTAATTAGTACTGATTCTAAGACTGTTCAATTCAGGTTTCACCATTTTTTGATTTGAAATTGATCTTATGATTCATTTGCCTCATGTTTTGTTATGCTGCATTTAAATGTCAACATTCCAGTTTTATAATTATTGAAAAATATGCTGGTTTATAACAATTCATCTTATAATACTGAATCCAAAAGAATGGTTGTTGCAGGACTATAAGAGGAAATTAAATGCAAAAAATTCTAATACACGTAAATCAGACCTAGGGAAATTCTGAACTAAGTATAATATGAGTAAAAGGGTTTACATCTTCATGGTATTAATGAGTTCTTTTCTAGAATGTTTTGCCTGGTTTGGCTATGTCATGGGTTTGTGAATTCATCAAGAGCTGCAGGAAACAGAAAGTTCATGGGTTTAGAATCTGAGTACTAATCAAGCATGTTAATTTAACAGCGTGTTTTCACACACCATTAGAAATTGAAGAAATACTACATATGATTACTTAAATCAAGAAGAGGAACAGGACAAAAACAAATCAAGAAGAGACTTGCATACATTTGCCTGTTGGCAAACTGAGCACACAAATTTCCAGCCTAGATTAATTATATATAACTGTGACTGGTTATGTGAGGGTCCAATACTTTCTGAACTGATCTTTTAGATACTCCACACATGAAGGGTTTGATGTTTTAATACCAAATTTATGTTTTTGAAGACACGTGACTCTACACAGGATTTTGATTAAGCAGCATGGTATGGTAATCTTTTGAAATCACAATTTAGGAAGAACAATTTGATCATGCAGCTGGATCACAGTACATATGTGATCCTCATGATTAGTGTCTGTATGTTCCGAGTCATAACACTGGCCCCTCCAGTTTCTGTTTTGCTCAAGTCCTCTACTTCCTTCAAAGGTCATTTTCTTGGTACTCAGATGTCACCCTCTATTCCTCTATGTTTAGCTGAGCCACTAAATACTTCCCTGATGGTCTGCATAGGTCAGGAAGACATTCACAACTCTTTTGGTGTGATCAAACTGGTTCATCAGCAAAACTTGACACCAGAGCTATTATTGTGCATTAGAATGATAGACTAGGCAGGAAGTGTAGTGACTGGTCCATGTGCTGGTGACCCACTAAGTGACAAGTGATATCCACACAGCAGCCTGGATATGGGCTGTGGATCCTAAATCAGGGATTTTTGTTCTATTCTTCTGGCATCTATTAATTATGCATTATGTCTTTATTATGACATTTATATCAGTTTTGGTTTTTTATCTGGTTGCTAGGGACATAGGTTTCACTCATAAGCAGCACCATATGTTTAGTTCACACCATATAGATTTATATATTTATTTGTTTTTATATTCTTTTCCCTATAACACTGCAAGTGCCCACTGCATACTTTTCGTTGTTTTTCAAGCTGATAAACATCTTTTTTCGGTATTCTATTTTGAAGTTGCTTATAAATTACATGTTCAAGATTGGATCCATGATGTCATTCTATTAACTAGTATTCGTATTTTTTCAGGCCTGTGTGGCACTGCTCTGTCTTCTATGTTCAATTTTAAAAGTATTGCTCTTGATCTTCTGAATCATGGTGAGTACTGCCCAAATCTATTACTAAAAAGATGCACCAGTATACAATTTCTGCAATTATTCTCATGATGGAAATTCATTGTAGACAGTAGAATAGTTTTGCTATCAGTAAGACAAACACTTTAATTGAAGTTATTTAATTGCATACCTTCCTTAATATCACTTTTATTAGCTGCTAGCAACTCCATTCATACTCTTGGGTCATTAACTTTGATACAAAGACAAGCACAATTTTGTTGTAATCAAGATAGTAATAAAAGGATAGTTCGTGCACTGCAGGACAATTTACAGCAGCAATAAATTCTAATGAGTTATTCACTCTTTTAAAGATTGAGTTTAGGTTATGATATCAAATATCAGGGGAGCGAAACACATAAGAGAGGAGCCATTTTGTCCTAATCTGATATTTATAGTTTGCACTCAAGAAATCTCAGTGAAGGAATAGAAAATAAGCCAATTCCCAGGGGTGTTTCTCTGATAACACTATTTTGCATCTCAAGTGAAACCTATTATTTAATGTAACTGTGAGTCAGCAAGATTGATTTTACTTTGACTATTTTTGCAACACAAAATCCCACGGCTGAGGAAGAGGAGTCTGGTGTAAAAAAAGTAACTGGTGGATTTACCCAAGATGGGCAGACAGCTTTTATGTGTTGTCATTAGGCTTGGCACAACAGGTTCCCTTGCCACGAAAAAGGTTGGTGAGTTTTGGAATCCTACTGTTCTTATTGAATTTGCACTCACCCTTGTCTTACAACAGTTATTTTGGAACTTTGTGTCCTCGAGAAGATTTCAGAAAATGGTTAGAGTAATACCAAGTGGTGGGACCTGACTAATACCTAAATTACAATGAATAGAATCATGACTCCTTTCTAAGGACTTGTCAGTTTTAAGATTGGAGAGAGATTTTGAATTCTAGAATATAAGGAAGACTCCTGTAAAGAGTGCAATAATTTTGGAAATCTCTTAGAAATTTGTGTGATTTACAAGAAACCTCCTCAGGGGTGGGGGAAGAAACCAAGTTGGCTTGAAGCTGTGCTCTGTTTGTAGAGATTATATTTTTTTTATTAAGCTAAAATAAACACACAAAAAACACCCACAAAACAAAAATCCATCTACCATAAATGAATGTCAGAAATAGGTTGTACCTTCTTAAGCATGTGCTGTAGCAGAGGAAGAACAAGAAGAATGCCTTACACTGTAGTAAGCTGTATAAATGATCTGATGACGGGGAAAACTTCCCTTTTTCTCACATATTTTCTGTTTTATTATTTTTTTCTTTTCTTTCTTTTTATTATTTTTTCTTTTCCTTATTTTTTCTTCCTTTTTAAGTGTGGGAAATGAACTTCCCATCCAGTTATTAGCGAGGAAAAGTTTGGATGAGGTGTACCCAAAAGTAGTTTGCCTTGGGGTTTGCATACATGCTGCTAGCCCCCTGCTTTCACAGTAGCAGTAACCCAATTTCATGCTCTTTTCTGACTCCTCAGTATTGTTATTCATGATTTCAAAAACACCAAAAATCATGCCTTCATCTCAGTTTTGCTTCTAAACTTTATCACCTCACCAACACAATATTCTCTTGATCATCATCTGGTATCCTGAGGGTGAATGCAAGCCCAGGACTGCCTGCATTCTTTTACTGGACCTTGTGAGTAGCTTAGATGAGAAAGCCAAGA
This sequence comes from Lophotriccus pileatus, assembly GCA_035583135.1. Classification (NCBI taxonomy): domain Eukaryota; kingdom Metazoa; phylum Chordata; class Aves; order Passeriformes; family Tyrannidae; genus Lophotriccus; species Lophotriccus pileatus. The sequence goes on along the minus strand of JAWWES010000133.1, from coordinate 37,364,890 downwards.
GCTTCTAATGAGTAGATTGACGTTAACTGACAGTCAACTGACAGTGACAATCTATTGTCCAGCAAAACAAAACAACATATGCACAATTGCTATCACACAAAACCTCCCAGTGCTTTGTCCCTGTTCACAGATGTCAAAAAGCTGACTGTGTGTAGGTGGTTTGAAATCCCTGAATAAGTCTGTTCAGCACAAAGTGGTCTTTTTCTGCCTTATCAGGTAATTTCAAATAAACTCCTTTTTGTCTATTGCTGCTTATTGGTCAGCATCCTTAGAGAATCAAGGTGTGACTGTCAAAGTGCCTGAGGCGACTGGGTTCATATCTCTGCCAGAAAAGTGGCACGTTCTGGCATATGGCTTAGTGAGGATTGCCAGTAGGTGTCTAAGGCATCTCCAAATGTGAAGTTAGACAAATTTTGCTGGATTTTTATGCTCCTTTAAGTAAATGAACTAGAAGTTCTGCAACCGTAGTTTGGTGGAAAACACGTATGACTTTTTGTTGTCATTTCATTGTGAGCTACCAAATTTTCACAGAAATAGAGTTAATGGAAAAATTTAAGTTAACTGCAAGGGTAGGAAGATTTTTTCTGCTCTGAGAAAACACTGTCAAACACTGGAATCTGTTGCCTAGAAGGCTGTAGAACCTGTTTCACCTTGAGTTTCTCTGAACAGAAACTTGGACTGGAGGACCTCCAGATGTCTCTTCCAACACATTGGATCCTGTTTCTATGGTTTGTAGCTATCTGATAGCATTGCTGCATATGCTACTGATCAGCTCAAGTTAGAAGCTAATAGAAATGGGGTTATTCATACCAAATATGGTCAGTTATTTTTACCAAAGGTTTTCAAGCCTATACTTTAGAGTTTAAACAACACCAATAGGCAATTTAATATTATTGGCAATAGCAACACTGGCAATTTCTAGGCCATCAACTGCACACCAGTAATGTTTGAAAAACTGCAGGTTCCTACCAAGAGTATTCAACTCCATGTTAGATCTAAAGCCTGGATCTCACAATAATTTTTTGGGAAAGCTCAGATGAAAGCTCACCATTCTTCCCATTCATTCCCACTCTTACATACAGTAGGTGTATTTAGCCACCCGCACTGACAGTAGTTGAACGAACTGTGTTCTCATCTTGCCTCCTCGTCTTTTTACTGTTCACTGTTGTACTGCAGCCTTCTAGCAGCCTTCTTTTGCCAAAACCCTTTTGATGCCTCGGCTTTCACCTCATGCTTCTGTTGATTCTTAATGAAACTGATGATCGTGCTTTCAGTCTGATGTTGATTCTTTCAGTGAGAATGTTCAGCCACTGGTAAAGCTGAGCTCACCAGCTCTTATCCACCCTGCCAGCTCCTTCCCTTCCTTGAACTTCCCACTGTACTGCTGGAAGGGGTAAAATGGTGTTTCCGCTCCCCCTCAGTCAACTGATGGCTCCTCCATTGATTCCCCCAAGCCCAAATGATGTGTTTTACATACTAATACTTCAGCCAAGACCCTGTATAGCACTATCTGTGTGTGGTGAAAAACAGTAAGTAAGCATTTCATCAGATTTGCCAGTGTTCAGGAAAATCAAACATTGTTTTAAAAATTTTATGTTTAAAAAAGGATGGTCAATGATTGTCTTCCCTAAATTCCCTGACAATCCTCACAGAACACAAACTTCAAATGTATACTTAGCTATATATGTGCTATATCTATATGTATATGTAGCTATGTGCATATCTATATGTATGTATTGTATATTTATAGTTCACTATGACCCAGTTCAAAGGGAAAGGTTTGAGTTCTGGATTACTTTTATGAAATTGTCTTTCAAAAGTAAAAAAAAAATTACAAAAAGTCTTTGAAATCTAGTAGTACACCAGAAAGAAAGTGATATTATTATTATTTTTATAAAGAAGTATAGATCCATAAAATGTGAAATCAGAAAGTCTCTGTTCTATCCAAAACCAGAAAACTGCCTTGCAAATGTGTAACTATGATCCGAGGAAATATTAAAATAAACATTTGCAATGAATCTTCAACTTTTATCAGGAATTTTCAGTTCAGAAACTATGAACTAGCAAAGGAGGGGAGGCGACATGGCAACATTTGCCTTGCCCAAATTATTAAAAACAGAATATCTAAGGAAAGAAACAAAGGCTGTCACTGAAGGAGCTCGCATGAAAATAAAAAGCCACTGAAGAAATATTCAAAGAGTTAAAAGTGCATAAGTCAGAAAAATCTGTAGACAGATAACAGTCATTGTCTCCGTTTGAGTGGGACACAAGTGTTTTGTTGAGACTAAACCACAGGGGAGACCCAAAAACTCCTCCCCCTAA
>JAWWES010000133.1:37346555-37362468 GCA_035583135.1 Lophotriccus pileatus | reverse complement strand
TCCCCTCCCCCAAAAACCAGGCAAGGGAAAAAGGAACAATTTTTAACATTCTAGCAGCACAAAGCAAAACCATGACAGTCATGATTACATTAACATTTTCTATATACCTCTAGGTAAACATGCATATCCCAAGAAGAAAGTGAAGTGAATGAGAATGGATACCTGTTCAAAATATTTGAGAACTGATGCTAGGAAAAAAGTGCAGCTAGATGGCCAAGGTAACAGCCACCTGGCTGCAGAAAGAACAGAACTAAGTCAGAACTTTCTGAAGTTTGTACTTTAAGGACTTTAGAGTACTTTGTACTGTAAAGGATTTATTTTGGGCCTGACTTAGTAAATCACTTTCTTAGGTTTGGTTTCCTTCTTCCTAATGTTGTAGATTTAACTCATCTATCAGATTTCAACAACCTTAAGACTTTCAGCTGTCACTTACACAATGTAATGCTGCCACTTTCACAGAAGATGTTTTATATGAAAAATTAATTAGTTAATTTTCCACTGATAGCAAAATGGAGCAACTGAAATGGCTACTCAGGAGTTAGAAAGACCAGGTACCACCATCACAGGCAACTTATACAGGCTCTTCACCAAGGTCAACTTTTCTGTTTATGTCTATAAGATTTCTTGAAAGTCAATATACAATTTCAGTGTATTAATCACTGAGAAATCAGTCCAGAGTAGCCACAAGATGTCATTGCAAGCCTACTAAGATAACTACTGTTGGGGTTGAAAAAAACATAAACAAATAATGTGTTAGAAACAACATCTCATTTTTTACTTCATAAATTATCTAGAATAAAATTACAAATAATTATTTTATTATCTATTAAAAAAGTATTTTGAAACATTTTCCATAGTTTTTATCTAGTCACTTGGGAATACAGAAAATTTGAGTTCATGGGTTCTTCATATCAGCATTATGAAATGCATTTGCTGCTGGATCAAAAACTATTTTAGATGAGATGAAACATATGTTTATGTGAGGTAAAACCAACAAATAAATAAAATACCAGAAAATAAAATAAGAAAATCATAGAAACACTATGAATGCTTAGGAGTGTTTAACCATTATTTTCATGCAGTCTTGAATTTAAATTATTCCTTTGTAAGGATTCCCACACATAGAAAATTAAGACTTTATATTGTACAAAGTTTTTGAAAGCAGAGATTTACATTCTTTGTGAGTTCCTTATGAACATGAGGATGCAATAAAGACAAATTTTTATGACTGGACTATGATATTCTCTCAAAATAGAAACAGGAACATTAAGAAACGTAATGAAAATTACTTTTGGAACAATTAGATAAAATTTTAGATCTGACTGTTTTTAGTTGAGCTCCCAAGATCGATTTAATTATGAGCCGAAAGATTTACAGGGAAGCCTTAGACTCTTTGATGGATATGGAATAGGTCACAATATAATTTAGAGCTTATGATATCTAACATTTAATGTCTCACCGGTTATAAAATTTCCAAGTACTCCATAACGAGATTGGGAACAGGAGGTATGTATGAATTCAGGAATTCATACTAAATAACGAATCACTGAAAGATATAGAAAATATTAATAAAAAAGTCTGATTTGTTCCTGCATCTTGCAGAGAGGGAAGTGTCCATTTCCATGACTCAGAAAGGTACTTTCACTCTTCTGAAGCTGAGTTAGGTATTACCGAGGGTTAATATTCTCCAAAGTACTATAAAGAAGTTCACTATTGAGAAACATAATGTAGTTAATGTTGGAAGAAAAAGAAACCAAACCAAAATCACCTTAGCAGGTGTATATTTAGTATATTTATTTGGAAAAGAAACCTGGACAAACACACTGACGTATCTGTGCTCAAAATCCACAGCCAGAATGCAGAGATGGACAGATAATCCTTTGCAGAGATTGCAATATTGTTCTTCTGAGAATTTTGATTCTGTAAAAACGATGACATTTCAGAATTTTCTACTCAGAAATAAAAAATACAACCTTCCTTATTAAAAAATGAATACAGTGTGAGATCGTCTTTTTGTTCTGGTATCACAGACATTTCTGATCTAATTTCTGTAAATGATCTGGGTGGATTTAATGTTTTTTTCCAAGTTAACCTAATTTCTGTTAATTAATGAAGTGGGCTTCAATTAAATCTTACAGAAACTTATAGTAATTGAATAATCCTCACAGACTGTGGTCTAATTCCCAGTACTACAATTGGGAAAACTTTCAAAAGGACCCTTATTTCTAAATATAACCCCTTTTTTTCCTGAAATTATACATTTGTTCAGCACCTCTTAGACATTTTATGAACTTCAAACGTAATTAGTTTGGCCATGTGGAAAAGAAGTATTATTGTGAAAGAAAAAACATAATTCCCTTGGTACTGATAGGATTAAGGCATAGTTATTGTTGCTCCTTCCTGAACATAGAAATGTTACCCAGAGAGTGACAAATGGTTTTAGCATTATAACAATATTATCTCTGCTTTCACTATAAGGAGTTCTTTTATGCTTTTTGGACAAATATTTCTCAAGTGTAAGAGATCTCACTTTTCTTGTATAATACACTTATTATCTCATAATAAGACAAAAAAAATACAGAGAATGTAGATCAAAGCTATAGCCATAAGGCACTTAAAAATCTACAGTTATAATTGAAAATAAATTAACGTTTTTGCCATTATATGTGAAACAGAAAGTAGCCATTGGATATTTTTATTAAATTTTGTCTAAATACCTTTTAGGCTCTAGAGAGAAAATCTATTCTTATATATTTTATTTTTTTCTTTTCTTTTGCTGTGCCTATGCCTAAACTTTTCAACACAAAGTTTCTACCTCATGGGGAGCACAGCTGGGGCCTTATAGCCAAATTATTTTTATGTTTGGTCTAGTTGATAAGGATTTGTAAACCTATGAAGGTTCAGAATTTAACAGACAGAAGCATAATGAAGTCATCAGTAGACCAGTAGTGATTTTATGGAAAACTATGCATAAAAAATATCTGAGAAAACTGTAAGGGTAGGAATGTTCAAAAAACAGCCTCAAAGAGTCTATTGTTGTGGTAGGACTTCCTGTTGGTAAGATGATGAGACACGGGATGGTGGGAGACACTGAAGTTGTGCCAGTTGAGATGTTTGAAGCATCTCAAACACTCTAAAGGTGTTAAGAGATGACAGACTGTCTCAACATTATCGCCTCCACTAGAAAAACATGCAAGGAATGCAAAAGGCAGATAGTGTCTTTGAACAATCTTTCAGTGTGAGGACAGAATGCATAAAAACAGTGAATATTTATTAATAATTCATATGAAGGAATTGGGGATGGGAATTACCAGAAAAAGGCTTTATGAAATTCTGAACCACTGGTAAAGTAAGGAAAGCAGGTAATGGAAAAGGGTTTTTCCTGTGCTTTTTGATGAGGTGGTACCAAGTGAAAATCTGTGCATCATGTAATTTGAAGACCAATATTGGAAGAAAGAGAACAAGAATTTTTTTTGGGAAAAATATGTCCAGTGATTATGACTGGTTATCCATCACATAGGAATATTAATTAGTGAGAAGGTTTGAAAATGAGGTACTGCTACCAACATCAGAATGTTCTTTTGAATGGTGAATAAGGTAAGATTTGGTAGACCACACAATAAATCATATTTTGGGTTATTCTGATTGTGGAAAAAAATGACTGAGATACCTGGATTATGGTGAGACATGAAATACATTAGTTGGACAAGTCTTCATGAAATAAAAACTAAAAATAGGGAAAGAGAAGCTGGAGGGTAAAAAACATTGGCTTGACATTGCATTACCAAGCTCATGATAATACATAAAACATTGATTCAGTACAAATGTTTACTTTCTGATGAAAAAAGATGATTCTGTTTCTTGGCGGGGATTTCCACGATGTACACTTGCATCCACTGCCTGGGTCACTCATGATCCTTGTTATATTCCCTGTTGTGAATCTGGGGACTGGAAGGTCTGTCTGCTGGACTTCTGGGTTCTCATCAGTCTGATAAGAGTATGTAAAGAACAAGGAGCCCAGGTATACCTAAGCTGAATTTTATTCAAAAACTTTGCAAATGAAGCTCAGATATATAAAATGAGATTCCTGAAGTTAGGAAATTTCCAATTTTTTTTTTTTTTAATGTAGTCCTCCCCCCCCCCACCCCGACCCTTCCAATCAAGTTCCTGTAGAATGGAAATTCTGATAATCTGTCAGTATTAGTCATAAATTTCTACTTGAGCAAAAAAGACCAGTTTGTCTGTATTAGCTGCAGTGGACCTGCAAAACAATTTAAATCTGTATCCCTGAATTGTTCATAGAATTTGAGGGAATGATTTAAAAAATTGTTTCAGTGTACCCTCTTTCTGATTTGATTTGATTCAATTCGACACATAAGCATGTATAGGTCAGGGAGCATGATGGGACCTATATGTTGAATCAATGCATTTTATTTTGTCACAAAGTGTTTTGTCATGGGTACCCAGTGCTGACAACTAATTATAATGTTTTGGTTTTCTCTTTCCAGTTAATGATGATAATTAATATTACATTTATCTGAAACAAATTTCAAGACAATATGTTTTCTCTTCTTTCCTTACATGCAGAAAATGTTCTTTTTACTTCCTGTGCTCCAAGTATGAGCTAATAGCTTCATTTGAAATATATCTCTATATAGTTGTAGCTATACGCATATGTACATAAATTTTCGTTGTATGCAAACAAGAAAATAATAACTGTCAGTATTTTAACTATGTGGCACTATTCTCCATTCTGCTTCAAATGTTTTCGGCTGGAGTATGAAGGCCCTATGATTTTCTCTATATTATTTAGAAAAAATAAAATCCCGTCAGAGAAAATTTGACTCAAAAAGATTGAGTCAGAGAGAAAACAGGATTTTGCACTTCACAGCCACTTTCTAAAGATTGATCAGTTTGATCCTGGCTCCTTATCTTGCTTTGTTCCTTTTAGTTTCCCTCTTGTATTGAACTGATTAGTCTCAACCTTCCTCATGCAGGTTAATGTGCTTTTGTGATAGGCAGGATTGACTCAAAACAAAATTTTCAGCCTGGTAGCATAATTTAAAAATACACAAGCAATACAAAGTCTTCCCCATGGAAAGATCTTTCCGAAGTAAAGCCCCTTGCTTACAAATGAAACTTTATCACCGTTGTTTGTATGTTCTATCAAGGTCACAGCATCTTCCTGGATGCTCTCTTCTGCAAGAGAACATTGGGGACATTCTGTGTCCCATCTGTGATTTACTGTGTATAATTAATCAACATTATTCATATATCATTCATATGTTTTGGTAAAGAGCAGAGATACCCTGTGTTATATACCTCTATGTGGAAACACCCTATTTATATCAACTGTGGGAAAGATGGATATGGAATTAATAATGTAGCATTTAAGCAGGATTTTTTTTCCCAAATTGCTCAGTTGCAGTAGCAATAGCCAATAGTTACAGTAATAACATAAAATGATGTATTTAATATTTAGAATTTACGTAACACTGAAAGAGGTGTAGTTGACACACACAAGAGGTATTTTTACAATCAAGTATCAAGGCAACAATTTGAGTTTTCTTTGATTCCATGGTAGAATAACAGTTTCTTACTTTTCATTTAGTGAGGAGTCTGGAGTGAACAGCATGATTGAGAAAGGGAGAAATTACATGCAGGAGGAATACAGAGGGAGGAGAGGGCAATCAGTTATGTAAAGACAGAGATTTTTGTGGGAAATCCAGTAGTTAAGGCCTGTGGAAATGGTCACTCTCTTTCCTTAGCCCATACTAGAAACACTTCAGCTCATTTTCACAGTTCCAGTACTTTGCTCTTGACTACAGTGTGTTGCTCAGTTAGATAAGCTAGCATTACTAATAGAAAAATTATGCTAATCCCCAGTGACATTTAGTATACATGAGTGTCTGTATATTTAATGTGAAAATCTATCTTCCACAAAATATGAATACTGATCATTTGTCTCAGTTCAAGACCTTATCTTCCAGTCCTGTAGTCAAAACTGTATATAGTCCTCCATCTCTCTGAAGAAAATATGGGTAAAGTGAAGGTTTTATATTCTGGTTTTACATTCTTATGTAAAACTAGTCAGAATCTGAATTCTTTAAATTTAAAAAGGAAAAAAATACTGTATTGACATTCTGAAATTTTTCCCCCATGATCTTACTGCTGCATAGATTTAAGAGACTTATTAATTGTGCGAAATGATGAAATGCCACTGGTCAGTATTTCATCAAAATGAATGCGGTTGATGAAAAATATAATGTTGGTATTTTAAAATATAACTGGAGAAAATTAAATTAAATTTATTCATATAATCAAATGAATTCATATAACAAGAGTTGTCTGTTTCATGGTTTTAGCAAATTAATCATTCAATAAAAATGGAAAACTAAATTGTAGTAATATGTAAAAAGTATGGCAGTATTCGAAGAAATTTAAACCTCTTAATTTTGTAATATGAATTTAAGTGTGTGCTCTAATAATTTTATTTAGATATGCATTGATAGTGATGAGATGCTTTTATATAAGTATTATAAAAGGCTTGGGTATGGCCTACTTAAATAAGTAATAAAGTGTAAAATTATTTTTGTGTCAAGTGGCTTGACTAACTTCAGAACAACTGTGTGGTCTAAAAGAACTGGAATTTATTTGCTTTATTTTGGGACATCATTCATGGATGTAATTTAGACCCAAAGTCTTTTAGTAGACTCTGAAGTTCTCCTGATGAGGACTTCGCTAGTGTTTGAATGTGTGCATAGTGACTGACAGCTCTGGTTTTCTTAGCTGTGTTAAGCAGAAATGACATGCAAAAGCTCTGGGTGGAGGGAGAAAAAATGAAAATAGAAGGGATTTGTGGAAGGTCAGTGGCCCAGTCATGAACAGGGTGAAGGTCTGTATCTCTCTGTGCAGTGGCCTTTCTCTTGAACTACATGGTTTGACTAGTCTTATATTACAGTATTTAGAAGAAATATATAGAGGATAGAGAGAGAAAATAAATCATGCGAGAAAACTATTAGAATTATTTCGTAAGTTTACTGCCTACACCATTTTGAATACACCTAGAAAAGCTGGCATCATCTCACGTATATGAAAGAAGAATTGATTGGTTTTCCCCATAAAGTATGAGACAGCAGCTGGTAGGAAAATGTGAGAGAAACATAAAGTAGTGGTCTTAACCAGTACAGAAAACTATCAAGGTACACATAGAGCATTAAAAATGAACTCTAGGATTCAAGCAAGGGAGAGTATCAGTAAGATAGTCTACTTAAACTTCACTGCATATGAATCTATACATGTGTACACCAACATTAAAAAAAAAAAGTAAGAGAAGAGGAATCTATCATATACAGATCAAACTAATTACATTTGATAAACAAAAGGGAGGCTATTTTATTGCACACTAATAAAGAATATGTATTTTCTTCAGCATTATGATATCTGAAACATCTCTGCAGCCTTTAACATCTTGCTTTGCAGAGGCTGCTGAGCTTTTTGGGCTGGAAGTCAGCTTGAAGAACACAGAAGTTCTCTATCAGCCTGCACCTCAGGAAGTCTTCCATCATCCCCATGTCACCACTGGCGAATCAGAGCTCAAGTCAGTCCAGCAATTTAATTACCTGGGAAACATCATTTCCTCGGATGGTAAGATTGACGCAGAAATAGACAACAGGTTAGCAAAGGCATACAGAGCTTTCACCAGACTCCATAAAAGAGTTTGGTGAAACAATCACCTGAAGAGAAGCACAAAGATCTGCGTTTACAGAGCCATTGTTCTGTCTACCCTTTTATATGGATCTGAATCTTGGGTCATTTACCGCCACCACCTGCGTCTGTTAGAAAGCTTCCATCAACGCTGCCTCCGTACAATCCTAAACATCCACTGGACGGATTATGTGACCAATACATCTGTCCTGGAACAGGCAGCACTCCCGAGTATTGAGGCCATGCTGCTGAGAGCACAGCTGTATTGGACAGGGCATGTGTCCAGGATGAAGGACTGCCGACTCCCCAGGATTGTGCTCTATGGTGAACACGCCACTGGCTGCCACATGACAGGAGCCCCAAAGAGGAGATACAAGGACTCCCTGAAAAAATCCCTCAGCCTTGGCCATATTGATCATCACTTTTGGTTTACTCTGGCCTCCAATCGGGAGGCCTGGAGACACACTGTCTACAATGTTGCTGCTTCTTTGGAGAACTCGCGCAAGACCACTCTCGAGGAGAAAAGACAGCGCAGAAAGAATCGCATCTTGGCGATATCACCTGGGGAGTCTTTCTGCTGCGCCTTTTGTAACCGGACTTGTCTGTCTCACATTGGTCTTTTTAGCCATCAGCGTGCTTGCAGCAAGTGTGGGGAGAGCCCTTCCCACATCTTCATTCACAAAGCCTAGCCATGATGATGATGATGATGACGATATCTGAATTAACTAGAGATATAGCATTATACACAGAGATTAGACCAGAACTGAATTCAGCAGAAATGGAGAAAGAAGACATAGAATTTTAATTAGCTTTGTGATATTGCAGCCTGTATGACTGCTCTGAAGATTTGCTATCCCTAATGAATAATGCACAAAGTATGATTTCTTTCAAAGGAATAATAGGCTATCTAATGAAAACCTTAAAGGGGGTTACAATTTACCTGCCTAAAGTGAGTTAAAAAATAGCATATTATCAACAAAATAGCATTAACCCTAGAAAAAACAGCTTATTCTCTGTTTCCAGTTATTCTCTAACTTTTTTTCTGCCTGAAGATGTTGTATTAAAAATATGGCACGTTAAATAGAAACCAACATCACTAGATCAATATATTTTTTATTTCTATATTGAGGTAAAAAGATGAATGACAAGATGTCATAATATGCCACTTAAAGCTAATTTCAATATCCTACCCACCAACAATACAAGGACAAGGCATATTTCCTTTGTACATTCTTTTTCCTTTGTCGTTTTTTGTTCATGAACTTTCAAATGACGACTGAGTTTACTTGAATGTATTTATTGTTCCATATTACATTTGACACTTGTAATTTTGTCAAGAATGCGCGGATGGCAAAATAACAAAGTGTCAGGAAAGTAAAATTAAGAAGAATCAATATGTCTGTTGAGTTCAATGTGAAGACTTATTCATCTGTAAAGAGCTGAAGGCTCTTAAGTGATTTCATAGCATATGTGTGTCACATAGGAGTCGAGAAGGGAATGCAATCCATAATATCAATCACTCTAGAAAGATTCCTGAAAGGATTAACATAATTACTGCATAGTCTTGAAGGCTGAAAGTCTATGCTTGTGTGGGATAGGCACAAATACTAATTCTGAATGAGTTAGAAGAACTGGATGTCAGGTACTTTAATGCAACATTTATGGCTTGTTTTGTTTTTCTAATTACCATGGTAAGAAGGAAGCATGTAGTGCCTTTAAATGACATCAGAAATCTATGCTAAATGAATGATGATACAGAACTGTTTTAAGTGTAAGCATGTGTCATGGTTTTTTGTTCTTAGAGCTATGCTGGAATTTCCCTTTTCCCCCTGCCCACTGTGTTGGGGGGAAGGGGGAATTGAACATGGTAACTGTATCTAGGCAACTAATGGCCCAGAAGAAAGAGCTAGTGAGGCTGCATTCCCATGTTAATTGCCTCACCTTGTCTCCAGAGAAACAGGGGAGGAGACTAGGAAATGCTGAAGGGGGGTGGGATGTAACCTGAGCTGTCAAGACTGCTGTTGTTGGTGGCTGTGCTGCTCAGGAGCTGCGGGAGCTGCAGTAAGTAACCGGAGCTGTCGGATCGGTCGGACTGCTGCCCTGGGCTGCTGCCCTGGACTGCTGCCCAGACCACTGCAGGACTGCTGCTCGTGGCGGTGTTACAGCTTGGAGTTTTTGCTTGGATTCTCATCAGAGAGGGACCGAGCCACACTATTGTGCATCTCAGCCAGCAGGAAAGAGTGAGTGTTCCATTATCAGGAATTGTGTCTTCCCTTCCCCCCCCCCCCCTTCTTTCCCTTTGGTGAAGGGGGAGGACATCCATTGTCCAGCATGCTGGGGAGACCCCACATGGCAACTACCAGTGATCCAACAGCACCCCCTGCTGACTGATGCAAACAACTGCAGGCTCCACATCTCCAGTGGTTCAACAGCACCTCCTGCTGACTGTGGTTATTATTGCCCCAAAGAGTACAAATTGAACAATTTTTTCACTGTTGGGTTTATTCGTTTTGTCTTGAAGGAGATTGTCTGGATTATTGTTTAGGTGTTTGACTTGTGTTCTTTCCTTGTTTCTACCAATATGTATATACACCTTTTAATAAAGGGCTGACATTCCTACCTTGCTATAATTTCATTTTCCATTTCCCACACTGTTCCTTAATCGGAGTCTATTAATTTTGGATTTATAATTGCTTAGAGGGAGGAGTTTTGGGTCTTCCTCATAATTTATTCCCAGCAAAACACTTGTGTCTCATTTAAACTGAGACAGCGTGTTGTAAGCATTGTGTGATCTGATTCTGCTATCAGATCAATGCACAGCAGAAATAAATCCACTAAAATTCCTGGGGATGATCTTAAAGTCAGACTTATAATATTTGAATGAAGAGAATAAAAAAATCCAGATTATTTCATTAAGAAGTACTCTTTTGAGGTCAAAAGGGCTCAAAAGTAAACACTGCTTTGTAATTTAGTCTCTATGTTCTGTCTCTGTACCCTTTAAAAAGTTGACTTTGTACTTCAATAGATTTGAAGTGATTTGATGATTGCTTGGTTTGTCAACACAGAATATTTTTCCTGCAGCAATGTCTTTGGTGAAGTGCCTAGGAAGGAGTCCAGTTCTTGCACAATTTCAACCGCCTTTGTCAGCTCTATAATAATATAAAATCTGGAGTTAGGTTAAACGTTATTGCAGAACCTTGTGCTCAAACGGCTGTTAAGTTTCTTATTTTGCAAGGAAGTATTTCCTGGACCATCATTTCTATGCAAAATTTTATTAAAATAGCTGTGCAAAAATCAACCTTACCATCCCTCCTTAATTACATTTACTTAAGTATAGAAAAATAACATTAAATAGTCAGAATCTATTTCACAAATCATTATTTAGAAAAAAACCCACACTATTTTTAATGAAATAGAGACATTCATTTCAAGATTAAAAAAACCCATTATGCATACGGTTAACAGAAAAATACAGAGATTTTATAATTGATTGTAAGAATGATTCTGAGACAGTGACATTAAAGAACTGTTAGAGCGTTTATCTACAGTTTTCAGTAATTGCTTCAGGTGGGAACAGTTCTTCCAATTGCAGAGCTGTTCAAATTTTTTTTTTAATTTGAAAATTACCCTTTTGCTCTCTATTAAAAATTAATGACACCATGACTGATTTTCTTCATGTACTGTATACAGCATATTTTCCTACACTATGGCTAGCACAAAATATAAAGAATACAGAAAATTATGATCAACGAAAAAGTAGGATTTAGAAATTATAGTAATTTTTCTTCAGCTCTCCCCTGCTATGATGGGGAGAAATATGACTCCTACAGAAAAAGGGACAGAAGACACACTGAAATTAAGTACTTGAGTATTGGTTCCTATATTTTCTAGAAGTGGTCCAGGTTGTTCGAGAACCATTCAGAGCTCTGTATATGACTTTCATAAAATAGCTAATTTAACTCAGTTTAACCTGTCTTTTAGCAAGACAAGGTAAACATGTAGCTCCTCAATAGCAGCTTTTCAGGCTTCAGGTATCATTCAGGAAATGCTAAACTAATAAATTGTTATTTACATATATGCAATTGCAACACAGCCATCATATTTACTACATCTATGTACATATGGAAAAATAGAGGATTAAAATGAAGCATCTTTTTTCACAATAGTCGGAAGAATAACAAATATAAAGAATACACAGAATAAGGATATTTCAACTAGCATTGGGAAGACATATATATTCCTCTTTACAGCTGATTAACCTATCTGGCAATTAGAATTCCATATAGGGGAAGTTCTGCTCCATGAGCATTAAAAATGAAAAGCAAAGTGTCTGAGGGCAAAGCAGGGTACTATGTAATATGATAACTCTATATACTTCCTCCTTGCATAATGAAATTTATTAAGCATGCTTTTCATAAGTAGTATTTACACTACAGTTCCTAGAAGTGTGTCATGAGCTAGTGTTCTCCATCAAAAGCTAAGTGGTTGTCTAGCAGGTGACTAATTTTCAGCAGAAGATATGAGAAAATTTTATCAGTAGCTTAGACTTGGTATTAGATGGTTGCTCATATATGCTCATGTAAATTATTATATTACTATACTATATTCTAATAAATTTTATATAATGATAATTATTGTACATTTAAAATAATATAATTATTTAAGTGGTCTATAAGGACTGTGTATGAAATAATGACATACATGTATAAATACACATGTGCAGATGTTTGTGCATTAGTAATTACTTTTCCTTAAGTGGTTATTTTCATAATAAAAAGAACAAGCACACTATAACTCAATTAATTAGGAAAATATTTAAAACTTACAACAAAAATTCTTGTTCTTTCTTTAAAGAATTATTTTCTGAAAGACTGCAAATGGCCACTAAAGGAATGCATTTAAAATCCCTGTGTAAATTGATACAAATTCTAAAGCTTTATGCATTTAAAAGGTCATAATTAAATATTATATATAGCAATTCTGAAATTACTTGATAATATAATTAGCTCTGAAGTCTATGATTTTCCTCCTTTTTCTTGATTTTATGGGATATCAGAGAGTGGATTATTCACAAGATTAAAGCTGTGATAGGAATGATTTAGAAAAATGTAACTGGTAAAGAGTTACTCATTTTTACTTGATACATGTGTTAATATTTGGCCTCAACTCATGCTTTTTAGTTTGAATTTATATGTTTTCTTAAAAGACAGGCACTATAGAGATGTCAAAATTGTTCACTGCCATGGTAACATGCTTTTATATAGGGATATTTTAGCAGGCCTGTTGTTATATTCTTCTCTCTTTGTATTAATTAGTGCACACAGCCCTTATCATGTAAGTATAGCTTAGTCATATATATAGTGAGCATATAAGTTGAAGACCGCAGAAGTGCAGTTTCAAGTTGAATTGCTGAATGTGATATTGTAATATGTAATACAGGCTGATGCGTAGGAATTTACTGTTGTATTCACTGTCAAGCCATGCTGAAAAAAAGGGCAGGAAAGAGGTTGTTTTGAAAGTATTCAGTTGCCAGGCAAGAGTGGTGGGCTTCCCAGAAGTGCTCAGATTTTTGCTCTCAATAGCCACTGAAACTGGTGGTAGATTTCATGAACTCCAAAGGAATTCCTTCTAAAATGAGAGGAGTAAAAACATCATTGTTATCAGTGCTGCAATGTCAGACAACTTGGTGCTTGTCAGACAATGGCAATAACTGTAGCATATGAAACATAATCACAGTATTGGTTCATGGCAGACTTGAGGTTTATGGTCTTCAAGTTATGTCTTTAACAGGCTTCCTTTCATAAGGTGTTAAAGTGACTGCCTCTAATAAAGGACTGGCACAAAATCATGTTACATGGGACAATATAAAACTTTTATGGTTTCTGTCTCAGCTTTTAAATAGGGACCAAAGTCAAAAGATGTAGAAAATTAGGGTTGTATCCCAGCTTTGGTGTTCACATTTCATTCCTGTCACAGGAAGCAGGGCCACCTTAGAGTCAATTAACTTTTCTTTCTTATGTCTGCACAACTGCACATCCTATACCATCCTTCTGACTATGTTAGTCTATTCCCTTGTAGATAATTCATTTATGAATCACAAATTCTATAGGAACTGATTGATAAATATTTTAACAAACGTTTATTTTGAGGATATATACAGTGATCAGTGTCATAGGAAGATCCCTTACTTTTCCCTCCCTTTTTAGAGGGGACGATCCATCATTGTTATCCTGGAAAGTCATGAGGTACAGAAACAAGATAAATCAATGAGGGAGAAATTGATTTACAGACATCTTTTATATATATGAAGACACTAAAGGCCTAGTTGCCTGCATTATTGGTCTACATGTTTGCTCACTTGATGTGTAGGCTGTTGTTATATGATTAATTTTTTCTAAGTATCTTGCATGAGAATATTACTATTTAGACTTACTGTAACGCAGTCTGTTTATGAACACTGAACCACTTTATATGGTCAGTGAAAATAAGCTGAAAATGATGTACATAAATGGTATTAAATATGTCTGTATATTATTTGACATATGTACATAGAGGATTATGAATTTATAAAGACAATTAATAAAAATTTATACAAAATTTATAATAACCTCCCACATCTTTAACAACTACTAACTTTTTCAGCAATATAAATACTTGTCCAGAGTTTTTTTCAGATTGTTTTGTCCTGTAGTCACAGAATCCTAAAATGAGTTGGGTTGGAAAAGACCTTAAAGATCATCTAGTTCCAACCTCCCTGCCATGGGCGGGTACACTTTCCACTAGTCCAGGTTGCTCAGAGATCCATCCAATCTGGCCTGAACACCTCCAGGAATGGGGCAGCCACAACTTCTTTGGGCAACCTGTTCCAGTGCCTCACCACCATTACAG
Source organism: Lophotriccus pileatus (assembly GCA_035583135.1). Taxonomy (NCBI): domain Eukaryota; kingdom Metazoa; phylum Chordata; class Aves; order Passeriformes; family Tyrannidae; genus Lophotriccus; species Lophotriccus pileatus. The sequence continues at coordinate 37,347,873 of JAWWES010000133.1, read as the reverse complement.
TAAAGGATTTCTTTCTAGTATCTAATCTAAACGTACTCTACAATGCTTTGAAATGATTCCCCTTGTCCTGTCACTATGTGACCTTGTAAAAAGTCTCTCTCCATCTTTCTTGTAGGCTCCATTCAGGTACTGGAAGGGCACAATTTAGTCACTCTGAAGCCTTCTCTTTTCCAGGCTGAACAATCCCAGTTCTCTCAGCCTTTCCTTGTAGGAGAGGTGCTCCACTCCTCTAATCCTTTCGATGGCCCTCCTCTGAACTCTCTCCAACTGGTTGATGTCCTTCTTGTGCCATTGTAAATGTAATTTTATTTTTTAACGCTAAAGAATAAGTGGGAAGTAGGTTCCATATTATGTCCTTTTGTGACTAAACCATAATTTTTTAATATTTGCTTCTCTCAGGAGGCATCTATTCTTACAAATATACACAGACTGTAATATAAACATATATAAGAGAAATTTGTATATTGGAAAGAATGCATTTTGCCTATTTTCTAAACCATTCAAAATAGTAACTTCAAAATTTGTGAAGTATAATTAATGCACAACAAGAAATCTGTAAATGTGCAACAGTTTTACCTTGGTCATGCTTCTTCTGCAGGTCTAACAGTAGTGTCAGATTGCTGTTCTCACAGCAGTAGTTAGACAGGTAGTTACAGATGCCTTCAGAACTCTAGCAAATATTTTTTCACCTCTAATATAGCAAAGGTTTGCAGGAGTTTATATGAGTGGAAGCAACAGTTTTGTTCTGATTAGTTGAGCTGCTATCGGAATTCACGTCATGTCCTTTTGAGTTTAAAATTCCATTTAGCAAGCATAACTAAAGCATAGGTCTTCAGAGACAGCAATATTGTTGAAGTATACTATTATGTAAAAATATTAAAGATTGCTGCTCTTCAAAAAGATAATGAAAAACAGTGCACTACGGTTCTTTCAACAATCAAATTGCAAGTATGAAATATGCATAACAGCAAAACACTGGGGATATAATTCTAGATAGCTAGTCTCACTTTCAGAATGCATAATATATCTCACCTGTCTGTGCTTTTATTGCATTTATTTTATTCAAGTAGTAGCTCAGACACAGACTGAATCTGAAGTCCATGTGAACCTATGTGAAACGGTTTACTGTCTGTAAAATGAGGATATGGTATGGCTTTTCCTTATTTCTCTTTATTTGTTATTTACATTTACTTGTTCATGTGTGTTGCACCTGACTTTACCAGGGTCTTGTGGGAAGTCGTCCGGCAGAATCATACCGGTATTGGAGGAAAATCAAGGAAGATGGGGAAGAGAGCGAATACATGGAGATGAGTGGAGA
>JAWWES010000133.1:37329281-37346455 GCA_035583135.1 Lophotriccus pileatus | reverse complement strand
ACACCTGTGGCGCTCCCTTACGGAGTGGTCCGCAAAGGGTCTCGGCGTGATCGCCTAGGGCGTTTAAAGTGCTTCCTGAAGCCGACGCCCGACAGGGTCCCTTTTCTCATAGGTATCTATGTGCTACTACAAAAAGAAAGGAAAACTGTCTCAACTTCCTAAGAGATTGTTCTATTTTCTTATTTAATCAAGAAGACATAACTCTATTAAAGTTGACTATCTATGAATGATGATGCTCACATAGTGAAAAATGTCAGCTACATAATCAACATAGTCTAGGAATTTGCTACTGTGATGTTACCTAATGCCATGTGAAACGTTTTAGTTCAAAGCATTAACCAACACCGGTGTTTTCATGCCTAGGAATATTTGTAAACTTGAGTAAAATTTACTGAACTTTTTTTGGGTGAGCCTTTCTTCCCTCTTGCCTGCCTGTCTACTTTCTGGTAACAATTTATTGAAATAGTATTCTATTTATACATATAGAAAATGCAAAACATCACTTTTAAATTATGAATTTTTTAAAAGGAAAAAGAGATTTACATTCAATATAAAAAAATTAAACAAAAAAACCAAAAAAACCCCACAAACAAACAAACAAACAAAAAAAAAATGAAACACTGTTTTGGAGGAGTGACAACTTCCAGGTTACCCCAAATAGTTTTTGTGGATTTTTTTATTTGCTTGTTTATACATTTTGTTTTGTTTGGTTGGAATTTTTTTGAGAAGACCATAGAAGAAATTATCTGAATTTTGAGTCAGTTTTCTACATGAACAGTGAAATGAACAGCCAGCTTTTTGCATAGCATCCTTCTATGCCAGTTGTCAATCTGCCAGTGTGTGGTCCTAATGCTGTTTAAACAAAGCTGGTTTTGTTTCATTGCCGGCAGCTGAGCCAGTGAGTTGTAATGATGGAATTGGCTATTCCCTGGAAAATGGAACAGTGACTCTGAGCAGGGACTTGGCTAACTACATAAATGTGCCAAATTTGCATCATGAATTTTTAACATACAGCATTTCAGATAAAAATTCATCATTTCTATGAATCATAAATAAAAAATATATGACCAGTTTAAATGTTCTTCCCTGTACAAGAAACGGTAATGTGTGAATACATAATTAAGGGCAGCTTAGAGTACCGTGATTTTATAGAAAAGCAGCCAGATTGGTAAAGCTGACAGTGGCAAACCCATTTTATTTCATTTAACAAGCTTTTAGTTGTTGGATCAAGCCCAGTCTTACAAAACATTGGACTTTGCCAGAGACATCTCTTATTCATAAAATAAAGGCAAAAACTCTTGGACCTCCTTCCCATTTACAGTTTCCTAATTAGATAGTGGGCAAGCCAGCAGAAGTGATCCAGGAACTAGCTGCAAAGCATTTTGTGTGCTGAATCAGGGGAATTAAAATTCTATCAAGTTATATACAAAACTATAGCAGTAATTTAGAAGAGCATAAGCATGTGAGCAATTCCTCTAGATGAGTTCATGGTGGGAATGGTTAACCATCATACTCTCTAACATTTCTTCCTCTTTGAGCTTCAGATTTGGTATTACATTTAGCTACTACCATGTGGCAAATATTTATTTTGGCAGTGTTTATTTGGGTTAAATGACTTCATAACTGACAACAGCTAATTGAAAACAGCTTGGGATCCCCAACACATTCTTAACTACTCTAACTTAGTGACATCTGTAACATCCTACTGTTTGATATACAGGGCAATTGTAGAGGAAGTTAAGGAAGTTTAACAGGTGGCTCAAAGATTGCTGCAGGGAAGAAGGGTCTCAGATGCTTTTACCTTATAAGGTGAACAGAGTATCCTCTTGCTAGATGGATTTCACCTGAGTACTCAGAGGAGCCTTCCAGTCTTCAAGCTGGTATGAATGATAGGAGCTGTGAAAGATGTTTCTGCAACAGCCAGTTTTAACATGAGAGATGAGTTGGCCTTTACAATGTTATGTAAAGTACACAGCCTTTCGTTTCCTTACAGACCCCTTAAAGTGATACATGTTGGAAAATGAATCTTCTTACTTGCTCTTCATATGAAAATCATTTTATACTTTTGATTATTTTCTTGCCTATTTTTAGAATGGATCTTAGGAAAGCTTTCTTCCCTGAAAGGGTGCTCAAATAGTGGAACAGGGTGCCCAGGGAGGCGCTGTAGTCACCAACCCTGGAGGTAAAAAATCCATAGGTGCAGTGCTTAGGTATATGATTTATTGGTGGATTTGACAGTGTTAGGTTTATGGGTGAACTAGATGATCTCCAGAGGTCCCTTCCAAACCTAACTATTCTGTTACATGATTCTGTGTGACTCCAATAGCATCTTATCTTGTACTGGGGAACCAAAACTTTACACTCAACATGCAGTTTCACCACAGACTTATACCTTTGCACGCTTTGTTTATTTTCTGTTCTTGTTTCTTTCTTTCTCTGTGATTGCTAAAATTTTTTTTCTTGCTGTTTTGATGCTGAAGTGAAACATTTATTGTGTAGCCTCTTCTGCTGTAATATAGAAAGATACATCTAATTTATAACTGATTTGAGTTTTGACCACAATGATAAAATGTTTTAGCAGCACCACATTGTCAAGATTTTTATAAAGAATTGACTACTGTAGTATTTCAACACGTATTACAGTAAATTGTTTCTGGGTGTTATAGGAACATTTTATTTCTGGAATGGTTGTGCTTTGATATCTTTGTTTTATTAAGTTTCATGCATGCCGCAGACATTGCTACTATTAACAAGTAATATAAATTACTATGTAGTAGTGTATATACTGTTTGTTAGTTGTTTCATATGATTTACAAAATTCCAATAACATTGGATATTTTCAGTGGATGCACATAGACCAGAAACATGCTGGTTCGGTGTATTTGTTTATACAAGGAGAACATATTATGTCACATTATTCTATTTCCATCGGATTTTCTGCTGCCATAAAATATAAATAGTTTGGACTACTGCACTTATTAATAAGTCAATATTTTAAATTCAATATACAGTGTTTCTGCAGAGTCTGTTGCTACAGGAAATTTTCAAGAGAAACATTGTGACTATTTTAAGAATTAAAAATACTGTAATAACTTTCATGATTTAGACTTTTTACTAAAAGCAGTGATATGGGTAATGTGACACAATTCTGCATTACAAAAAACCATATATATATGCAAGTGAACTGAAACTGTGATATTGGGCTAAAGTCAGATATACACACACAAGGTAACCCACCTAGTTGATCAAGGGAAGCCAGTTGATGTATGTTTCTTGGGTATCAGTAAAGCTTTCAGTACTGTCTCTCACAGGATCCTTCCGGAAAAAATGTCCAGTACAAAGCTGGATAAACACATCATGTGCTGCATGAGCAATTGGCTCATGAGTTAAGCACAGAGGGTAACAGTAAATGAGGAAAAATCAGACTGGTGACCTGTCACTAGTGGGGTTCCACAGGGCTACATCTTGGGCCCTGTGCTCTTCAACATCTTCATAAATTACTCGGATGCAGAACTGGGAGGAGCTGTTGACTCCCTTGAAGGCAGGGGGGCCCTGCAGAGAGACCTCAGCAAATTATAGGATTGGGCAATCACCACCATATGAAGTCCAACATAGGGAAGTGCTGGATTCTGCACCTGGGATGGGCAATCCTGGATGTACATACAGACTGGGAAATGAGATGCTGGAAAGCAGCGCCACAGAAAGGGACCTGGGGGTCCTGGTCAATGACAAGTTCAATCAGTGCCCTGGCAGCCAAGAGGGTGAACCATGTCCACAGGGGCATCAGGCAAAGCATCACCAGCTGGTCGAGGGAGGGGATTGTCTTGCACTGCTCTGCATTGGGGTGGCCTCACCTTGAATATTGTGTGCAGTTTTGGGCATCGCAACATAAGAAAGATATTAAGCTCTTAGAAAGTGTCCAAAGGAGGGCAACTAAGATGGTGAAGGGCCTTGAGTGGAAGTCATATGAGCTTGAGGTCACTTGGTGTGACCTGGAGAAGAGGAGACTGAGGGGAGACCTCACCACAGTTCTACAACTACCTCGTGAGGGCAAGAGGAGGGGTAGACACTGATCTCTTATCTGTGGTGACCAGTGACATAACCTGAGGGAATGGCCTGAAGTTGTGTCAGCACAGGTTTAGGTCAGTTATTAGAAAAAGATTCTTCATCCAGAGGGTGGTTGGGCACTGGAACAGGCTCCCCAAGGAAGTGGTTATAGCACCAAGCCTTACAGAGTTCAAGAAGCATCTGGATGATAATCTCAAGCACATGGTGTGACTCTTGGGCATGGCCCTGTGCAGGGCCAGGAGTTGGACTCAATGATCCTTATGGGTCCCTTCATTCTGATTCTGTGATATTAAATAATGAAAACATGGAGAAACAAAGTTGGCCTTTGGTGGATGTGTAAGTAGTTATTTCTTTGTGCATATTATTTTCATTATTATTCTTGACCCTTTTGCAGACACTAATTATAATTCTAAGAGTTATATTAGAATGAAAGAAACCTCTTTTCCAAAATAATACAGTTATTCTCAGCATATGAGTTAGCTCAAATGAAAAAAATTACAGGGATTTGAACACTGAACCAAATTACTGGATGTTATAGTTTGTTAATCCGTTCCTACAACTGACAGGCTTTTCAGTAAGATTTGCACCAAGTACAGCCATAGCTGTTTCTGAAATATTCTTTGCAGGTTTTAAGAGACAGAGTCCCGTGAGCATGTCTGTTTCCATAATTTTGATTGATATAAATGTACATGTTCTCTTCATCTTATTTTAATACTACTGAACACACTGTAAGGAGTGTCATGTCCTTATAGTTAATTCCTCAAGACAGTACTATTTTGCAAAAGTAAGAACTGTGTATCACACTGATGTGTTTACAGCTGCTGTATTTAGGAGGCCCTAAAACACCTCAGATAGGTCATATATGTCCAGATTGATACCTCCAAAATTCAGTGTCTATAATAAAAAAATTAACTGTTCTGCAATTCTGGTTACTGCTAGGTTTATGTTTTGAAATAGAGATTGACAGGTTTACAGGTGGGGTATAATACATTGTATGATTCAATGAAATGAAAGCAAGTTGCATGTGCTGGGAGTATGCTAGGTTTTTGCTTTTAAGGTTTGAAATTCCTTGCCTTTTTTTTTTTCATGAACGTGAGTTCTTTTAACACCATGCTTTGCCATGCCTACATGGCATGGCAGTATAGGCTTATCCTTGTTTAAGCAGTATAGGCTTATTCTTGTTTAAAAACTCACACTAAAATGATTTGAGTAGTTTTATTCCAATATTAGTAAACAGGCAAAGCCTTGAAAACACTGAGGATAGATTCCTCAGAGATCAGTACTGTGAATCCTGTTGCTAGGAAACCATTTTTATTTGTTTTTCTTCAAAATGACTAAATCACTTTATGCCTGTCTTTAACGGCAGCTGGGAAGAAGTAGAAGGAAGCGCGGTTTAGACATCTCAGCTATTCTACCCCTTTCTTTCCAATACAAGGAGAGCAGTGAGTCAATACAATGTGGTGGGATTCAGGGGAATATATGAATACCTGCCTTAAGAGCAATGGGATCTGTGCATTTTATGAAGCAGGGTGGGTATCTGGGTGAGCACACAGCAGAGCCTTGGGACCTTCCTGCCTCCCTCCCAACGTCCTCTCTCTGCCTCTCTTGTACTACCTCCTGTCTGCTCCTTTCCCTAGGGTGACCCAGGGATTTCTAGTGACTCCTTTTCATCTGCTTTTTGGGGCTCTCTGGATCTTTCTTATCCGTTTCATCCTGCTCCATCTCCTCAGCCTGGGTTCCCCCAGACAGATCAGATGGGTGGGAGCGGTAATGGCTGTATGACTCTTGCCAGATGAGTGGGACAGGCAGGGGGTTGATTTGCCAGGACTGAGGTTTGGGCCAGCCTTTCAGGCAAGCCCCCATGGCCTGGTGAAGGGAAATGTGGGTTACAAAAGGTCACGGTCTAGGCCAGAGGGAGCGCAAGCAAAGATGAGTCCCCATGGGGTAACCATAGGGGAGCAAGAGGTAGGGAAAGGCCCTGGCTCACTCTGTCACCCATCTGCCTTCTCCCACAGATTTGGTCCTTCTTCAGGTCAGGAATTTCCTAGCCCTGCTTTTAGCTTTCTCCTCTCCTCCATTTCCCTCCCTGTCTTGCCATGTCCTCAGCTTAGTTAGTAACTAAGTTGCTTAGTAACTCTTGAAGTTAGTGAGTGTGACTTGACTCCAGTAGCCCTTCTTGTCCAATGAGGAAAAGCTGCAGTATGAGCCTGTGGGGGAGTAAAGGGTTTGCCACACCAACCTCCCCTGCTTCCCCAAGTACTTCATACAGAAATGGCTTCTCCGCACATTCTCTCCTGGTAGAACCGAAGGGCTTTGAGCAGATGGTGAAGCTTCATGTAGGCAAAGGCCTTTGGCTTTCTCCTTCCCACCCATCCAGGAAAGGGACTCTTTTCATCTATTTTGGTCCAGACAGTCCCTTGAACTTAAAGGCTCCCTGATGGTAGCTGCTAGTGAGCACACCTGACCCTATTGTGAACAGACCAGAAAGGCATTACATGGTGAATTTGGGTCTCTCAGCACAGAGGATCTGGACACTGATGGTGTGTGAGTGACTGTGCAGACCTTAAGACTGTTGTGGGCTGCCTCCCTTGCCTCCTGGGCCACCAGCTTCAGCAAAGGGTCATTTCACAGGTGAGTGGGGCCTTAGTGTGGGTGGTATCAGGGTAAATGTTTTGTATTGTAGTCTGGAATTTAAGTTTGGGCTGGAAAAGGGGATGGGTCATGCTCATAGATTATTAATAACTTATTTGTAATATTCAAATACATATATTAGGTTCTGATATTTTCTTGGCAATCATTTTTCCCCTGCAGTTTCTGTATGCCTGGGCATAAAGGATTTCAAGTTTGAAATTTTTTTAAATTTGTTTTTTTTCTCCTAAATTCTGATTAAACCAATCTTACCTTGCTAGAACTGAGCAATAGGAAGATAGTGACTATACTCTTTTTTGCAGAATGTCATTCTACTTATCATGGAGGGCATCTTCCATAGCAGTTGTCAGCCAGAAATGCACAAACCTAGTTAATTTGGTTTTATATAAAATGAATATTAGATTCTAGTACAGTTATTGAAATAATGACTTTTTCTCTGAGCTTGTACATAGTAATTTTAGAACTAATATTTAATCTATTTTGGTCCAACATAACTAGACATCTGAGAACTGAATAGCATTCAGTATTCTTTTAAGCCTCTTCCCGTTGTTTTTTGAAGCAAGGAACAACTGTACGTGGGTTTTTTTGTTGGTGTTTTGCACTTCTAAAAGAGAAATGTGTACATGTTGTATACAATATGCTTTGGATTATGTTGTGCCTATGTAATTCCTTCACAGCACATTTCATTGAAGCACAAAGGAAAAGGATAAGCCTTTAAAAAGCTACAGAAAGGAAAGAGTTGTGTTTCTAAGAGCAAAGATTTAAGCAAAATCAAAAAAGCTTATTCAAGTTACAGGGGCCAGGGTTTATCACCATGTGGGTATAACCAAAACTATGTATTCCACTCCATCTGTGTAATTTCCGGTGGACTGTTCGTAATGGATCATTTGCAGCAGCTGCTCAGGGCACACCTGACACCTCAGGCTACAAGGTGGGTGTTAAAGAAGCACTGCGAGGAGCATTTCTTTGTCTTCACACTAATAACTCTAATAACAGCTGTGATAACTCCCCTCTGGGCAGGCATTAGCACCTTCACACCCAGCCTGAGGGGTCATCTCTGCTAACAGGCCATACTGGACTGGCATAATAGGCAACTGCAATGACCTAGACCATCAAAGACCCAAAAAATATCCCATGACTCACCGAGTTGGATCACCATTGTGAAATTCCCTGCTCTGGGGGAGGTACTGGACATTCTCACCTGAACCTGAGCACTTATAATCTTGGGGTTTTGGTACTTCTGTTAGCACTCCTTGGGTCTAGAGAAGGACCAGAATCCTACAGGACTGCAACTGCCACTCTCGATAAGAGTGCAATCATTACTTCAAGAGGGCTGCAATCATCATCTGGATCATGATAATAAGTGATAGCCAATATTTTGCTGCTACAGCATTCTGATTGCCTGGCAATTTAAAATATTTCTGTGAAACTCCTGAAAATACTTGAGCCTTTAGAGACCTTGAGAAGGAAATTATTGCAGGGTGACCCATGGTTTCCTTAGATTATAGTCTTCCATTTCTTTGGGTAGCATTTGACCCTCAAAGAGACATGGATCCCAAATGGTCCTATTAGCAGAGATGCTTGTTTTTAGGACTTCGATGCAGCTGAAACCAGTTCCCATGTTGTAGGATGTACAAAAGCAAAGCATCATCCCAGTCCAGCTCATATAAACTGTCAGCCTAAGAGTGGGGAAAGGGTGCTTATTTAGTTTTGGGTAGTGCTGAAGACTGGTAGTTACCTCAGAGTTGTGGAGTTTTGGCCCCCCCTGTTTTCAATAGGCTCTGTGTATGATGCTGTATCATTCTATATCAGATGAAAGGAGAGGCTGCTAATTCTATAACCCAGGTAGATTTTGAAAAAAAGCAGTGTCAGTGTAAATCAATGTCATTGTAAATCAATCAATCTCAGGGGTAAACTAAGTACTAAAATGCTTTTAGCCTTTACATTTTCTCTTAGAAATGGTATGTGTTTCATAATGCACTTCCAGAGTTACTGTGTGCCACTGAGATCTTTTCCTGAGTAATCATGTATCATTTTTGTCAATATCAGCATGCCTAAGTGGGCACCTCAGGACAGAATCTGACTTTAATAATTCTGTTACTTGTAGTTGTACTGTTTGCTGTTGAAGTTTATAAAACAAGTTTCTCTGCACTCTGTGTTGTTATGGATTTTTCCTTGTATTTTCTGAGGAGAGATAGATTTATTTGTTTGGCCTCTCAGCAAATTCTATCCTGCTCTGTTTATTTTCTGGGGAGAGAGTTGAATCTGATCTTTTTCAAATTATGAGGAATGGTCTTCTTCTTGGTTTCCAAAGTATTAAATATCTTTGTGCTTGTTTATATACAGGAGTTAACTCAAGTAGCATATTTCTTAATTGTTTTAAAACAGATTGTTTAGACTGACTTAGCAGGTTCTCTTCTGCCTGTGCCAATATTAAATAGTGCATGAGAAGTAGCAGAACTGAGGGACATTTCTGTTCACTTCATGCACTGGACAGGCAAAATGTTCAATTTACCATCTTATTTATAACCTGTCACAATTCTAAAATCACTTACTGAAAATTTAGAAGCAGTTGATAAGGCAAAGTTCTGTAAAATGTGAAAAATTTAATATTTATTGATGTGTGCATTGAGCAATTACTTAACTGCTGTTGCTTTTTGATAAGACATCAGTGTAGCTTCAAAAAAGGAGGGAGAGGGAGGAGGGAGAGCCCACTAAGGAAAACCAACAAACATTAAATACAAAGTCTAAGCAGAATTTCTCTCATTTCCATCAAAACTCTTTCCCAAATGGTAAATCCTTTACATGAAAATAACTACATTAGAACAGTTGTGGACAAATTGTTTATGTGGCTACTATAAAAAAAGTACATCATACTATAGGAAAAGTACACCATAACACCTGTAACATCAGTGTTTCTGTTGCAGCCTTATGGCAAATTAGAAGTCCTATCATGTAAACCATGGGAAGTTTTACAAGAAAGACAGGACATAAAAAGGAAATGTAGGACATAATTATTGATGAACTTTATTAAGAAGAAGCAGCAAAAGGAAAATAGTGTTTGCATGGTATGCTTGCATATGGTCTTGCAAATATTCCACATAACTAGGCTATATTTTTAATTACACTTTTTCATTAATACTTCTAGAAAATGAGATCTTGTTCATCACAAATTCTTTTTCAGGACTGTTGTTTCTTTCATTTGTGTGGGGGTTGGAGGGATCCCCGCGCAAGAAATGTGTGAGGAGGTAAACTGGTTTAGAAATTTCTCATTTCTCAAGAAGCCTACTGTGGCTAAAGAAACACCTATTGAAACAATGCATGAGAACAACCACCTATTTTCTTACCCTTGTAACTGCCTCCTGGCTACACCAAATTGGCAATTCTCTGACCCGAGAAGCTGCAAAAAGAAGCATTCCATTCCCATAAGTGGGGGAAAGGAAACGGAGGAGGGAAAGGGAACAGCTCAGAATGTACAGCCAAGAGGCCCTAGGGGATGGTTTTGCCACCCAGTTGTGAGCTCATGCAGCTGTCAGTGTCCACAAAATAAACTTTCTTTCTTGCTTAAAAGTCCATGGCTTATTCTTCTGATTACCTGAGAGAACACTGGAGTTTGCAGTTTGTTCTTTTTATATATTTCATCTCACTTTATTTGAGACTGGATGACCAACTGAATTTTTCTTTCAGTTATGCAACTAATTTTCAAAGTGTGGAAAGGTTAGGGATTCATAGAGCTGTATTACACCTAAACAAAACCTAGGCCTAGAAATTAGTAAGTTATTTGTGTTCTGTCAAGAAGACAGTACATCTACTGTACTATCGTCTGTCTTTGGTCTTCCTGAAGGTGAAAAAAATGACAAGATAACTGCTTATCATGGCAGTTTGGAGTCTTTTAAAACAAACAACCTTCCTGAGTACACATATAGTGATGGTGGTAGCAAATTTTGATTATAAATTATCAAGGGACCAGTTTTGGCCAAAGTTTTCAAACTATTTGGGTCAAGCTAGAGGGAGCAGGAGAATACAGGTTCTGGCTTCATGGAGGTTGATGTGTATAAGATTTCATTGAGTCTGGTACATAATTACATTACAGAAATGGATAGCAAGTGAGCTTTAAAAAGCTTAGTAATGTTCTTATATTCTCAGGTGCATTAGCTATTGAAAATGTTTCAGCTTGCTAGCAGGATGTCTTGTGTGCGTGTGTGCAGCAGATTAATTATAACAGAATTTGTAGAAATGTTGAGTCCATTTGCTGTTTCATTTTTTTCCAGAGAAATTCCTTAATGGTTGAAGTTGTCCCTGCCTATTTCCCAAGAAGTAAGGGACAAATGGTCTATGATATGTTTAGTCTGTGAAATGAGTTCAGTATGAAAGGCTTTTAGGGGTCTGTTTAAATATTCTGAATATTCTGGGTGCCTCCTGAATATTCTGGGTGCCTCACAAACTAGCTAGAACTGATGAAAACAATTTTTATCAAGATTACTTCTTAGAGGAGATGGATTTTCAACAGCAACAAAGTCCAGTGACTTTTCACTAGTCTGTGAGCTGGTGTCAAGTACCAATTTTGTGGACAGACTTCCAAAACTAAAAAGAAACCAAATAAAAAGAATAAAAACATGTTGATAATTTCTAAATGAATGTTTTGATATCTTTTGTGTTTTGAAGTGACTTTTCATTTCAGAATATTTTTCTTAAAAAAGGTAAGGAGAGGGTAAAAATTCAATGGATATATTCTCCAAAACCTAGAAAATTTTCAATTTCTGAGAATTGCTGTTGAAGTTAAGAAAGAATTCTGAGTTCTCTATCCTGATCGAATTGTCTTCTTAGACTTCTACTGATTCCCTATATTTTACTTTTTTTTTTCATTACAAGCATTTTAATTTTAGCATGAAATAATCCTTAATTTTTGGTTCTAACATAAATCTGTCAAATTTGGAAAGCAAAAAATACAGCTCTTTGCTTTTATTTCCTGTTGGTAGTCAAAAAGTAATTACAACCTCATACTTTGAAATAGGCTATTTAAAACAATGCTCTGCCAATTTTTGGGGTAATTACCATGAGAGAGCTGTAGTAAAAGTGAAATATAAACTCTGGAATTCAGATATAAATACACATTTTATAAACAACATATTAAATGAGACTATCAGCAGTGCAGTGGACAGTTTTGTTGGAGAAGTCTTTCCAGAATTTGTGGTTTGCCAGTTGAATTCAAAATGGTACTGTCAATTATTGAATTTTTGAAATGGAACTTAAATCTATTTGTTTCACAATTCACTAGTTGTTAATTGAAACTCTTACTGATCTAAAGGGAAGAAAATCAAACTTTATTATAATTTTGTTATTTTTACTGCTTTTCTCTGGAATGTTTAATGATATTTGGAGAAATAGGAAGATAATAATGAAATACTTTTGAAAGGTACACAGTTAGATCAGTGCCCCAAAATCTGCTGAATTTCTGTAATAGTAAACATGACAGCCAAGTTATTTTAAAATGAGTACTGGAAAATGAGGAACTCATCTCTGATACCTTGTGTTAGTTATGAAATTGAGTAAAAACTTCCCCATGGTATTTTTAATCTCTTCAGAGTTTGGAAGAAGTCCAACAAAAACCAACCACAAATGCCACAACAAAAAGAAACACTTGAAAGTGCCTCTTAATCGCTCTGTTGGAATGTTAATTCTACCCCAAGAACGGCAGATCTCTGGGCATCCTAAACAGTTTGCACACACACTTTTATTAACATCCTGCTTAGGCATTTTTATTCTATAAGTGGTTATTTTAATAATGGTGTCTTATAAAGTACTTATTGCAACTAAGAACTGATGAATTATGTCCACATTTGTCTTTGTGACCCTGTAAATCATACAATCTTTAAGGGCTTTAAGATAGCTGAGACTGGTTAAGCAAAGTCCTGCAGTCACAAATATAATTGTTTTGTGCATTAGCGATGGTTGCTAATTCACTGAAGATATTTCATCATTTTAGTATATGAAAAACTGGCTTTTATTATGTAAACACATTTGAAAACAAATCACTTTTTGGGAGAAATGTGAAAAAGGTACCTTAAGCAGAAAAAAAAAAATTAACAGTAGAAAGCATATATCAGAACTCAGCTGGAGAACCAGAACCAGAACTCAGAAAACATGAAAACAATAGATGTAAGCAGAAGAAAGAAGGCTTTGAACTTCATAACATTCTTTCAGTTTAAAAAATGATTTATCTTTCTATTCTATGTCTCATTTTATTTCTGTATACAAAGTAACCTTTTCTGCTTCAGGAAAATTTTAAGGGATGAGAAGACTTTTCACTGGTACAAATTCAGCGTAGTGACCTCTCTGTCTGCTTTCGTTTATGCTCTAGAAAACAGCATCTAGTTCTTAAGCATTCATCAAAGCACATTTGTAAGGAGAATATCCCAACAGATCGGGAGAAAGGTTATAGCATCTGAGAATTTGTCTGTTTTTTCACCTATACTCACTATCTAAGATGTATTGCTTTCCCTTACAAATCCCGCATCTGCTTTATCTCCAGACCTCAGTGGTAATGCCAGCAGTATGCAAAACTCTCTTCAGAATATCCAGCAACTGAAAACATTTCTATCACTGAAATGACAATGAATGTTCTAGTGCATCAAATGATGCACAGAACAGTTTGACTTTTGAGGTTAAATGTAACTGTCATGAAATAAAATTCTCACTTGGGAAAAAGAAAGATTACTTTCCCCTAGGTCCCTCATCTTCGAAAATATTTTCAGTTCCTCCTAATATTCTACCTGCACAACATAACAGAAATGTTCTTTCTGCTTTCAAAACCATTCACCCTACAGCACTGGTGCTAGGGAAATGACATTTTACACCTGTCCTTTTTCTCTTCCCTTCCTTCTGGTTTATATTTATGTTTTTCCCTTCTAATCTACAGGAGGGAATATAATCTCATTTTCCATACATCCCTGCAATAATTTCCAGTATTGGTGCGGTATTGCACCAGACTGAGATTCAAACTGGAAATTCGGTGTAAAGACTGATTAGCTGCTACATAATAGGTGAAGGATAAAGAGTCCTCTTCCTCTCTTAACTTAATGTCCAATTCCATCCCAGTGTCAGAGGAGAACACATTTTCTGCTTTTTAACCTGTCAATTAACACTACCTGTTCATTGGCATATGATACTATGAAAACTAAAAATATATGTATGTATTTAAAGTCACTTAAGAGCAGTAGTTGAAATAATTGTTCTATTATTTTTTTCAGGAAACAAACACTAGATAAAAACCCCCTGCAATGCTCATGATTTCCTCAGTGCTAACAATCACGGATAACTTCCAGTCCATGTAGACCAGTCATGCAGTGTTCCATTAATTCCTTTGTGACAGAAAACTTTATCAGAGATGATTTTAATGCTACACTGTAGGGGTAGCCTAACTAATAATAACAGTTTATCTTCATAGCAATACAGATATTTGGAATAGATTTAAGAGGGTAATATGGAAAAAATGGAAAGAAACAAGAATGAAATGGTTTAGTTCCAGGGTAGAAATATGAGAAGCAATTTAGCCATTGAACAAGGAAATCAAAAATTACCTTTTGTCTAGAAACCAGGCAGTATGAAAAACAGTGTCTCCAGAAAAAAAATAAAGATGCCTACAGATAGAATTGTGGGGTTTTTTGATTTTGTTTTGTTGTTTGGTTTTTTTTTTTCCCCCCAGGGGACAAAGAACTATGCCGAACTCCCATCAGAATATTTCAGAATATTTCAGCATCTTTTCTTAATGTTAGGCTGCTGAGTATCATATCCAAGGACTAACATCATGCTCTCTAGCTAGGCAGTGACTAATAATGTGTTCAAGAAATGTATTCCCCTTCACTACCTGGAAGTTGTCTGAAATACAATGACCTTAAATGTATTCACTAATAAAAATTAGTGATTTCTCAAAAAAATAACTCTCACACTGTGTAAACTTATTAGGATTACTCTTTGTGAGTGTGACTTCACTGATTAATTAAGCAAATCACTTGATATTTCTGTTCTTGTCAAAAACAGGAATCTGTACAGAGAGGGTCAAACTCTGCACCTTTTCTGCCTGTTGGTTGCAAGAGTATAGATTCAAACCTTCCTGAACTTGCTAGATTTGTAGAGCCAGGCTCATTCAAGTCGTCAACTCTGCCACTTTTAGAATAAATGGAATATTTCAAAGGATCTTGCTTTCATGGCCTATTTTCTCTCTTTTATCAGTCCTGGAGTAAAGATAAAAGAGAAAGAAGCTGGACAAGTCCAGATTAACTATTTTTCTTTAAAAAGCTAGTGCTGCTGCCAATGACCTACCTCTTAACCCTCATTCTTGTGCCATTATTAGACATGAATAAACTTTGGATGTTCTTGTGAGAATTTTCACTTGTGCCTAAGTGAGATAATTATTCTTGTTTAATATGGAGTTACAGCCTAACTAAAAGGTCTCCCTGGGAAGTTACCGTATTACTGGAGAAAATGGTGAAGCACACATTTACTGCCCTCCATATTTAGCTATCCAGATGAAGTTGTTGGGAACAAATAAACAAGTTTATTTAATTCCCTTAAATTTCATAGAGAATGAACTTCCTTTTTTCATGTTTTAATTGATAATTTTTTTTCTCTTTCTATGGTGCTGAGACAATTAATAACTTTCTTGTGTATAACATAACTGTTTAAACATTTCTTTTTAAAGTGCAATTGCTTTGCTTCTCCTTTTTGTTTATCCTGTGTTGTCCATATCATTTATAGTAAAATGAGAGAAATAGACTGGTGTTCATTAATGCAAAATTACTCTCTAATGCAGAGTAGACTTCATGGAATATTAGAATGTCAAATTACTGATATTCATGATGGCCAAGACCTTCACTTCACAGTAAGTTGCTTTTTTAACTGCCTTCTAGGATTGCAATCTGAAAAGCAGTATCCCTGTAAAACTGCAGTATATTGATTTATCCACTGATAAAAAAAAATATAATACATAGATAAATATACTGTTTCACTAGCAAGCACCAATAAACTGATCTTTTTTTTATAAAATAGAGAAGGTAAACTCTCAAGGTGATTAATCTTATTGTAAGTGATGAAAGCTCAGTGAAAACAGTATAAATCACATTAATGTCCTAGAGTTAAATCTAAACATCCCATTGCTGTTTGAGACATTCATCTTGCTCATCTTCCTTAAGGTCTCTGTGTACCTATTTAGAATTTCAACAGGATTTGTATCAGTTCCCTGTTTTATTATAACAACAGAAATGAGGTTGAATATATCTTGCATATTTTCTATGTGGGGAAAATCAGTTTAAAAATGGAATTAATTTTCCTTGTGTATATGCTAGGAGAAAATTCTCTAAGATTTTTTTATGTTTCTTTGGAGAATGCCATTTAAATGGTGAACCTTTAGAAACTATAGCTTGCCTGCAATTCTGAGTTCCAAATCATTCAACAGTGGCTGAGGAAATAGCTATATATATTAGACCAGACTTGTCTGAGTTTTTAATGATTGCTATTTATTCAACTTGTAGCACAAGTATTTTAAGTAAAAATATTTAAAGTAGTTTTATGCTTTGGCATAAATATTCAAGTCAATATTCAAATTTAATAAAGTTTACCAGTACTCCTTTTAAAATTAAGGTATTTATTAATTGGTCTACATTTAATTTACTTTTAATGGAATGTGTGAGTTTGGGGGGGTGAGGTTTTTCTGTTGTCTTCTGATGAGCTGGGTATGGCATAAGCTCCACTTTCTGCCCCATAGAATTTTTTAGTCTGATTCTGTACATTTTACTCATGAGGTATTTTTATATCAGTAATCTTGTAGATAAATGAAGTATGTGTGTTCAATAGGTGATCCTGTCATCAGTAAATCCCTGAAGGCTCTATGCATTCTATACAGGTTCAGCACAATAACAAAACATAACAAACCTCCCCACTCAAGATGCAGTGGATTGCAGCTGTTTTGGAAAGAAATTGTATCAATGTTAGTTTTTGTTATAATCTTTGTGTGTCTTGAGTGCAATACGAACAGGACTTTACATATGCAGAATATCAAATGAAGGGAGAAGAGCATCATATTTTTTGGAACTAGATGCATCTGTAGAGCTTATCCTGACAGGAACACTCAGCTACATTCAGTTTGACGTAGCCTCAAGTGTTTACTTTCCATGCAAACTTGAACTACATCAAATATTGGGAAAATATATTAATGTTGATTGTAAACAAGTGCTGACAATACTATATAAGCTTCTAAAATAAACCCTTATTTTGTGTGTACTCCTACCAGTATTTCAGCTTATGATATCAAGAATATGCAAAGTATAGGAGAAACCTACATTTTTAATAGGTCTGCCCTGCACAGTGGTTGTTTTAACTATATGAATAGCTCAGATTGTTTACCATTCCAGCTGCAGAACTTGCCAATCATATCAGTAATAGTAACAAATGCATCAACA